>CM067848.1:45622989-46192989 GCA_034638295.1 Phortica okadai | reverse complement strand
CAGCGAAATACAAATTTAAAGATATTGTGCAATAATGATGATTTCCGAAAGGCAAACAAGCAACGAAGCAAATAAACAGTCAGTCAGTCAGTCAGTCAAAGTTGAGCAACGAACAACGATGGTGCGAAGACAGACTGACAGATACATAGATAGATAGATAGATACTGATAGCTTGTTACAAGTACATATAAAATTGCTTTTTGTGCAGCGAATTTCATTACTTCTTTTTTTTTTTTTTTTGGACACCTTTTGATGCGATCGATCAATCAATTTAGCAAGAACTTTTCACCAAACTGAACTGAACTGAACTCAACTCAACTGATTGATAGAGGAATTTCGTCTTTGAGTGTGCCTTTGAGCCAAGTCCGTCAGTCAGATAGTCGGATAGTTCAGGGCTCATTTCCTAAATGTTCTGCCACTTCTTTATTGCTGTTCTTCTTTGCTCTTCTTTTTGTTTGTTTGTTTGTTTGATTATTCATCTGTGTACGTTACGCAGGCAATCTATGACTTGCCAAGTCATCCAGAACATGCTCAAATAACTGAACTAAGCTTTTTCTTTTTTGGATAACAGGTGCGAAGATTCTCTTGATGATTTTTTCCTTTTCTGCTTTCGATACAAGTTTGTTTTTTAAGCTGTGTGAACAAATTGCTGGACATTTCTGCTTGTGTTTACAGATACAAAACTGTACTGCATAGATACACTGCTACATGCATAAGTATCTATAGATGAGACAATGGCATGAAATAATTGAAAACCATAAATATTTCCGTGTTGTAAAATGAAAATGACAAAAAAAAAAAAAAAACAATTCAATGTCAAAATTTTATTTTAAAAGTTTATTGAACTGTCGCCAAATGTTGTTGTTGTAGTTGTTGTTTGTGTAATGAGAGCTCAAAATTGATGTGCTTCACTTTACTTGAGTTCGTCTCGATTCGACTTGACCCCAACCCAACACACACACACACACACACAGAGAAGTCGACTTGAGTATCGTCTCTCTGGGCTAAGGAAATCAATGGCAATGAGAGTTAATGAGTTTGTTTGCCTTCACGCACACAAAGGTGCTTATGTGTGTCGCTGACGAATTGACGAACTTGAATGCACACTTGATGAAATGCGTGCGAACGTGTGAAAGAGATAGACAGGGAGAGTGACAGAAAGCATGATTGTTGTTCAAATATTATTTACAAACTTTCAATAAATGAAGCTATTTTCAATATTCTACTATGTAATTTAAATTTATAAAAAAAGTTTAGTGACTTTTTTTTAACTTTTCCATCTTTTCTAATAACTAATTGATTTTTTATACCCTGTACATGCTGTGTATCACAATATATTAAGTTTGTAATAAAAAAAAAAATCTAAAGCCGAAATATTAATTTTGTTTTCTTGTTATTGTTGTTGCTAACGTCATGCATGAGTCAAACACAAATATTGAAGCGAACGTGCAAAACAACATGTTCCACAATGCGATCGCTGCTGCTGCTGCTGATGTTGTTGTTGTTGCAGTTGTTGTCATTGGCTTAGTTTCTTCAAAAAACAGATTTTCAAATTTAAATTTAGATTTTAATTATGCTAAAAATACATGTTTAAAAATATTATATGACAAACACGAAACAAACAAATTTTCTGCTTTGCGGAGTTGTGTAAATGTTGTTGTACAACACACCATTACACATGTGTTGTTGCTTGCAAGGTTGGTAAATTTAAAAACTTAATTGATAATTATTTATTTATTTTAACAAAAAATAAAATAAAATACTTAACGCGCAATTAATGAGTTGGGCACAATGTTGATAGACTTTGATTAAAAAATGTTCAGATCATTTACCTGAAAAGTGAAAAGAGAGAAAGAATTCGTTATTTACAATTATTTAACAATTATACAACTTAATTTTAGAGCGGCTTGAATAGCAAAGTTTTATACTTAAATATATGTACTTATAAATTTCAAACTTCGAAGATATAAAATATGTAAAATACATTTAAGGCATTAAAAAAAAATACAGTAAATAAAATTCAAATATAAATACAATTAATTAAGAAACCTTTGAAAATTCGTAGAAAAATTATAAAAATTCTAAAAAAAAATAAAAGAATTCGAAATAAACAAATAAAATAAAATGGAAAATATTTTTTTTTTATTAAAATAAAAATTTTTAAGTAAAAAAATAAAATTAAAAAATACAAATAAAAACATTTTTTTTAAATGAACAATAACATTTACTGTCATTTGATGTATTAAGTAAAACTAAAAAGAAACTCTAAAAAAAACACGAGCAAATAATGTGAAAATTTATGGCACGAAAAATTAGCAATTAAAGAAAACAATTAATTCAGACTTAAAAAGGCAAATAAAAACATTTATTTGTTTTTTAAGAATTGCGTAGTTTGTTTATAATTTTTTTGGGGTTCAAGGTTGACACGACGCTCCTCACATAAAGGGGCAACAAAAAAGACGTAGAGTGGAGTAGCGAAGAGTGAACGCACATTGCGATCTGAGTCATCTGTAAGAATTAATTATCGTTTTGTTGTTGTTGTTGTTGTTGTTTTAAGTCCCATCATAATACGCCATTTGAGAATAGAGCAAAACTACAAACAAACACACACACACACACACACATACATACATCATTGTTAGTACGCCTTTTTTGAAATAAAACAATAAGAAAAAAAAAAAAAATGAAAAATTTACCTTCAACCGAATTGAACGGCCTTTTTATGGTGTTAATTACTCGTACTTATTGCCGGTCTGTCTGTCCGTCCGTCGGTCGGTCGGTCAAGTCTTTCTCTAATTATGTGCACGAACAAATTAATCACTTTGCTGAGAATTTCAACAATAAAGAAGAAGAATAAGAAGCAACAACAAACACAACTAATTTAAGAATACAAAAAAAAAAAAAACAAAAAAAAAAACAGCAAGCGTCTGAGTACAACAACAATAACAACAACAACAGTCAAAGTGCGACTGTGCCATTGAACTTGACTTGAATGACTTTTTTTTTTGTTTTTTTTTTTTGTTAGTATGAAAAACAACAATAACAAAAATAGGAAGAAGATAAAATAAAATAAAACAAAACAAAAACAAATTTCGACTTATTTTGTTGCAATAATTATTTGTTATTCTTCTTCTTCTTCTGCGTCTTTTTTCGTATTTTCATTTTACTTATCTTCATTTTGTGTGTGTGTGTTTTTTTTTTTTTTTAAATAACAAAAATAAATAAATTAAATGAAACTCAAATCTGCAAAAGCGCTTAAAAGTCAACAACGCATGAGTATCTGAGTTCATGAACTTGAGTTCATTAGTGTATAAGACAACAACAACAACAACACAATAACAACAACGACGATGCCTTGCTACCTTCACATTCACCTTCAGCACCTCCGTCCCCCCTTCATTGCGTTCGTTCTTTGCATAAGTTAAAGTTAATCTTTGCTAAAACTTCTTGAATCATCAGACGACGTTCAGCTTACTTACTTTTGCACCAAAATTTATGAAAAAAATATAGAAAAACTTAGCTATTTTAATGGCTTTTTCTTTAGATACATTTCTTTCATTTTTGTCGCATGAAGTATTTAAGCATATTATTAACAAAAAAAAATGTTCTATTCAAGCCAAGGCAAAACAACGTACAAAGAGAAACTTGCAAAACAGAAAAGAAGACGCAGAATGCAAAATCTTTGACCATGCAATGCATATAAGACAGACAGACAGACAGGCAGGCAGACTCAGAGACAGACTAAGAGAATAAAACAGATAGATTAACTAAGCAACTGACAGTTGAAAAAGCATCATTATCACCACCACCTTCAACAACAACAACAACAACAACATCATGATGGGCTAGAAGTTTTTAAAAGTACGTCAGTTGCTTCGTCCGTCGTCGTCGTCAGCAGCTTGTGCGGCACAAAAATAACAATAAGAGCAAAACAGATACGGTAGAAAAAAACAAAAACAAAAACAAACTAAAACAATGAGAGAAAAAAAAAAGAAACTAAAATGTATTCAAGAATATCTAGATACATGCTTTAACATGCTTAAATAATGAAGATCATGATGATGATGATGATGGTGTTGTCTTGTCTTCTCTTGTTGTTGTTGTTGTACATATTTGTGTGTGTGTGTGTGTGTGAGACCGGATCAGATCAAATCAGACAACGCTGGGCAGGGCCGAACTGAGCTGAGCCAAGTTGAGCTGAGCTGAGTTGAGTTGAGCTGAACCGGGCCGGGCCGGGCCGAGTTGAGCCAGCAGAACGAAATGTGTTCACGTTCCAGTCTTTGCATTCTTCTCAAGGCATTTGCAAACGACCTTGAATAGGTGTTGTCTTATTCTACTATTTGCTTATATCTTTTATTTTATATATGTATACATATACATATAACTATTTATGCATCTTTGCATCTTCGCAGCTTAGCCGCTTTTTTTCTTCTTCTTCTTTGCTTCTTAAGTTTTAAAGCATTCACGTGTTGGCTGTTATTTTCTTGCGCTTTTTTATACACACATACATAGATACACACATACATATGTAGATGTATCTATAAGCGTAAGTTGTTGGTTCTTTAGTTTTAGTTAAGTTACATGGTTTTGAAATCAGAGCTTGACATGTTTGCAGTTCGATTTCAATTTCGATACGCTTGTCTTACAGTTGCAGATACACATATACATACATATATGTAGATATAGATACAGATACTTTATGCCATGTTGTTCGCTATGCAATCATTTATTTGTGCATTGACAATTTCAGTTACAGTCTACAGTTGATATTGTTGTTGTTCTTGTTGTTGCTTGTTGTTGCTTGCCCAGCTGAACAAACACTTTGTAGGCGTGTGTAGACATAAATTAAGATAGAACAATCAGATTAATTGCATATGAATTGAAAAAGCATGTTAAAGACAAAAGCAATTTTGAATTGTCATTGAATGTCAACTGCACTGCAATTGCAATTGTCTTCAAGTCACAGCAACAAATGCATTGCAACAGAATTTCAAGCATGCGATAAAAGCGATTTGTTGCTTTTTTTGGCTGTGCGCGTTTGCATGCAATATTTTCATATGAGTTGGACTCGCATGCGACAACAAAATTGCACGTTGCGACCAACAACAAAAGCGTCCGCGTGTGCGCGTGAAGGCAATAAAAACTCTCTCCATCATCTCCATCATTAATTATCGCAACCATCAAGCTTGAGAACTGTACTGTTTTATGTATTGTTGACGCTTGCGTAAATTTGCACTTAATTTACATGCATAAATGTCTTCCCGCTTTACACGTTGTGTACTCTCATGTGCGGCCGTTTCCTTAAGCACATAAGCGTACAACGCTGCATAACCTGCTTCCTTACATCTCGCCTTTGACTCTCGTTATGCACATTAGAGTCACTCTTTCTCTCTTTACCTGTGATCAAGACGTGCGCCCAAGTAGTGCCAAACGAGAGAGTAGAGCATGACAACAGCGTTATTTTGCGCATCATTATGCATCATGTAATCAATGCTAATGACTAGAACATGCGCCTAAAAGTTATTTCAGCAATTTTTTTTTTTTTGACATTTTGACAGACAAAGAAACAAGACTCATTTAGTACCAAAACTGGCCTATTCTAATATAAGTTTGCATTAAAACATACACAAGAAAGAGATAGCGTTAATGACAGTTAGTAGCATAGCAGTAGAAAAGCAAAGATTGAGAAAAAAAAAGTACTTGAAATGCCGACTAATTTGTAGTGCGGAACTGATGGCAATGAACGCGTTACAGAGCCTAACAAAGTCGAAACAAAAGTGCATAAAAAAGCTGTTGTCAAGCAGCAGCGGCAGCTCAGTATAGAATATCTATTTATCTCTGTATACATATACGCAAACACACACACAGGCACACAGTGACATAAATAATAGAATTTACTTTTAGTAAAGAATTTTAAAGCAAAAAAAAAAAAAAATACACATTCTCCGATCGATCACTGACGTTTAGTGATTGTAATCGAGCTTAGTTTGCTACTGTATTGTTATTGTTGTTGTAGTTGTTGTTGTTGTTGTCATTCAATCAATAATTATCTGTAAGCATTTCTCAAGTGAAGATTTATTTGTTTCAATTATTTAATGTTGCGTAAAATTTTTTTGCATGCCTGTGTGTGTGTGTGTCTATTTATCTCTGACTCACTCACACTTGCACACGCCTCAGCACACTATCGCTCTCGTTTAATAATCACAAACCTCTCTTTCTCTGTCTCTCTTGCTTTCCTTTGTTTGTTCGTTTGTTTGTTTTTTTCTTTAATTTATTTTTTTCAATTACGATAAAAAATTGCAAAATAAGCTATTTGACTATTAATTTATTATGCGATAACAGTTCAGCATCCAAATGGCAAGTGCAAAGTGCCTCTTGAATAGCAATTAGTGCAGCAACAACAACAACTATAACAACAACAAAAAGCGGCAACAAATTGAAATTGTAATAATTTTTAATTAATTTTATGCAACTTATTTATTTGTTTTGTTTTTTGTTTTGTTTTTTATTTTGTTTTTGACGACTTGGAAATTTCCACGTTTGTATACAAGTTCAAGGCGACTGTCCTAAGCAACAACAATATGTGTCATTAAATTGTTGTTTTAGTTGAAATATACAACAATATATATATTTTTTTCTTTATAATTTTTAATAGTTTCATATTAACAAATAAAGATTTCAATAGAATTTTTGCTGACTATTATATTTACTTACAAATGAGAAAAAAAAAATCCCACAAATGTATCTCATTGAGTATCTAAAGTACATGTAAAGCTAATCTTTATGCGTGTGCTTGTGTCTGAAATTGATTGTGATTTGCCAAAATTTGATCATCACTTGACATAATTCTTTGAATTCAGAAGACGCACACACACACACACATGCACTTGTAGTCTTCATTAACCTACACAAATGCTTCACAGGTGAATGACATTTAATGAAATACAATAAATTGTTCTTTTTTCTTCATTCTGATATGTATAAATCACAAATTCGCTCATTTATTTACATTTGCCTTGAATACAACTGAAAAAACAAACAAAATCAGTGTTAGAAAACGTACGTTTGTACGCCTCACTTCTTCTGTACCACAAATGCTTATGTTCTGTATTAACTACTCTTATGTTGCATAGTATTTTAGAATACACATAAGCGCATTGTGTCATCGAGCATGTTTCAATGCGTGCCAAGTGTCATATGTGCAACAATTGTTGACTTTTCGTGTCTTCTTACAAAACTTACGTGTAAATGACACCTTTTGCAAAGCGTTAATCATGTTCATGGCTTTTTTTCTGTTTCGTTTCTGTTTTATTTAATTATTTTAATATAATTTTAATTAATTCAAGAACGGAAATGTTCTAAAGCCACCGCTTTGTAGTGCATTTGTAATGCGTCATATGTCGTCAACGACGTCTCTCTCTCTCTGTCTCTGTCTCTGTCTCGCTCAGTGTTAGTCGCATTTGCTGTCAAAGCGTTGATTTTGATTTTTGCCGTTTTTTTTTTGTTTTTGTCATTTCAATTGAGTTGTTTTTCTATTCCATTGACACTTTGCCATTGTTGTTCTCCTACCTTCCGCTTGCTCACTCCTTTATACAACAATACGTTACGATTTAGTTGTAATTTCATTGCTTTGTTTACTAATTACAATCATCATTATCATCATTATTATGTAGTTCGAAATACACGTTTGTCGTCGTTCACACACATGTTATTGCAAAATGTTTTTTTATATATACTATAAGTATATTTTTTTAATGACTTATTTACAAAGCGTACATTGATAAGATTTGCTTCGAAGCTTCTCTTCACTCCTCACTCGTCACTTGACGTAGCGCTTCGTCAATAAGTTATCAATAATTGTTGTTGTTGTTGTTGATTATTACACACATTTATATATGCATTTCTCTCTCTCTCACACTAACTGACTCTCTTGATGTGAAAATAAGCCAAAATGAAAGTCTTACAAGAAATAAGTTAGAAGCAACAAGGGAAGCAGAAGAAGAAGCATTAAGTGCGCAGTGTCATTGTCATTAACGGAAGCGGAAAAACACCTGTACACACACACATACACATAAAAACGTATTAAACAAAAAAAAAAAAAAAAAAAACAGAAAATAAATGAAAAAAAAAAAAACAAAAAACTATCTTTAAAAGTGTTCAACATGTGTAAACCGTTATAATAATTTGCAGTTCGGTCGCAAGTACATTTTGGGCATTGTTGTAATCGTTGTTGGTTTTCTTTTTTCTCTTCTTCTTTCTTTTTGCGACACAAAAGTATTTCATACGAATTTCGCCCTATTTCGCGAAGCAGTCAAGCATGCTTGACTGACTGATTGCCAAAGCGAAATGTAACAAAATGATAATAAGTAATGAATTGTTGTTGTTGTTTACTTTAATTTCGATAATAACAAGCATAACGGACTTAAACAATTTTTTTTTTTCTTTTTGCATTTCTTTTAATACATGTATGTGTGTGTTTGTATGTGTATTCGATAAAAAGCGCCCATAATTTTCGCCATAGAATTTATAGAATTCTCTCTTAAACTCTTTAAACCTTGAAGTTGCTTTTGGAAATAAACATTTATGGCTAATGAGATACAATTTCGTATCGTTTCTTGACAATTAACTTATAAGCAATACATGAGTGTTGTTGTTGCTTGCTTGCTTGTAAAAGGGTAAAGAGTCTTAACAACAACAAGAATTGCAACAACAAAATGCCAGCAATAAAACACATACTCAACAACAACAACAACATGAACAACCGTTAAAAAATTTAAATTTTTAATAAGACAACAACAATAACAAGAAGAAGAAGAACAACAACATTGTACAACATGTTCAGACACACAACGAGAAGCAAAGCAAGCGAGCGAGCAGAGGAGCAACAAAAGCGTTACTAAAATTGTCCTCATTTTTATTTTATTTTAAGTTTAAGAGTTTCGTTTATGTGTACACGAAATGCAAACAGACGGATGGACAGACAGCCGAGACAGACGAGCAATGAACAACGAGCAACGAACAGCGAGTAACGAATAATGAACAAGGAACGAATGAGAAACGAACGAACAACATAGCACAGTCACAGGTCAACAAGGCTATACAACAGCAACAACAACAGCAGCAGCAGCAGCAAAAGCATAACGCTTAAGGTAACAACAACAACGACAACAGCTACAATGGCAACAACACACACACACACACACACATAAATAAATACAACAAGAGCCAAGTTAATTTAAATGATGTCACGTTTTCATTTTGTTGCTTTTGGCGACAACAACAACAATAGCAATAGCAACAACAACAATAAAGAGACACATAAAGGCAAAAACAAAACAAAAGCAAAGAAAAAAAATTACCATAAACATACGAAAATTATAACAAAACAAGTCATAAAGCAAAATAAGAAGTTTATTTACCTCACACGCAGCAACAATAGCGGCAGAGAGAGAGAGAGAGAGAGAGAGAGACAGCACTAGAGACCAAAGTCAAAGCATTGCTTAAAGTCAATCAGTCAGTCAGTTTTATTTCTCTTTCTTTATTTCTTTCTTTTTCTGTCTTACAGACATTTCTGTCTTCGTCTGTTTGTCCGTCCACACGACCGTTCGCTGATCCATTTGCCAGTTCAGTTCAATTGCCAAAATGTGACTTAAATTTTTGTTTGTTGTGATTTTTTGTTTTTTTTTCTGATTTTAATTGAATTTCTTGTATTGGGTTTTTTTTTTTTTTTTATTCGAAGTTTACTTTTGTGGCATGCAAAACACGTAGCAAGATTACATGAAATCGCTCATACGTCACATAAGCCGCATGATCATTTGTCGTTCAGACAACAACTACAACTACAACTACAACAACAACAACAACAATAACAACAATGAAAGCATTAAAGCAACGAAGTTTAGAATTTGAGTCGTCGACACGATTTCATTTTCAAGAATTTTCGTAAGAATTTTTATGACTTTTGTTGTTCTTTTTTTTTTTTTTTTTTTTGGTAAATGACAAGTTACAATAACTACAACTACAGCACAAAATTTAAAGACTTTTTAAACATTTTAATGCCAACATTTAAGTTTGTTTAAGACATGTTGTTGAAATTGTTGCTAAGCTCTTTTTTTTTTCTATGTAATTTAAAATTTAGATAAAAAAAACTTAGCAAAGTTTTGCAGAGCATTTGTCATTAGCACAACAACAACAAATACAACAAGCAGTAGTGTTGAAAACAAAACAGACAATATGAAAATTACACAATTTTCATTTGCCACGTAAAAACAAAAAAAAAGGAAATTAAGAAAAATAAAAAATATTGTTTGAAGACAAAAAAAAAAACAGTCATAGAGAGATATGAGCATATAAACAAACAGCGTACTATCTTATCAACGGCTGTGATACCCTTAACCTCATTTGAATGATAAAATTCCAAGTTTGATGAAAACGCAACAAGTCAGAAGAGCCCAAAGAGCCAAAAGAACAGCAAAAGTACCGTTGAGCACTTCAATTTAATTACGTGGGCGTTGTTGTGACAAGTTAAGGCTAAGCAGACAAGTCGAAGGTAACTAACAATAATGAAGAACAACTTAGATAGGGCGAGGGCGAAAGAAAGAGACACAAAGTGTAAAAAAAAAATTATTAAAAATATGTTAACACATTTGCATTCTGCATTAAAAATACCAACAAATATTTTTCATTTCTTTTCTTTTTTATACTCTTGCAAGAGTATATTAACTTTGTCGTGAAGTTTGCAACGCAGAGAAGGAGACATATCCGACTATATAAAGTATATATATTCTTGATCAGCTCGACGAGACGAGTTCATATAGCCATGTCCGTCTGTCCGTCTGTCCGTCTGTCTGTCTGTCTGTCTGTCTGTTGCGATGCGAACTCCTCCTAGAGTTTTAAAGATATCAAAAAAATTTAAATGCAGAAACTTTTCTTTTCCTTGCACGCAGTTTGTATGTAAAATCCAGCATGATCGGATAACTATAGCATATAGCTGCCATATGAACGATCGGTCAAAAAAAAGGTTTTTGCTCAATAAACTCTTTGATTTTTAAGCTATCGCCTCAATTTTTTGCACAAGAACATCTTGGACGTAATTTAAGGCACACTGCAAAATTGGTGAAGATCGGATAAATATAGCATATAGCTCCCATAGGAACAATCGGTCAAAAATTCGGTTCTTGTTAGGAAAACTTTTTTGTTCTTAAATAAAAAGGGATAAAACTTTGCAGTTACGCGTTTTTATGAATCCTTGACCATATTCCAAAGTTTCATAAGAATCGGACATAAGGGCGTGACCCCGCCCATATAGAGAAAAACTTAAAAATGTGATTTCTCTGTAAGTCGATGAGATATAAGATCGCAAAATAAAGTGTACAATGATTGCTATGTATTTGTTAAAAAAATTTTAAAATGGGCGGGGCTACGCCCCTTTTCTTGATAAAAGTATATGATTCTTATTGGAAAAACTATAAGACATATTTTCCAATAAGAAAACTTGAGAAAATGCTTGCAAGAGTATATAAGTTTCAGCAAAGCTGAAAATAGCTCCCTTACTGGTTTTTTTTGGTTTTTTTGTAAATTTTTCCACTTGGAAAAGTCTGTGCAGGAAATAAGCAATCAAAACTCTTACGCTTGACTATTATTAAACGGAAAATTCAACATTTAATCCGCAGACGCACACAGAACACACACACACACACATGAGTGCAGCGTTGAATGAATGAATATGTGAGTGAGTGAATGAATGCAAGAAGAAGAAAAAAAAAATATGCACTTTTCCAATGAAAGAGTTTGCAAAAAAAAAAAAAAAAAGAATATAAAACAAAAACATAAATAAACAAGAAACTAAATAAGAAAGCAAAAAATAGAAAACAGAAAAAAAATGGGGGGCTGAGAACTAAAATAACATGATAGGAATTTAACTCGAAGCGACCGAAATAGATGCGCAGGCAGGCAAGGCATGCCCCATGATTGCAAGCGATTTGTGCAACCAAACACACACACACACATGCAGAGAGAGAATGTAAGCAAGACATGCACGCAGCACACCCTCAGCAACGAGTGGCATGTGGCAAGTGAAGAAGAGTGCGTTGCATCAAAAAGCAAATTCAAAGGAACGATCAATAATGCTTAATGCCAATGCTTTATTAGTATCATCCAAAGGGCGTGGCACCGCCCACATAGAGATAAACTTCAAAAATGCGATTGCACTCAAAGCAGATGAATTAGAAGATTATAAAATGTGTTGCAACTTTCTTTCTTTGCAACAAATTAGCAAATGGGCGTGCCTACGCCCCTTTTATCTGGAAAAACTTGTATGTTTCTTATTGGAAAAAACTATAACAAGAGTTTTCCTATAAGAATAATTGGCTTAATGATTCCAAAAGTGTAAAAATTTTCGCAAAAGCGAATATGGTTTCTTTTTTTTGTTTCGTTTGTTCATTTCTTAGCCATGCCCAGCCAGGTTCGTTAACGCATTGCCCATGATTGGCCAAGAATGCAAAATAGAGTGAAGTTAAAAATAAAATACAAACAATTGAAGTAACATTTTTGCGTTGCCTCAAGAGTAAACAAATAAAAAACAACAGCAGCAAAATAAATTCTTAAAAAAAAAAAAACAAAATAAAACAAAACTAAGCAAGAAAAACAATAACATGTTTAATTACACAATTCGGAGAATATTGTAAAAACAAAAAAAAAATAAGTAAATAAACGTTGAAAGTTAAAACATTAAATAAAAACGAAGAGGCGATAAATTTTTTTTTTCGAGCAGAACGAAGCGGAACCGCGCCGTTGATTTTGGGCGCCACTGTTGCAATAACTTCGGATTTACGGATGTTACGCATAAAATGTTAATTTATTTGTTGCTCTTTATTTATTTTTTAATTGTATTTTTGTTTATAATGCATTACCACATTTTTTAACTCCATTTTCAAGGCCAACAGCCAACAACCAACGACGCATGTCATTGCAAATGTGTTCTGTTTTTGTTTATAATTATTAAAATAAAAAAAAAAGTGTTTGGCACAGCAACAACAACAATACAACAAAGTTCAACACACAATTATGTCCTTGACATTTAGCAAAAATACAAGCAGTTAAAAAAATATAAAAATAATGACAAAAGAACAACAAAAGAACAACAAAAGCGAAAAGGAGCAAGAAACAAGAGAAAAAAAAAACATTCATGTCTAGACAACAATAACTCTAATTAGAATACATTAAGCCATGAAATTATCCCATTTGTTGTATTGTTGTTATTGTTGCTGCTTTCAAATGAAATCATGACATGAACATTGCTAACGAATGACTTCCTTCGAACGACAACAGCACAGTAATAAAAGAAACAACAAAACCAAATAGAAACAACAAAAAAACAGTAATCAAGCAAACGCAAAAAAAAACAAAAACTCAGCAGCTGAGAGTAAAAGAAAAGTAGAGCCGTGCGCTCACTTGCAAAGGCATGTGCGTTTGTGTGTGTGTGTGTGTGTGAAAGCAGCACAATTGCCGAAGCTGTTGGTCCAAATGCGTGTGGGTGATTGAAATAAAAAATAAAGGAGAGCAAAGTTGTGTGAGAGCGCACACAGAAAACAAAAACAAATTTACATTGTAAGATAATTAACGCATTAACAGAATTAAAAGTAAAACAAAAACAATGCGACTTAAAGCAAAACTTCAATTTTCTTTGCACAAGGAAACGTGTACAGTTATTTACATATACATACATATATGCATTTTGTTTTTTATCATTTTATCAAAATTCAAATATTTATCATAGTTGTTATTGTTGTGCATTCTTACATGTGATTGTTGTTGTTTTTGTTACTTTACTGCTTTGTTTTTTTTTTTTCTTTCATTAGCTTCTCTACGCATTGCAACAACAACAACAATGATCACAACAACAGCAGCACAAGATTTCCAGCATTCAATTTTTTGTTTTTTTTTTTTTTTTTGCTATAAACTTTTCCTCTTGTTGATGTTGATGTTGTTGTTGTTGTCATTGTTGTTTCTATTTCTGCTTCTGCTTCTTCTTCATCTTCAATTTCTGCTTCTACTTAACGCACTCCGGGAGTCTGCAATGATTATTATTATTATTGTTGTTGTTAGTGTTGTTGTTGTTGCATGCGTGAATTTTTTGCTGCTTGTCAATCAGTTTTATGTGAAAATATTGTGTTTAATTAACAACAACAAACAAAGCAAAATAGAAAATAGCAACAACATCATCAGTCGTTTTTATTTACGTCCGTTTGTGTATATGCGTGTGTGTGTGTGTGTGAGTTAAAAATGCCACCGCGAACGCAAAGAAGCAGAAAATGTTATGAAGTTTCCAATGTTGTTGCTGTTGTTGTTGTTGTTGTTGCACAAAGTCAAGACGCGCAAATGAAAGTGTTGAATTTTCATTTGGTTTTTTTTTTTTTTTTTTGTCTCATTTTCAAGCGTTGAGAAGATATTTAGTTCCGCTTACTAAATACTTTCAGTCAAATCGAATGTTGTTGTTGTTGTTGCTGCTGCTTCTTCGTCTTCTTCTTGTTTGTTGCCCTTCACTCACAATACATATCAAATCAACTAATAATGGTTTTTTTTTTTTTTTTAGTTTCAGTACAATTGTCATTTATTACAAAAGACAAAAAAGCCAAAAACAAAATTCATTAAAAAGTTTATCAAACAAACACACACACATTCTTAACGAAATAATTGCATTGTACAAAAATCCACAAAAGGGACATTTGTCGCCTTGTCAATTTTCCCAAAAATACCAAAATTCCCTTTTAAAGCAGCAATTAATTTCCCTTGTGTGCTTTTTGTGTTCCACTGTGAACATGAACATGCACATGAACATGAGCAAGACGGCGGTCAAGCAGCATCAACAACAATGCGTCTGCATGTGCATACATGCGTGTGTGTGTGTGTTTGTGTGTGGGTTTGCGTGCTTGCTTTGCGTTTGTTTGCATTGCATGCGCATAAGTAAATTCACCCAATGGCTCTCCCACACACACACACACACACATACTCTGCTTTTGTCTTTCAAATGCAAACGCACGCTGAGGGGCACAACAATTGACCCACCCGCACATGCCAAGGGCGGTTAAGGGCAGTAAATAAACGAAAAGTTCATTTAACTATTTCGTTTAATTGCATTTGGAGTGCGATTGTTTGTCATTGCACAAACCACAAGGGTCACAAACAACAACAAATGCAATTTAGAAAAAAATAAATAAATAAATAAATAAATCACTGAAGTTGAAATTGAAATGTATTTGAGTTGCGTGTCAATTTTGTGGTTTCTCATTTTAGGCGTGGCATGGCATGGCGTGTGGTGCGTTGAGTTGGGGGTGGGGTAGGTAGTATTTTCCCTTCTTAACGCAGAAATGCCAAATTACATTTTACGAACAAACAAACCAAATAAATTGAAATCCAACAAGTCAATTAACAGCTAACACCAACCCCCGAAACCATTCCCCTCCGCTCATGCTGTTAACGTGCCTTGAACTCTATTGCAAAATTCTTAATTTGTTAAAAAAAAAAAACAATTCAATTTGATTTGCAAATTGCAACATTTTTTTTAAGTTTCCTTAAATTTTTTTTTTGTTTTTGTTCTAATTTACGTTCTTTATTTTATTTTATTTTTTTTTTTTTGTTGGACTAATTTTGGCATTTACGTATTTATTGTTTCGTTTTGTTTTTTCATACTTTATTTTATTTAATTACTTTTTTTTTAACTTTATAGCTTTTTGTGGGCGCGAATTTTTGCAATTCAAGCAAACAAATTAAAAAGTGAAAAATTTTTGCCAACACAAACACGAAAGGCAACAACAAAAACAACAACTTTCGCTGATATTGCGTTTCTTTGTTTTCGTTTTTACATTTATTTTTATTATTTTTAATTAAAATTAATTGCAATTATCGAATAAAATTGAAAACTTGTTTATCGAGATCAGTCCAATCGAATTCATTGCGTAATCGATAGTATCGATATGCAACTCAGCTGTGAATTTGTTTTGTAAATGTGATAACAACAATTGACTTCTCTTCAAGAAACTTCAAGAACATTTTGTTCACATTAGTTATATCTTTCTTTAAGTTTTTGGATCATTGAGACACTGCTGAATTCGCTCTTGAGAGTAAAAAACTTATTAGGGATATCCTTTGCCAATGCTCTTGTGTCATTTTAGATTCGACCAACTAGAAACTTTACTTGACTAGCCATAAAGGATCCACAACAAGCGATTAGAACAAGCATTAATCCATTATGGCTCCGGAAGATCTTGATCTTGCCCACAACTATGAAAGCTTTAATCCAGCAAATGTTATAGTTCGTCCAGCTAATAATAATGTCGTAGAATCTTCTCCTCTAACCTACGTCTCTGATCACACACAATGACCGTGAGTGGGCGACAAATAAAATTCCCCAACGAAACAGAGACTGGATGATCTTAACATATAGTTTATAACAAATAATTAAATTTTTGTTCGAATTAATAACTTTTTATTAACACTACATTATGAATCAAATAAAAAATAAAGAAATGTCTTGAAAAATAATCAAAATTGTGCAAGAAATGAAGGAAACTTGTTGTCAAAATCAAACAGCAAATCAGTTCAGTGCATTTTTTTTTTATTTTTTCGCTTTATTTACATTGCCCACACACAGATACATACATATATACATATATAGATATATTTATTAATGCTTTCGATACACTTTTTTTTTCTTTCTTTTGAGTAATGCACACTTCATTCACACTTCAGTGTCACCTTTCGAAATATTGTATCGTACAACAACAACAATAATAATAATCATAATAACAACAACAACAACAAGACATATAGACAGACAGACAGACAATTGCGTCTAAAGTTACCAAATCCACTTTCGCTTAGTGCACTCATGAGTAGAGCAGCGACGCATGAGTGTGCCCGCCGGCCGTTGCAGAAGACTTGCTTCAATTGAAGTTTGAAAAAGTGTTAAGCAGACAGACAGTGAGACAGACAGATGGACAGCAATCCAAACATTATGATTGAGATTGCCTCAACGACAAAATTTGCAGCTACAAAAAGATACTTTTAACATATGAATGAATGTATCTAAAACTCACCCTATTGCATGCGCTCAGTCACTCAGTCGCTAATGATTTGATTCATACAAAATAAATTCAATCAAGTTGACTCAACAAGACATGAGTTGGCTCAGTTTCGAGAAGGAAAACAACAACAATAATCAGATTGTCAAAGTGCGAATCTGACGTCAAAATGACGACCTTTCACTTTGTCCAACGGGGGGGCTTTATGGCGTCTAAGGGTGGCAGGCAATGCAAACGTGTGGGTTCTGTGTCAGCTGTTCTACAAGATACACACACACGCACGAACAGTTATAGATACAGTTATAGTATCTACGTTAGTAGATTTTCGGTTTAAGCACGCAAACTCAAAGCGTAAAAAGTAAGTGAGACAGAGAAAGAGAAAGAGCGGTGAAAGAATGTTGTGTATTGGCATAGGGTTGCCACCAGCTGGGGTTGTTTTGATTGGCGCGGCTTACGTTGTTGCAGGATACAACAACAACGGCAATTTGAACGTGACGTAAACACTTTGTGGTTACGTTAGGCCAAATGCTGTTAAATTAAGCGAAAAACAAAAACAACAACAACGAAAAATGCCATTCAAAGTCAAAAATAAAGAACACGAAACAAATACCAACAAGAATGTACAAAAAAACAAATGTGAACGTGCCTTCATGCAATTCGAATGTCTGACATATCGCTGAGTTATGTATTTATATACTTATAAATGACACTTCAATTACCAACAAAAATACAAAAGAATTAAATTAATTTAAAAAAAAAATTCTTTCTTAAAAAATTCCTAAAATCTTTCCGAGTTCAATTGTGAAAAGTCTCTTTTACTCTTATTATAATTCAACTCAACTTAAATCAAAGTTTATTAAGTATAAGTTTAACAAAAATATAAATTTCATATAAAAGTGATTTATGTTACAATGTTACGCAAGTGAACATACAACTGCCATGTTGAGGAACACTGAGTAAAAGTTCCTGTCAAAGGAAAAACTCATTTTTGGATGCCATCTATGAGTCAAACCAACTTCATTCGAAGACATGTGCTGGGATCGTTCAGATCATGGGGACAAGTGGTAATCCAAAAGAGTAAATTTCGTTGAATACAACGGAAACTGACTGTAAGATTTGTTCGTCCGTCGGCCTAACCGTCAGTCCTTCTGTCTGTTTATGACTTGGCTTTGGTAAAATGTTCAAATTTCAATCCAAAATAAGAAATAATTAAAATTTTCCAAATAGTTTTTTTATTTTTTTAAACTTATTATGTCATGTGCTTGCAACAACAAAAACAACAACAATCAAAAATAAACATTTTATTTCCGCTTAATAAACAAATATTTTATTTGATTTTTCCAACATTTATGCAAATTAATTAAAAAATCATTTTATCGTTTTGGATGTTTTATTATTATTAAGTTGTTTTTTATTTGTTTTTTTTTTTTAATTACAATTTGCAATACTCTTTGTTGGTGTTGTTGTTGTGGCTCATTTATAGGCCGTTTTTCGCAATGCGTCAATTTATATGCTTACAAATCGATTATGCAATCGTTAAGCGCCCACTAAGTACCGTTAGGCATGCCAAAAAAAAAAAGCCGCTATGCGATTACTCATACATATACATCTATGTATTTTTTTTGCCCCCCCTTTTTCGTTTTCTTTATTTCATTAATTTTATGATTATTTTCTTCTTCTTTTTCTACTGCTCATTTCGTTATTTGTAATTGTTAATGTTGTTGTTGTTGTTGGTTTTACTGATTTTTGGCTAACAACATTTTTCATCGTTTGTTGCCCATTTTTGTAGCCCCAAAAAAAAAGAAAGAAAACGATTTTATTGTTGTCCGCTTTGTATTTATTTTATTTTATTTTTTTTTTCAACAAATGTCCTAATTTCGTTTACGCTTTAACGAGTTGAAAATCAATTGAAATATAAAATAATAATAATAAAAAAAAGAGTGTAGAAAAAAAATCAAATGTAATCAACGCACGCCAAACCGCCCACCCATGTCACTCGCCCTCTTTCTCACACTCTTTCTGTCTCACTCGCACGCACGCACTCTTTCTTACAAACAAATGTTATATTTCTGCAACGCCTTTTTCGTTGCTTTTGGCTTATTCGCCCTCATCAAACGCACACACACACACACACACACACACACACACACACATGGCCCAAAAAGCATTCAACGCCATTTGCATTGTTCGCCATTTTTTGGCTCGACTTTAAATTGGGTCACCAAATCCCGCACAAATTTCAAAAATGCGCTTGGAAATACATAATACAAAAAAAAACTAAAAATCACAACAACAACAAAATATAAAATTCATTTAGGCAATGAAATCGACAAAGCGTCAACGGTTTGTTGTTGTTGTTGTTGTAAATTATGGCGACATTCATTTTATTTATTTATTTATTTTTCACATTGTAAGCGCGACTTTTCAACTTTGATTGACGTTCAATGTTCGAAAATTAATATAAAAAAATCTTACATACACACACAAGCACACACACACACAGCCACTGAAAGTGGATTGTTTCTTCTTTTGCTTTTGGTACTCTTCAAATTATTATTATTTTTTCTTAATTATTTTTTATTAATTTGTATTTTTAAATTTATATTTATTAATTTATATTTAGTTATTCTTATTATATTTTAGTAATATAAATTTTGTTAATTTATATTTATATAATTATTTTTCATTAACTTATATTTGTTTCCTTTATTTATTAGTTTATAATAAACTAATTTTTTTTTACTGGTTAATTTATATTTATTTAATTATTTTGGTATTTATTTATATTAATTTAATCATATTTATTTTTATTAATGTAATTAATTTATGTTTATATTGAATTTTTTTTTTTTAAATTATTTATTATTAATTTATATATACATATTTATTTTACTAAGTTCTTTAAACTTTTTATATAATTATTTTTCTACAGTTTATTTATTTTATTTATTTTTTTTTTTTTTTCAGTTATTCACTTTTATAGGCCATTAATTAATCGCTCTCACGTCATTCGGTGATTTTTTTTTTTTTATCTAGAAAAGTCCGTCGCAAAGTCAGTTGGTTAAAGTGATAAGTTATTTTCGTTGTTGGTTTTTTTGTTGATAATTTTTTATTATATATATACTTTTTTTTTGTTTTTAAATTAACACTTCAGTGAAAAGACACATTCATTTATCTCCGACGACGTGTGCTGATAAGAGACGACCTCAAAAAAACGCTGCACACCGACAAGACGACTACGCAACAAATTGACACTCACACACACACACACACAGGCACATGTACTTGTGCATTGAAAATATCTTGTTTTTTAATATTTTTTTCGTTGTTAATTTTCAACTTCGATGTTGTTTTCTTGTTTAAGCTTTTCTCAACGCTGTAATTATCAGCTAAAAGAAGACGTAATTTCAAAAGCGATTCGCGCATTGATAAATGTATCTATGAACGCAACTTGTTGTGCTTATCACAATTGGAACGTGAGAACAAACTCGAATGGAAACACACACATATATATTTTTAAGATTTCCATCGTTTTCCATTTTGAAATTAATTTTGTTTAAAAAATTGTTGCTACTTTCATAGATACTTTTTTCTTTTCGTTGTTTGCAATTTTTTTTTTTTTCTATAGAAATTCCTCATGGGTCACTTAATTAACTAACCAACTTTTGAACGATAAAATGTTCTTAAGATTTTCGAAGAAAAAAAACTTGAATTATTTGTTGTAGGTTTTATACTTCCTGAAAATACGGGTTCTCAAATTCGAGTATTAACAACAAAAACAATAACAATAACAATATGTATGCCGATTTACAAGAAATATTTTGAGAATTACAAAATAAAATAAAACAAATACAAATATTTTTTAACTCTTTATGCAAAACTAAATCAATTGAACGAAAAAAAAAAAAAAAACTTTATATTATATAAAAGAGGGAGAACCACACACGCATACAATACATGGCAAGAGTGCAAGAGAGTTTCGAAAAAATATAATATAAAGTTAAAAATGTATGTAGATGAAGATCCAATCAAAAGAAAAAGACAAGAGCAAAAAAAAGACGACCAACGTTAAAGAAGAAACAAAATAAGCTCGGTAGCAAAAAGATAAAGAAGCAAAGATACAAAGCTTTCGGTAAAGAAGACTTCATACGTACGTATGTATGTACATACATATAATACATAAATGCTAGCGAACGACCTTCACAGTCACTGTCAGCATTTGCGGTCGCAGGCGGCTAAAGGGACCGACGACGAAGTGATCGTCAGGCTGGCAAGCTGGCAAACAGGCACGCAGTCAGTCAGTCAGTCAGACATACATACCGACAAATCGCGTATGAACGACCTGTAAAGCGGGCGATGGTAAGCCAGACATAAAGCTATTGAAATTGACAATGAGTGTGAATGAAATAGTTAGATAGAAAGATGTGTATTGCGGATCGAATGCGGGCAACTCCAGTATGCGCGCGTTTGTGCTAAGGGAGACGAAGCATGACCGAATGGTATAAAAAAAAAGAAACGATACAAAACGAAACGATACGAAACGAAACGAAACAGTGAAGTCGAATTAGAGCGAGTGCACGAGCGAGCAAGAGTATGCAAGTGTGAAGGGTATGGGAAGCGTATGAAACGAAATATACTTAAACGAGAGTTGCTCGCGTTCGATTTAAGGTTCACATTGAACGAAGGCAACAAATGAACAAGAAGAAAAAACAAGAACAACAACAACAACAACAAAAGTGAATCGAAAAATATGCGGCAGCTGTTTGCATGCGAAAAGTCAATGATAATAATGTTGATTATGCTGTGCCTGTGCCTGTTGATGATGACGATGATGATGTTGTTGTTGTTACTGTTGCTGTTGTTGATAATGACGCAGCAGCAGCAGCGTCCATGGCATGGAAGTGAACATTGCGCGCCATTACACTGTATTAGTGTGAGCAAGAAAGATAACATATAAAAGCAAACTTTAACTTTTTTGCTCTGCGCTCAGTTTTGTTTTTGTGTCTCGACTCGACTCGTCTCGTCTCTTTAGTAGGGCTCAGTTTAGTTTAGCAAATTATAAACACGCAACAACAATAACAAAAAAGAAGGCATAAATAATCGTAAGAAAAAAAAAAAAATAAAATAAACTTAAATGAAGCGCAGAGTTCATTTTCGTATAACGACGCAGTAGAAGCGGAAGAAGAAGCTCAAGAAGAAGCAACATAGAAGAAAAGTATTATAAAAAAAATAAAGGAAAAAAAAATTAAAAGATACGACAGCGGTCGACGACAACGACAAGCAGCTGAAGAATACTGATAAACACAACGAAGCAAAAGCAAAAAAAAAAAAAAAACGACAAGCAAACAAACGCGAACTCTCGCGAATTTTGGCCGACAATGAAGACAGCGACGTCAGCGGCATGAAGCTTTAATAAGGTAAGAAAGTTGCCGCAATAACCACAAAATGAAACTGGCAAAGAAAACAAAAACAACAACAACAACAACACCAATACCAAGTAAAAAAGAAAATAAAGTCAAAGAAAAGGCAACGACAACAACAACAACAACAACAATGACAATGATGGCGATTATGGGCCCAACAGGCGCAAGCAAGCAAGCAAAACAAGAAAAAAAAAAAACAGTAGCGTAAAAAAAATAACAATAATAAAATAAACGAGGGAAATTCCTCAGATTCGAAGACGACAACGACGACGACGACGACGTTAACAACAACTAAAACAACAACAACAATGTTAGTTGGAAAAGCATTTTTTTTTTGTCCGCTTTGCTTTCACGCACGCACAACAAAAAAAGTCACAATAAAATGGCAACCACTGTAGCGATCAAGCAAAGCGCAACAACTTCATATATGCATAATTATCGATAACAAGAACTATCGAACGTCATTCATCATTCTACATTTGCTAACAAATATTTGCAACTAAAATGAAATAAACAAAAACATATCCAAAATAATGATGATGCATCAAAACAAATGTTTTTTTTTCCATTAGTTATATAAAAAGAATGTTGCGCTTAGCAGAAGGGCAAACAAAGCAAAGAAACATCATGTTCGGTATTAGAACAGAATAAAAAAAAACAGAATTTCACTGACAATGTTGTTGGTCGAATTAACAGCAACAACAACAAGCAACAAGTACAAGTACAACTTGAGGTCAAAAGCTACAAGTGGAAAATAATAGCAAGAAGAAGTAGAACAAGAAACACTAAAAGCAATAATAACAACAACAATTGAAAGAAAGTTATACACAAATGGAAATTTCAGCACATTTATATTTATTAGATTGTTTCTTATCAAAGATATACACAAACAAAAAAAAAGAATAATAAAAAAAATTAATAGATTCGCACAAATTGCAAATAAAAGTGCAAGAAGTGCGAAAACTGTCGAGCCGAACATGAGAGACAAACAGAGATGGCGTTAAAAGTAAGAGAGCGAGCGAGGGAGAAAGAGCATAAACTCGAAATGACTGGCCATGAGACACAAGCGAAGGTAAATTGCTGTTCTTGTCTTTGTTGTTGTTGTTGTTGTGCCAAGGTGAGATGAGAAGTGAACGAAATGACAACAGGACAGAACACGGAAATGTACAAACAATGCACTAGAAAAACAACAACAACAACAAGAAAATCAAGTCATATTTAAGTCAAAGATCTTCCTTCTCATCATGTGTGTTTTTTAAGCTTTTAGATTCGAATTCGAATTCGGCTTTCATCTTCTCAAATTCGTTTTCATTTTATACAATCTTGTTTTAGGTTCTTTTCGTTTCTTTGCTTGTCTCGTCTCGTCTTGTCTTGTCTTTAGTTTGTTATTTTATTTCTTTCACTTGGAAAGGAAAAACGAAAAGCAAAAGAAAACAAAAACAAAAACTAACCGAAAAGAGCAAAAAGAAACAGAGTTGGAAATGAAGCAGAAAATCGCGCGTCCAGCATTGAAAATGTTGCGTTGGACAAATGTTGTCTGTCTGTCTGTCTGTCTGTCTGGTCTGGTCTGATGATGAGGGCTTAAATGAATGTCTACAACAACATTACAAAACAAAGAGCGCGGAATTGTGCGGGGCAAGGAAGGAGAGCGACGCGGGGTGAGGCGTATGAGGCAGTGAGGAAGTGGAGAGGATCGAGACTAGGTAGAGAGAATACTGCAGCAGCGACAGCGGCGTTATACATTTCGCTGCGGTTGTTGTTGTTGTTGTTGGTGTTGTTGTTACTAGTGTGGGAAACAAGTTTTGTGCTGCCGCTGTCGCTTGTTGCTTTTTAACAGCTTGTCTTTGCTGTTGTTGGCTTTATTTTATTTTTTTTATGTATTTTTTTCCCCCATTTTTTATTTATTTATTTATTATTTTTTTGCCGCTCTTTGGTTTTGATTATTTTCGCTATTGGCCAAAAACAAACACCAACAAAAATCAAAGTTTCAATTCGCCAGAATTTGTTGTTGTTGGTTTCACAGTGAATGCTGCATGCTTCTTCTTCTTGTTCTCTTCATTTAGCGATATTCTATAACAATTTATCAATAGACAAGTTCGTTCGGAAAACTTCAAGATCAAATCAGTAAAACTTAAAAAAAGAAAATTCCCTTTACATTTCCATCTTGAGATTGTTCTAGCGTGATCCCTGAAAATGATGTCTTCCTTAGCAAGTTCTTGAAAATTTTTTCAATTTCTTTGTCTTTCAGCGATTTCTACAACTTCTCGACTTCTATCTAAATGTCTCCTTAGTTTCCTGCCTTCGACTTCTACTTGATGACTTTCTTTCAAACATTTCTTGCACCCTACTTATGGATTTTTGGTCATTTGTGTTGCTTGCATATATAATATATCATATCATATTCCTAATGGTTTTGAAAGCTATTTTTTGTCTAACATAAACAGAAGTTTTAAAGATATTTAAAAAAGGTTTAGCAAATATTTTGCAGTTGACTTCTTTTTGATTTTTTTTTTTTGACACAAGCAAAAAAATGTTATGCGCATTTCAATTTGGTTTGATTTTTTCTTGCTCAGATTTGGTCGTAGTTATTGTTGTTGTTGCTGTTGTTGTTATTGTGAAGCTGTGTGTGTATTTGTGGTTTTCTTGGTTTGGTTTTTGGCCAAAAACTTGTTTTGACCATGTACAATTCAATCGAGAGAGTCGAAAAAATCCAACACGTTTTCCACATTAGAAGCGCGTGGGTTAAATTCATATACTCACACACACACACACACACACACACACACACACAGAAATGAGTAAAACAATCTAATCCACTTGATAAATTTACTTATGAAGCCGAAAAAAAATTCAAAATATAAATAAATAAATGAAATAAAATGCGCACTCAGAATTGTCATGAACAATTTTGACACATCTTTCGATTTGCCTTGCTTGGCATCGATTTAAGCCAAGAAGTCTTTGGCCATTTGCCGATAACTGTTGACGCCGTCGCCGTTTCTTTCAATCATGTCTGATTTTGACCATTTTTGGTTAAGAAATTTTTTGTCTGAATCTATCAACTTTTTTACGAAATGTTAACCAAATTTGTCATTTTTTTTTTACTACAATAAAACTGTAATAATTCGAATACTTATGTATATACATACAAGTTGTAACTATTAAAACTTCTTTCAACATTAAATTAAATAAATAAAGCTAAATATCGAAGCTCTAAACCGAAACCTACAAAAGAACTGCAATGATCCGAGCAACTAGAAGTTCGAATTACCGAATAACTGGATTTTTCATGTGTTTGCTTTAAGTTTTATTAAGATACATTAATTATTTCAAATATTTTTTAACAAATTATGCGCAGAGAAAACAAATTGAACTTTATTTTTCTTAATTTGCAAAAATAGTAAGAATGTTCTTCAACTTTATATAGAAAGAAGTTGTAAATCCAATGGAACTCACCTGGCAAATGGCGTCTGCTCGACCTCATAGATCTCGTTGATTTCGTCCAGCACAAGTAATCGTTTGAAGCACTCCTCGTCGATGTCCAGGAGGCCGTCACCGATTGAGAAAATGCCTTCGGTGTACATTTTTTTTCTATTTTTTTTTTTTTTTACTTATTGGTTGTTGTTGTTGGCTCGTTTAACTTTTACACTGCTTTCGTTAGATTTCTTTTATTTTTTTGTTTTGTTTTTTTAATTATTTCGTTGTTTTTTTTTTTTATTAAATTTCGTTGCTAATTTGTTTTGTTTTTTTTTAGATAATTTAAATGCTTATATCTTCGTCTCCGTCTTCGTCTTCGTTTTTTTGATATATCGTCACAAAATAATTTGAAGACATTCGCGCTTGAATTCTATTTAACGCTCTTTTTCTTTTGCTATTTATTGTTGTTGTTAGTTGCAAAGGAAAGAAGAAATTTAATTAAATAATTTAGCAATTAAAAAGAAATAAATAACAAAAACAAAATCGATGAAAGTTAAGGATTTTTTTTTTTTTTAGATTTTGTCAAGATTTATTATTATATACACACACATATACATACGTATGTATGTATGTATGTATGTATGCATGTGCGGCAGGGCAGAAACGAGATGACAATAGTTGAGGGCAATACAGATGCTGTTAGCGCGCATAAAATGCATCAAATTTAAATACAACACTACAAAAACAACAACAAAATCCACGCACTATAGAAGAGTTTGTCCATGCAAGAAGCAAGAAGTAGCAAAAAGAGAAACACACTTCACTATTAATGCTGCCGCTGCCTCTGCCTCTGCTGACGCTGCTGATGGTTGTGCATCTGCGACTACAATAACAACAAGAACAAACAACAAAACTGAAAAAGCGGAAAATATTTTTATTATGCAGCAGCAGCAGCAGCAGCTTTCTTCATAACCTCTTCACGATTCTCTTCGTTGGCGTATTTATTCTTTTCCTCATACTTTGTGGACAACAAAACACAAAAAAAAAAAAAAAGAAGTCTACGTTAAAGGCTTCAATGAATGTACTACGCGTGAACATACACAAATATAACGACATTCACACAAACACACGCACACACACACACACACACACACACACACACACAGCCACTCAGATATGTATATATACCGTGGCACAAAATACACAGAGTTCAAAGAAGCAGCAACAGCAGCAGCAGCAAATGAAGCAGAAGAAGAAGATGAAAACAACGCGTATGCACAAAATTTCACACTCTGTATTCGTTCTTAATATTTTATGTTTTGTGCAGGGCAACAAAAACAAAAAAAAAAAAAAACAAAATTAATTTCGCAATTGATACATTTTCGTTAAAAAGTAATAAAATAAATTATAACAATTTTTTTAGTATAACTTTTGAAACTGGCTTAGAATTTTTTTTTTTTGTTTTTAATAAAGTAGCATCGAACACGACTGCAAAAAATGCATAGTTTTTGGTCTTTTTGCTTGTAGTTTAAGTTTGGTTTACGACTTGTTGGTCGTTTATTTTGATTTATTGTTATTAAATTAAAGAAAAAACATAAACAAACAAATAAATTAATTAAACGCACTATGCAATTTTCAGCTATTTTTGGCCACGTTTGAATTGAACTGTGCCGCACACTAATTAATTCAATCACTTCTTAAAGTTGTGCGCCGACGAACAAAAAAAAAAAAAAAATTCAACTCTATTTCTTCAACAAACTCGATTCCGACTTGCCCTCGACCAAACCGAACCGAACCGCACCGCACCGAAAAAACGTTTAAAAAAAATTAGAGACTTCACGGTAGAGGTGGGAAAAAATCGATGGTTGAGAAACGCAAACGGGCCATTTGACGCAAAAGTGTCGGCAGAGTGTCGGCAGAAGTGGAAGAAGAAGCAGGAAAATTACCCGCGATCGCGGGTAGGTGAAATATCGCAGGCGGCAGCACCGCACATACGCTTATTCAATACCCCTGTGCCGTGTCACGAAAAAAGACACGAATCCTCTCTCGCTCTCAATTGAGCGTACATCATCTCTTGCTCTCAATCTGATTTTGACCACGTTGTTTGACTTATGTTTTGATATAGAACCCCGACACTTGAACGATTATGCGATTATGAGAGAAAGTGAGTGAGTGTGTGAGTATATGTGTGTGAAGAACTGGCAAAATAACTGACAAAAAATTTAAAAAGATTTTGGGTCGTTACGTAAAAGTCTCACGACGCAGATCTGTCTAACATTGTCAACAAAAAATACACAATTTATAAATTTATGATCTCGCGCAATTCTGAAATTACACGAAATTTGAAAGAAAAAAGCAAAAACTCAGACTCAGAGACTTCACGCTAGAGGTGGAGAATCATCGATGCTAACATCGATGATTTTTAGACATATCACGGAAAAAAGACTTCGTGTTGCCAATTATTGTGAAGCAAAAAAGGCTGTACTTTTGCTAGCTAGTTAAGTAAAAATGGTTGTTGTAAAAAAACAGAAGACCTGGAAAAAAACTCACTTTAAATATTTCCAAAAAATAATACGCGGAATGAACATTAAAAATTCGTAAAACATTATTTTATTGACACTGTACGGTGTTTTGACAACACTACGTCGTGAGAGCAGAGAGAGGGAGTTTTTACTCTCCCATGACTGTATGATGAATCAGCACCAGCATTGATTTAGCGTATGTCACGCTGCACTCGCTGGGGATTTGTCTTCTTCCTCACGCGCTTATTACATGTTTTTCCTTTACACGCTCATTCATACTCTCCGAACCAATGCTGCCACCTTTTTATTGTTAAGCCGAACAGTTTTTCGAAAACAACAGGATCATATGCTAACATACATATTATTAATTTGATTTTAATAAAAAAGAAGTACGGGAACGACCAAATGTTAACCCCTTGGTGTGCTTTTGTAGAAGCCCATAACCAAAACACTCAGACTATATCAAATAACCCAGCAAAACAATATTTTTCAAATGGAAAATTAAAAACTGATCCGGCAACTCAGCCACCAATTTAAACATCTTTAAAAATCGATACTTAATGATCGAGAGTGCACATGACTTACTGCCTGTTACACAAATAACAGAATTCTGTTGAATGTGTATTTCCACAACAGGCTCGCAGTGGCATTATTTTTAATGAATTTAATAAATAATTTTCACCTCTTGGTGAGATTACATGAGATTTGGGATACAAATTTCTATAAAATCTATTTATTTAATGAACATTATTTATTGTAAAAAATTATTGCGGAGATCTTTCGATGTCTAAAATATTATCAAATATATTTTTTGATATACTATGTATGCAACATTAACCGTTAATTGGATTTTTCTTAATTGAAGTTAGTTTGCATTAAAACTACATTACACTTATTAAGAACAATTTTTCACATCAGCATTGCAACATACAATAAAACTATTTCGGCCGCATACACATTGCCCTTAATGCACATTAGTTTGTTTTAAAAAAAAATACAAAAAACATGAAACAAAAATGTTGAAACAAACTCCGAGTTTTGAATGTGAGCTGTTTTAAAAATTCGCACGCGCGCACTTAAAAAATCGGCACAACACGTTCGCCAACACGGTCCCAAATAAACTAAAATGGCAAGTGCATAACCGCCGCTATGAAGATTGAACTACTAATTATAGACAACATCGGCACCAGCATTGAAAGAATCAATTTGGTTTCCTCGTTTATTGAGATCAAGTAATTTATTGTATTTTTGTGCTTTCAATCAAGTTGGCAATAAAAATCGATGTTTTCGATTTTTTTGTAAGGAAAGAATCGATACTATCGAACAATTCTCCTTAACTCCGATCGGCGGACTCTAAACGTTAAGTATTTAACAGATTCTGCTTAGAGAA
This sequence comes from Phortica okadai, assembly GCA_034638295.1. Classification (NCBI taxonomy): domain Eukaryota; kingdom Metazoa; phylum Arthropoda; class Insecta; order Diptera; family Drosophilidae; genus Phortica; species Phortica okadai. The sequence goes on along the minus strand of CM067848.1, from coordinate 46,163,156 downwards.
ATGACTAATGTTTTGCTTCATGTCGTGGTACATTAGAGTATCTACGTGAGGCTAACAAACATTTTCTGTAAAAATTGCACAAAATTATTTTTGGTAATAATCCATATTGAATCGATTCATGTTACCGTAACACTGGGTTGAACATAAACTAAACTTTCCTTAATCGACCATGGATCTGATCGGATTTCCTATAATTCAATTGTTTTTTTTAAATTTTGAAATTTTCGATTTTCTGCCAACGGATTTTTAGCAAAAAAAAAAAAAACAGAATTTCAGTCAAATTAATTCAATGACGAAAGAATTAACGGAAAGCAAAAGGAAAATCATTCGTTACCAATTAAAAATATATATAAATTGACACATTTTAAATATCATTTATTATTTTATTTAAGCAAAAATGAAATAAAAGCAATATGTCAAAATTAGATCCGGTCTGTACAAAAGCAATAAAAAAAATGATGCATCATTGCCGTCTGCAGGAGATTATCAGTCCTTGAACTACAGTATCTTTTATACTTGTTCCATTTGCAGTTGGATACATTGGCGGAGCCTTTACATCTAGATTTGAAAAAGAAAACACAGTTGCTGCCCGAAAACGTATTTTTCGAATTGATGCACAATAATTTGTTGACAGGGAAACAACAGCAAACACTCTTGAAGCCCGAAGAAGTTTTTAATGAGGTAAGCACATGTTATGTAACTGCGACTGCCACTAAAGCTAAGGTTCTATTCGCAACAAGCGGTCGCAACTGCCAGAGGCGATGGTGAACACAATGGAATGTTATTACAGTGAGTCCATGTTGCCCATGAGTGTCGAAAAAAGACTTTCCCAATTAAGCAAAGTCCAAACGGAACAATTGGAAGGCTGTGAGACAAAACAATGCAACATAATATGTCACCACGCCATTGATGAAGAATATTTTAAGGTTGGCTTCGCAAAAACTTGCATGACACATAAGATACATTAATACTTTCACTTGCTTCAACGTTTAGAAGAATACCAACACGGCCGACTTAAGAAATTGTGAAATTATTAAATATCCTAAGATAGCCCATTATAAAGTTAAACGTGTCTCAGCTAAAAAGATACATTTATCTGAGCGTACTGAACACAGTAATTTCGCATACTGTTTCAAGTTCAAGATTTCGCGGGAGGCCAGGCCAGCTGACCTTATATTGCAGTTGACAAACGATGAGAAGTATCGCGATACAATATTGTATGCCGGCGAGCACAGACTCTATTGTCACATGCACCTATTGGCCACGTACTCGCAATACTTTCTTGAACATAAATTCTGTCGTCATTTTCGTTTTCCGGCCGCAGCCGTGACATCGGATATACTTAATCTGATCTACACTTGGATGCTGAAAAGACGTGTTAAAATTAATAGATCTATCTTTGTACGCATGTTTAAGGTGGCGCATTATTTACGCATTCCGGAACTGTTAGCGGCGATGTGGAAGACAATCGATAGTGTTGTAGCCAACAATGAGTTGAGAGCATTGTCTATGTACAACAGCGCTGTTAGCGCACATGAAACTTTGCTAAGGGATGCAATGATCTTGCGCATACACAAAACTTTCGCAATGTTTGTTGGCACGCCCGAATTTATCAATCTTGATGCCGATGAGTTGCACAGAATACTCGAATCAGATCAATTGGCTGTCAATTCAGAAATGGAGATCTTGTATGCCGTTGTGCATTGGCTCAGCTATCGCTGGCCGTCGCGTTTGGGAGACGGAGTTTTTCTATTGGAATGCGTACGTTTTCGCTGCATGGATGCGCGATTTCTTTGTACATTGAAAATTCCAACCGACAGTCATGTGCTGGACGAATTACTGCAATGGGCAAGCGTACAGGCGATGCTTTGTGATGCTCTGTTGTGAGTATTTTCATCTGTTGACTCATACATGCATGCACAATGCTAAATAATGTCATTATTTTTATATATACGCAAGCCATAACGCTGCGAAGTCCTTTGGCAGGTGTTCTGACAAAAAGTTATTGGAGATGTTCGGTTCATATACGAGTCCGCCGCGTAGACGCTTACATGCGTACAATAAATACGTGTCCTTTCATCATAACGTCGCCTGCAAGTTGTGGGAGCCAATTACAGACAAACTGTTCAAAAAGTATCTACATGTGTCGCAAGATCGCGCAGTCGTTGATATTACTGTCATAACTCGTGCAACGTGTTATGCAGATTTTCGCTGCTGTTCAAGACTGACCAAATCGCGATTAAAATCGAGTCGGCAGTCCGAACGTCGAGTGCGTAAGCACTAAAAGCACGATGATGACTCAAAGGTTTACACATGATGACTCTGAACAATCATTTTTGTTTTTGCAATGTGTACAAATTTGTAGTGATTTATGTTTCAGTTTTATTTATGCATGTACTTATAGATACTATGAAATCTTCTAATTCATAGGCATAAGTTATTCGATGTCATTGTAACAGTTTCGATGGTCAAATTTTATGTATGTATGTATGTATATCTATGAAATATGCATATACATACATAAGCTGAATGCAGTTTACAGCAATCAATTTCTTGCAACGCATTTTTAAATTATAACTTTATTTTAGATTTTTTGTTGTTGTTTTTTTTTTTTTTTTGTACATATTATTAGAAGCAAAAACAAAAAATAAATAAAATATGTAAAATGTGTAAAAATTGTAATGCGTACGCATTCTTCACGGCTGCCCAAACTTCTGGGACACATGCATGTCCTATCGTCAGCGGCACAGCAAACATGGCGATTTATTTTTAGGCCGCCAAAGAATTTCTGTGCGCTTTTTTTTATATTATTTTTCTTTGTCATAGATTTTTCTCATTTTAAAAATAGTAAAAATGCGCAAAAAAAAAAAAATATATAGAAAAGGAAGAAAACCAAAGTGGTGGATGTAAGAGGGCGAGATGTGTGGTGAGATAGAACACTTTGAAACCGCGCTCGCGTGCGTAGCGCGGCCGCATTTCTCTGACCATGTGTGAGTGTGTTTGTATGTGCATGGTGCACTTGACGCCTGGCGTCGTTACATGTACTGCGGTTCAATAAACTTACTGCGACTGTGGCCGGGACGATTTGCGCAAAAGGTTAAATAAACGATCTTCTAAACTTGAAAAAATGCCGGCGTACATTTTTTTGTTGTTTTTGTTTGTCACTTGAACTTCGAAACTGAAGCGACTCTCTGTGCGGAGCAATATCTTAATTGCATTACCGCCGAACAAAAATGAGGAAAGAATTCCGGCACGCGACATTTACACGAGCGATGGATGTCTTTATGTATTCGCGTTAATTCGGTTTGTTTCGGTTCGGTTTATTGCTTGTTGTGATGCTATGTAAGAAGTTCAATAACCGCCTTTTGCCAAAATCGAATTACAAATATGCGCGAACAATGTATCTTGAAAATAACCAATAGTTTTTTTGACAGCTTAATGTTTCCGCTTTAAGATTACAAATATAGACGGGATCCGGCCTAAGAACGGCCTTCTCTCATCGGTTTACCAAATAGAATCAAGGATATAAGATATAAATTGATGACCTTTGAGTAATTACAAATGTTGTCAATTACCAATTGTGGGCTCATTAGACTATTTAAATAGTCGTTAGCTCTCAAAGAACTGGCGGTGTTTATTAAATGGATTGCTGTCCATTAAAAGGCACCGCTGACCAAGTACCACTTTAGTTGGAATAAGCCAGAAGTGGCAGCACTGTCTTTGGACCTGGCTTTGGATTTTGCCAAAAAAAGCATTCCATTATTTCATTTATGTGCTACACTTTCGCGATATTGTTATTGCCTTGGGTTGAGCACTGCCATGAGCAAAGTGAAGCGATTGTGATTAACATAAAGTTTGCCTAAAGTCATGCTGCAAGATGTGGCCAATGCGCGTGTATGCAACGTTTGTGTTGCAATGCAGAATGCGCGCGCATTCCGGCACAATAAGGAAGAAAAAGAGGAATATAGCAATTTATTGAAGCACATACCTGGACTGCCTGAGGTGATGACCTGTCAGGGCTGCCGACTTGTAGCGTATTGCAGTACGGCACATCAAAAACTAGACTGGCCATTGCACAAACAGTTTTGCCGTGCGGTACAAGCCACATTTGGGCACGTTGCGCATCCATTTGCAGTTGATGGTGAGATACGAACACTAATTCAACTCGAACGCACAACGCTGCATGTGAAGTTAATGCTCCGCACAAGGCTAAAGCGACCGCTACGTTTCGAGGAAGAGGAGTGGACCACATACCCGGCATACTGTGCCGTGTGCTATGCCCTTAAGCGTTTGCGTAGCTGCACCAACTGCCGTGCGGTTTGCTGGTGCAGCGATGCGCATGCGCAATTGGACGCACAGCGGCACGGCCGAGAATGCGGTCTACTAAGCATCTATTATTGCGCCTACAAAGCGTTGCCGCAGCCTCAGCAATTTAACTGTGCTTTTGCAAAGCCTTTCGATTTACAAAAATTACGTCTCATTGATGCATTTAGGTACGCGACGGCAGGCTCTCTGCCAGCGAGACCGACAGCAACTCTCGAGCACTACCAACAGTTTGCGACAGCGGCCGGTTACAGCTGTATTGCGACCATATGCTATGCCTTGTCCGTCCATTATGGTCGCCAGAAAACGAAATTGATGACGTCGATGCCTTTTAACATTTTTGTAGTGGGTGCGACGATTGAACGGGACTTATGGTTTAAAGCATGCCACATGCAATTCTTCTTTCTGAACTTCAGTCACGTAACCGAGACGAATTTATACTTCATCGGACCGGAGGCCAGGCATGCAACAGAAGAGATTGAATGTTTCGAATACAAGGTAAGTAAAGACTCCGTGTCAGAGGCGTCTGCCGACATGTCAAACAGTTGTCCTAATGCTTGAAAATCTTTACAGAATTTAAAGCGTCGTGTAACTTACATTTCCTACTCGGGAACATTTCAGGCGTTTCGCAGCGAATTTGCCAACTTGCAACCAAACCTGAATGTGGCCTTTAATTGTGGCTTCTCGGAGTATGCCCAAGATAGTTGCTTCGACAGAAGTGGGACACCGGATTGCTGGCCTGCTGGCATACACGAATTAGTGCAAATCTACAGTGTACCTTTGGTCTTGACTTCATTTAGCAAAGTGGAAGCTCGACAAGATTACGATGCATTGCTCAGTGTCGTTGAGCGTAAGAAACTGTGCCTAAGCTTAACACATCTAGTGCCCATTATTAAAAATCCACATTGCGATTTTCGACCGCTAAGAAGTCCACGTTGCACTGATACAGTTGCGTGCTATTATCGCAATGGGTATCTTCAAGTGTTGTTATCGCGTGGCGAACAGCTGCGAAGCTGACTCCAATTTAGCCACCAAATCATCAACATCATCAACGTATTAAGTTAATTAATTAGAAATTGTAAAAAATTCTGTTTAAAATATTGAATTTGTTTCGTATATGATAAGATTATATAATTTCGAAATTCCACTCAACTCGATCTGCAATTTTAAGCTATTTTATGTCCTAAATTTATTAAAAAAAAAAAAAAAATCAACAACAACGAAATAGAAGGAGAACACATGAACAATTTTGGAAGCAATGTCACTCGCCACAATATTTGCAAGATGGCCCAACAGCTGTGTCGTTGCTTTCATCCTCATCGCCGTCCTTAAGGCCATCAGTATCGCCGCTGCCACTGTAGTCATCAATGATCGCTTGGATTTCTTGTTGCGCATCAACAAACTCCTGTTCCTCCATGCCCTCACCGGTGTACCAATGCAGATGAGCCTTGCGACGCAACATTACGGACGAGCCATCAAGCAGGCGCTGGAACAGCGATGTAATTGCAGTCGTATTACCAATAAAGGTCGCTGACATTTTTAAACCGCGCGGTGGTATATCGCAAATAGCGGTTTTAATGTTATTCGGTATCCAATCGACAAAATTATGTATATTCTTGTTACGGACACCAGTCATCAATTGATCGACTTCGCGTGGCGACATCCGACCACGAAAAATGCCAGCGGCCGTCAATAGTTTACCCTTGCGTAAATCAATTGCACACAGTAAATTGTTCGATGAGAAAATCTGCTGCACCAGCTCAGCGACAGTGCCCTTGGAGAACTGTTGCTGTTTGCACGTCACAAGCGGCGCAAAGCCAGGTATAAGAAAGTGTAGACGCGGAAAAGGTACCATGTTCACATAAATTTTACGTAAGCCGGCATTCAACTGACCGGGAAAGCGTAGGCACGTCGTTATGCCAGACATAGTTAGCGCCACAATGTGATTGATATGCTCATAGCCAGACATTTTTATTTTCAAATTACGATTGCAAATCTGAAAGAGCGCTTCATTGTCCAAGCAAAATGTCAAATGCGAATTGTTTACCAGCGTCGGTATGCTTAGCAACGCGTTGTATGGCTCGACAACCACCTGAGACATGTGCGGCGATGGTATTGTCAAATAGTTGCAAAGCAAATTATCCGGATACTGTTCCACTAACGCTTCCATAATCAGTGAAGTTAGACCTGAGCCTGTGCCGCCGCCAATCGAATGTAGCAACTGAAAGCCTTGCAGCGAATCAACTGATTCCACTTCACGTCGCGTATTATCCAATACTTGATCGAGTATCTCTGCGCCGTCTGTGTGATAGCCACGTGCGAAATTATTACCAGCGCTCTCGGTGCCAGCCACGAAATTCTCCGGTCTATACAGTTGACTACTCGAATTAAGACGCTGTATGGTCGAAGCTTCCGTATCGATTATAATGGTGCGTGCATAAAAACGTTTGCTGGCTGTTGCATTAAAGAACACATTTATGCGTTCCAACTGCAAAGGACTAGTGCCGCCAAACCGGCCCGAAGCATAGTCGACACCGTGCTCGTGCGAGATTACGTGCCAGAACTGTGCGTGAAATGATTCGAATCAGTGGATTCATTGATGGATTGACGTTATGCTAGTAAGAATTACTCACCGCATCGCCAATTGAGTTACCGGCGCCGCCGATCTGTAGTGTGACAATTTCACGCATCCTGCACGCTTCCTGTAAGTTTGTTCAATGCAACTTAAAATTTTGATGTTGAATTTAAATGTTATGCCGAAATTTTGTTGCTACTCCTGTACTTCACCTATGTCTGATGCATTTTCGATTGGACAAACTTTTTTTTTTTTTTTTTATTATTTATGTGTATATTTGTTTGTTTTTGGAATTTCGTAGGTGTCACTTGTACAGAAAGTAAGTAAAACTATTTGTAGCTGAGTTCAACATCTCTTTCGAGAATAGTTATTAACGTCCAAAATGGTATTTTTCAGCATTTCATATAATTTACACACAATCAAATTTTGTTCAAGCCAATGCAATGCAATAAATGTACAATTAAATTTAATAATAATAAAAAAAAAAAAAAAAGAAGACGGTGCTCTAAACAACTATAGGCTGTAAGCCATATTCATTTACGTGTTGTTGCTCGTAACACAACTGTTTCTTCTCCGGTGTCAACTCGTCGTGTTTTTTGACGACGGCATTGCCAGCCTCCGTCTCGTTGTGCGGAACAATTGGCTCCAACTGAGCGAGCTATTTCTCCTTCTTCTCCACGGATAGCGAGTTATATAGACGATTCACTTCGTTGGCCACCAAGTGATCCAGTATGACGCCGTCAGTGTCAATGAAGTGGGCGCAGGATTTGTTGCTGGTCGCTTCACGCGTCGATTTAGCATCACGCACCGAAAGTGTCAGCATGTATTTGTCATCGTATTTCTTCATGTCTGAACTCGCCTCCCAAATGCGTTGATTTTTAGCATCCTTGCCCTGTTCCTTTTGTATTGCTACAACAAAGGTGCCCTTCTCACGGAATGTTGTGTGGAGTGTTAAAATGCCCATCAGCACAAAGTATGCAATAACGCTGAATAGTAGCACTGGTCTGGATTCAGGGAATGGATGTGTGAAGTCCCAGGCATGCGCCATTACAGCTACGCCGACAGCAAGTGCGCACAATGCCAGACGTGCATTGACCAAGCCGAATTGCTCTTTCAGGTGTGGCCGATCAACAAAAAGACATGTCTTGACGGCATCGTCCAGTGCATGTTTTACAGCAGAGCCGTCCCACTTGTTGATCTTAACTAGCTGTAGGTGTATACGTTGGCACAAGTTTGGTTGGTCGTATGTCGGAGCGGAGTGTAGAGAATTAGTGTCTGACGTGTACATAATGGCCCAGTGGGCAACAAAAAATTGTCATTAGCTAACTTCGCTTACCTCTTCGATAGGCTGAGATTTTTCATCTTTCTTTGTCATATTTGAGGCTGGTTATGTATTTTCCTTAACTGATTTACTACAATTCGTTACTAGCCAAGCACTTCAAAAGTTCTCAATTTATTCGCAATTGACAACGCGACAACAAAAAAAAGCCGCAATGGACACTAGTGTTAGAAAATCTGATAAAAACTTCCAACCACTAATAAAAAATGTACTAAAAATTACTTTGCGTTTTCACACGAACACTTGCGGGAGTCATCCACATTGATATAGCTCAACTGCCTGTGCACTCAAAGCGACATTGAGCCAGCCAGCACTTTTGAGGTGGCCCTTTTTTCTTCTCGACTTTAGAGCAAACTGCGCCGTTTTTCGGAGCAAATTCTGACACTGACACAAATGACGCACTGAGTGGATTTGAGGAAAACCCCAGTAGTGAATACATCAGAAACTTGTCTTTTAGAATAACACAATTTTTTGCATGAAGGGGAAGTCCATAAATTACGTGGTGTTTTTTTTTACCCTTTGCAGCCTCTTGGTGAGATTTTGATGATCACCTCCTTCTGTACATTACATGAGATTTTGATTACCCCATTCCGCTTGGTGAGATTTCTCTGGACCACCCATCAACTAATTTTAACTCACGTAATTAATGGACGTCCCTGATGATACGATCATACCATGCGTGACCGTGTGAAACCTTTCAATCATGAGCACAAAAAATTTGATAAAGTAATTATAAAAGCAGTGGAAATTAATTTATTAAATAAAATACAAAAAAAAAAAGAATAAACAAAAATAATTAACAAAAAATGCAGCACATACATGGAATAATTTTGATTTACATTGTTATCACTTTGATTTAAGCTAAATGGACTTCATTTGTGCCATTAAATCGTCCAAGCTAATTTCTGCATCTGCACCTGTTTCCGCAGCCACACTTTTGCTTTCAGTCTGAACTGGTGCCTCGTAGGCTAACCGTAGTCCTGTGGCTACACCCACATCTCCGCCACTTGCCGCTTCGACCGGTGCATCCTCAGCGACTAGTTCAATGCCCCAATCGTTGGTCTCATGCAATGGAGTATCGTCCACGGTTATTACTTCTTCTTGTATTACTTTTGGACGGGATTGATACTCTCGCTGTCTTGCCTGACAATGTCGATCGTCACACTGTGTATTGGGCTTAAGACTCATGCGCGGAAAGAAGTCATTCATTGCATTATAGCCCAGATAGTCGGATACCTCACCAAAGTTGAGCAAGTATTTCAGTGTATTCTGGACCAACATACCAGCCGTGATGCCCATCGTCGTGGGAAGTGAGGCAGCGCAAACTCCTTCACGTTTCAGCGTTCGTTCATCGATGTTTTCCGCAACGACGAGCGGTGGAGCGCATGCGAAACACGCTGTGTCGCCCGGTCGTATAAATTGTATGTGACCTGATACTGCATTCTCGGACACGCCCGATTCAAACCAATTTAAGCCGAGCTCATTGCAGGCAGTGTTTATCGCCATGCGAGCTTCAAAATTATCGACACAACTCAGTACTAAATCAACTGGCGCGTCCGCCTGCAGGCCACCATGAGCAATTGTGTTCAGGAACTTATCAAATGATTCCACCGTGGTTATGTTATAGTTGTGTGTCTCAATACGAACATCGGGATTTATAAAAGTTAGCGTACGAGCAGCTGCCTCAACTTTCGATAGACCCGCTTGATCAGGTGTGAAAAATAGACGATTCATGTTGGCCAATTCCACTTTGTCATAGTCGAAGAGTATTAATTTGCCAACGCCACACCTAAAAACGAAAGTGTATAAAGAAGATTTCAGGTTGTTGGTGTTCGCTACTCACCTTGTCAACATGTCCGCTGTAACACTACCAACACCGCCAACACCCACAACGGCAACTGCTTTGTCACGTATGCGTTCATATTCCTTAACGATACCCATACGCTGTAGCGCCATAAGGCGACTATAGGGATTTGAGTCAACGACCTCAGCGGACATCTTTTCGATGCGTTCACGAGCCGCACGCGATGCACTCTTCTGCTGCTCAAGCTCCTGCTTCAACTCGGCGATTTTCGCCTGCAATTCATCTATTGCGGACATGTCTGTAGTGCACTTTAACTTATCAACTGTTGAACGTCCGTCTGACTTTTGTGCTGCAACTTTAAAATCTGTTGTCGTGTCACTTTCACTTGTTTGCCTGGTTTGGTTCCGTCTTGTTTGAATGTTTGGATGAAGTACTCCTATGTTTAAAAGAGTCAGTAGCAACATACGACACTCAACTGACCGAAGTCAAATACACGCAGCTAAATTGTTGTTGCCGTTGACACAGTGTCAATGTGAGAAACATTTCAGCGTCGAAATGGCGCATCTGCGTGTCTATAAATAGCGGAAAGAAGAAGAGAACAACAAATCGTGGTCTCACAACACTGAGCTTCTAACGGTCTTTTGCCTCAAAGGCAAACCGTTTTTTTTTATTTTGAAGTACCTCCTGCTTCTGATGCAGCGCTCTGACACTTAAAGCAATTTAGTCCTATTTCATTCACACTTCTTTGAACAACGAGCTTCGGTTTCAAGTCCCAGCGGAACCGTTTGGTTGCTGTGTTGTGTGTTGACTCAGCATTATGAACACGTCCCTAGTTGAACTTTCCACCCACAATTCCCATCCAACCAAAAAAAACTGTCGTTTACGTTTTGAAATTTTATTGTTATTTAAAACAAATATTATACGCGTCATTCTGTCTGTTGGAATAAATGCAACTTAACGGTGTAAAAAACAAAAAAAAAAAAAAACCAAAATCCAAACCAATTGTTTATATACCGATTTCGATACTTGAAAATGTTATTATTATTTAACAGACTATTTACGAATACATGTACCAAGAGACTATCACTGTTAACATTGTAAAAAAAAAAGAATGATATTAATTAGTATTAATTACGATTGCTGGGGCTTGGCCAATGGCTGCCGTGGCTGCAAGCGCACACGGAAACCCTCCTCACGCTTCAGAATGATGTCCGCTTGCAGCTTAAAATCGGCCTCAGTGAGGTCCGAGTAGACGCGATAATTTCTCAGTATAGTCGATAGCAGAATTTTCAGTTTGAGCATGGCATATTTTCGACCTATGCACAAATAAGCAATGTTAAACAAAATTACAATTACAACAATAACAATAACAATAACAATAACAACAGCAATAACAACTTACCCACACAACTTCTGGGTCCGGCAGAGAACGGCACAAAAGCATAATAGTGCCGATTTGACTGACGCTCGGGCAGAAAATTATCTGGATCGAAAACATTCGGATTAGGATAGACTTTTGGATTGCGATGTAGTTTAATCGTGGCCACAGTAACGGTGGCGCCCTTCGGTATAACATAATTGCCCGAGGCCAACTTAAGGTCTTCTTGCAATTCACGTGCAATGAGTGGCACAGGTGGAAACATGCGCAATGTTTCCATCAAACAGCGTTCCAAATATTTCATTTCCAATGTATCCTGAAACGAAGCCGGTCGATCGGAATCACCAAAAATGCTATCCAATTCGGCAATGACACGATCCTGAATATCCTGATGTATGCCCATAACCGATAAAAAGAATGATGAACCGGCCGCTGTTGTATCATGACCCTCGAACATGATCGTGTCCACTTGTTCTTTGATTTCGGTATCCGTAATGAGTGCACCATTTTGTGCACTCTCTAACATCAAGTCCAAAAATGCCAAACGTTTCTTCTCACCCACATCGTTCTCCTCGACATCAAGATCATCCTTCAGAGCCGCCGATTGACCATACGAGAGACCATCAACAGTTGTCTCCTTGACGTTTGATTTCACCATTTCGTTTGTCTCATGGCCAGCAGCGTATGACTTTAACTCAGTCTGAGCCAATGAACCGCGTGTACCCTTCTCGAATGCCTCCTTCTTGCTCTTGATAACCTTTGTCGTTAGACCGTGTATAATATTTAGCAGACGTCCTTGTTCCCTATAGTACTTTGTAAGCGTAAAGATAAATTCATTGCGTAAAAAAATACTGCGATGTCGCGCATGCAGAATATCGCACATCTTCATAACTGCCATCGCATACTCGTAGCCGGATTTATCCTGTGTTTTCTTTGATACACCCATGGCGGTTTCTGTAATCAAATGAGTTATGTATGTATATTCTTTGCTGCTCATGTGTGTACACATAATAAGTACATAATAAGTAACTTTAATCTGTGAATGCACTTTACTGACCCTCTTCCAAGCAACAATAAGTAGGTGGCCTGGCTAAATAACTAACTGACTGACATGCTCTAACTAACTGAGTGTTCCGCATCGCATCTAAATCAATTGAATATAACAATACAACATTAATATCACAACAACAACATCATTTAGCATGGACAATTTATAATGAATGCATGTGCATACATATGTATATACAATAACAACAACAACGGCGACAACAATTCATTTACCCATTATCGTGTCCAACAGCCTCCAAAATAATCCACGAGCCACAGTGCATGCCATTTCGGCTTGTATGGGATTTACTGCAGTACATATTGCAACGGCTCAGACGAGCGGTGCGACAATTTTAAATACAATCACTGTTGTCGCTATTGTCGTCATCCATATAACAATTATTAAAACGCTAAAGTACAATACAATGCAAGTAAAACAACAAATACATTGACTGCATAATTACAACAATAATTAATACGACGACAGCATTCACTTACATCACAGTCACAAGTAAGTAAAAAAAAAAGAAAACAAATACGAAAAAAGTAGTAAAGCAAAATGGAAGAAAAAAAGAAACGCAACGCACACGAACGCTGCCGGAAGATTTGTGATGTTGTCGAGCAGTGATCGAGGATGCCTAAGTTTGTGTATTTGCATGTGTATGTGTGCTTGTTATTAGCTGCAATACGCTTGAACACGTGTCACAGGCTGAGAAAAGCATATTGCAATGAGCGGTGCTGCCAACCGTTTATTTATTTTTTTTTTTCTCGTATTTTTGATTTATATTGCCAATTGCGTTTCCTTTTACATAATCTGCACATTTTCTTAATGTGCGCAAAAGCAAATGAACAATTTTGATTTGATCGGTTATGTTGAACTTCGCCGAGTGTAGAAAGTAATCAACTAGTCTCAAAACTAATTTTTCCTAACAGGTTTTTGCAAAAAAACACTCAAGTGTTATTAAGGGGGTACATACGTCTAGCAAGTCAAAAAATTTCGATATAAGAACTAAATTTTTTTGGGTGGTTTCAAATGAAAACTTCTAAAAGCGAATATTACAGGTTGCTTATTGGTATTTAAGGTTTAAATCAAAAATTATTCTACCTCATATTTACCGGACCTACTACAGAAAAATCCAAGTTATCACTAACACTAAAAACAAAAAGATAGCTCCACGGTCGACACGATAGCTCGTACAGTTCTTAATATTTTTTGATGCGGATTTTTTTAAAATATCAAGAATTGTACTCTCTATGGTCTGTCGAGCCGGTTTTTTGAATTTCGAAAATTTAGAAAATTGAGGTAGTTTTAAAAACAAAAATTCGTTTTTTGACATACACTTTTCAGTTTAACTATTTTTAAAAAATTTCAAAATCCAAATATCAATAAACTGGCTCGACAGACCATAGAGAGTACAATTCTTAATATTTTAAAAAAATCCGCATCAAAAAATATTAAGATCTGTACGAGTTATCGTGCCGACCGTGGAGCTATCTTTTTTATTTTTAGTGTTAGTGATAACTTGTGTTTTTCTGTAGTAGTTCTGGGATATATGCGGTAAAATAATTTTTGTTTTAAACCTTAAATGCCAATATACAATATGTAATATTCGCTTTTATTAGTTTTTATTTTAAACCACCAAAAAAAAAAATTATTTCTTAAATCGAAATTTTCGGCATGCTAGACGTATGTAACCCCTTAATTGCCCATGGCGTGCAAAGCATGTCTTGCTAGCGACACATTCACAATAAGCGGCAAATAGGTGTAAGTAGGCAGCACTGAAGAAGATGTTGCTGCCTCGCTTTGGTGTATCCCAACTTGCCGGCAATTGCCAATTTGCAAACTTGGTTATTGCGTAATTTTGTATTGAATGACATGGCTGCATTTGGTAAGCCAATGTGGAAATGCAAGTTTTTCTTTGGCCTACTAACGATCGAAAGCAAAAAAAAAGAAGCAACAATAAGCTTGGCTGGCTGTCTGCGCGTTTATTGCAGAAAATTGCGTATGAAAAAAAAAAAAAAAAACATAAACTTTCCATTCACTGACCACTTATGTAATAACTTTGTTGTCATTTGACAAATTCACTTTTGGCTCGCATTCATTCATCCATTTTTTTTTTTTTTTGTTTTCTTTTATTAGTTGTGGTTTTTTTTTCAGTTTCAATTTCATTTACGTTGTCTATTTTTTTTGTTGTTTTTTTTTTGCATTTTATTTTTGTTTTTTTTCTTCTTGCAATTATTGCATTCGTTTCTTTTCCTTCTGCTTCTTCTTGTTGTTTATTTTGTTTAACTTGAATGACAATTAAAAAAAATCATTTTTTATTGCTAATTGCTGCCATTTTCACTGCATTTGCGTACGTAGGCGTTTTATAACCACGTGTGTGTCTGCCTCATGCATTCAAATTTTCGGCATTAGTTTTTTAATCGCATTTTTCCTGCTTATTCGTCGTTCACTCGGCTCTTGAATGTGCGCGTTATCATTTCTTAATTGATTTATTTATTTATTATTTTTTTTTTGTTTTTTGTTTTTCGTTTACGTATTTGTTGTAACGCACGTTGCTTCATTGATGCATTTCTGGCAAATTGACAAAAGACACGAAGGTGAATGCATGTGCTAATAAGATTTCTCCTCATTGAGGCTTGTAGTTCAATCCATGGCTATGCAATGTCATTAACATAGTTTCTGATTGAATTTTGATTGTCGATTCAAGTCGTACACACACATGTACATATCTATATTTATGTACATACATATATAATCTTACATAACCTAGTCTAGTCATGTTTTATTCGCTCAACTAGTTTTATCCTTTCCAAATAATAATTTTTGACGCTTTAATATTTCATTAAGACTTTAAAAAGCTCGTGTACAATACACCAGTGTATCTTAACAGGCTTATCTAGATTTGTATCTCTACAAACAACATGCATAAATTTGATCATAATCAAAATGCTGTAATCAAAAGACAAAATGAATGAAAATTGAAAAAAAAAAACAAACTAGAAACATGTTCTTCAAAATGTACGACACATGTGTGTGTGCGTGTGTGTGTGTACACATGTTTATATGCATGCTAATAAAGCCCTACAATCGTTTAAAAGAACATCGCTCATCTAATCAAGCCATTAGAGTATCTCGCACTAAATCTAGCCTCGATATAAAAGAAAAAAAAAAAAAAACGAAAAGAAGGAACAATTGTATATAGGGAAATGGGTCTGCGCTTAATTATGTACAATCGTAATAATCATAACAACAACAACAACAACTACTAGCAACAAAAGGCAACAACATAAGAATGAATAACAAGCAAAGATTTAAAGCAAAAAATTTTGTCGTATCTAAACATGCGTGTTGAACTAAACTTGAAGTGAAGTGAACTAAATGAACACACACACACACACACACACACACACATGCAGAAGTCTACAAAGCTACTAAGATATATACGTATGTATATGTATAACAGTACTTACCTAATAGAATCTCGACAGTTGCTTCGCTCAGATAATCATGACAATCAAATGTGTTGCCGCTCTCCGCACGCAATTTGCGTACAACGTTGCGTGAATTCTCGTTAAACAATTCAATGAAACTCTTTAAGACATTCAAGTGGAATGTTGGTGCGATTAGCTTGCGATGCGAACGCCATTTTTGACCTGGAATAGAATCAAGTTGACAGACAATAAGCATAGAAGCAAAGTAATATATACATATATGTATATGAGATGAGATGACAATGCAGTGTCTGTCTGTCTGTCTGCCTGTCCGTATGTCTGACGAAAGAGAAAGTGATTGAACAAGTAGAAAATAATAAAAAAAATAAATAAATAATGAAAAAAACTTAGGTTAGAATATAAAATAAGAGCGCTTTGGATTGGATCGCTCAGATGTTCTTATATGCAAATTTTTTTTTTTTTTCATTTTTAATACCTTTTTTGTGTTTGCGTCAAACAAACAACAACTTTACAATAGTTTTTCATAGCATCATAGGTTTTTTTTTTTTATTTTTTTCCCCCCATTATTTATGTAATAATATTCATCGTATGACATGACCTCAGTTGAAACGTGTGTGCGCGCGCTTTCTTATTATTATTTTTTTTTTTTGATTTTTTCTTAATTCTTTTCTTTATTTTTTTCATTTATTTATTTATTTATTTATAGATCGTTAAGAGATGTGCATGAGCGTTAACTAAATTGTCATCTGTCATGCTTACAAATCGTTTAATTAATTTATGATTTCATAAATGACAAATTTAAATTTTTATTAAGTTGCCACTTTGTATGCTTTGTTGTACATACAATGTAAATACATTAAATCTTCTTGGTTTTCATTTTCATTTAAATTTTTTTTAATGTTTTGTTTTTCAACACCGATACATTATCATAACTTACCTGTACTTATGAGCAGACCATCGCCGAGCCAAGGCTTGAAGAATTTGTATTCGGATGCCTTGTCAATGTAAACGTGACTGCTCAAAAGTATTTCAACATCGCGTGGATCATATATGAACACAACTAATTTCGGACCAATCCACATTTTAGCAACGTTTTCGAATTCAGCGCTTTTCCGTATAACTGTTTTGAAAACAGCTGTTTTTTTTGCTCAAATTTATGGCAAATATTCATTGAAATTTAAAGAGAAAAAAAAATAGAAAAAAAAATTAAATAAATTTCAAATAAAAAGGACATAAAAGAAAAAATTCCAAAAAAAAATTAAAAAAAAAAAATTTAAAAAAAAATTTAAAAAAAAATTTAAAAATGATGTAAGAAAGGACACCTACACGAAGCGGGTCCCACAACATCGAACAAATGGCCGACAATGGGCAGGCCGCGCGGTCCGGGCAAGCGGGCCGCCAGCGTATAAAGATGGCTGCGCGAGAGGCGCCAATAGACGAACCACAGTAGTATCGTGGGCAATAGAAGGAAGTAGAAAACGCTGCCGGGCGAAATCAGCGCAGGATCTTTAAGCACTTCGAGTGTCATTGTTGCTGTTGTTGTTGTAGTTTATTGTTGTAAGTAAATGATTGCTCCTTTGATGAGTTTAACACACTTCTTTACCGACACCGACACACACACATTAACAGGCAAATATGCAAATACGCGTACATATACATATGCACACGTCAATGCACGCACGCACTGACTAACTCACGCACGCACGCACGCACGCACAATGTTCTTTACAGTTACAATTGCGAATATCCTTCAACTTAAACACTACACACACATCAATGTCTGCGTATGTGTGCGTCTGTGTGTACCGCGCGTTTAGTACACGTACAACAATAACAGAAAAAAAAATTTAAAAAAAAATGACGAAAAAAAAAATAACTTCAAAATGTTTAAAACAATCGAAACGCAATGAAATTTATGCACGTCCACTTCAGTTCAATTGAATTTCGTTCTTAGGCTCGGCTCAGTTCAGCTCGACTCGGACTGGGATTGATTTTTCTCGACTGGTCGCTTAACGTTCAACGCTCAGCGCTCAGAGCTTATGATGCGTTGGCGAGCTAATCTTCGAATGAAATGAAAGTCGCGCGCATTAAAAACGAAATAAAATTTCTGTTCGCCGTTTGGCATTCACGTAATCACATTCAAAAATAGCTGCGCTTTTCCAGTGCGCGACACTTTTATAGTTCAAAAAATGTATGTTCAAACTGCAACACTGCTCATTGCTGGCCCCTCATGAAGCTTCCTCCCCCCCAACGTGCCGCAAACAATATTCATCAGCATTGTGAAGTAACGCATTGCTATTATTTGAGCTTGTGTCGTTGTCCGTGTTGAGCAGTGTAAGTTCAACTCGCCTGGCTCTGTCAACTAAGCTTGCGCATAGATGTCGCTGCTGCGCTCAAACGTTGGAGCAACCCTGATTTATTGATCAGCAGGCAGCACTTGTCACTTTCTTTGTAAAAATGCCATAAGTCCTTGAAAAAAAAAATTTGCATTGAGTCACTCATGTTCTGTTGTTGCAATTTTGTAGAAAATTTCACTTGAATTATATATGTATGTATATGTGAAAAAAAAACACTGTCAATTACATGTCCATGCTGTATTAAATTTAAGTCACGCTTACGTATTAACCGTTAGAAAGCTCGCCACTTGTACAAAGTCAAGTTTTCCTAAGTTAAAATTATTCTTTTTTTTATTAAATTTTATTGCATATTTTGTGGCGTGCATTTTCCCACAATTTTGGCGTTTAAGTTTTAAGAAATTTACGAAAAATTTGAGTTTGTTTTAGATATTTAAATTTTATTTATAACTTGTTGCATGACAAGTGCATATTATTTTTAATAATAATAATTTTAGCTTATATATGCTAACTTATTGTAGAATACACAAACATTATACACAAATAGATGTTAAAATATGTTACGTGTAGCGACATTAGTGCCACAAAATTCTTCTTCTTTTTCTTCCATTACTTTATCATCATTATGATTTGATGCGAATAGCAATTATCAGTTCGTATGAGCAATATTATTAACTAGAATGCTTAAAGTATACAAAAATGACGTTTACAGCAATGATATTATGATTTATTTTGATATTATTTATTATCTTTTAGATGTTTATTTCTTTTTTTTAAACGAATTTATTGGAATTCGTTAGTGGAAGTCAAATACATACATATACATACATATTATAGGCCTGCATAAGTGGTGAGCGAACGATCTGTTCGATCGATCGGTCTAAATCCATATATTCATGCGCTTTGTTGCTTACTATGCCATGGCATTCAAAGTAAGCAACGCTGCAAGCTAGCATTCCATATTCCAACATGGAATACTCCTATGTTGCATAGTGTGTCAGAGCACAAATGCCTTTATACGACAATTGACTAGACCAATGTTACTGTTATGCACTGTTATGTTAGTGCAATGTTACTGCTATGTAAGAAAGTAAATGACAGGGCAATTGTGTTCATTGAGTTTAAATGCAATATTGTTGTATGTATCTTAAATAAGCCTATGAAACATAAGCGTATTCAATGTTGGCAATTGGAAGAATATTAAGTATACAACATGATTTGTTACGAATTACTTGCAGGGCTTTAATATATATGCACACACATACATACAAAGTAAATCTTCACTCTATACAAAAAAAAAAAAAACAATAACAACTAACAAGATCTGCAAAAACTTTGACTAGCTAAATTTGCATTAAAAAAAAGAGAAATTAATAATTATTATAATCATTAAAAAAAATTTTAGCTGTTTTCCTTTTTTTTCAGCACTGCTCTTAACTATATATTTAGTAAATGCCTAAAAGTATGCCTTTGCTTTGATATTTTTTACCTTTTTTTTTTTTGTTTTATTTTTTTTGCAATTTGCTTACTTATTTTTGTTTAGTGCATTGTTTTGTTCGTCTTTATTTTTTTACTCTGTATTTTGTTTTGTTGCGTTTTTTTTTTATTTAAATTGTTTTTTTTTTTTTGTGCTATGCAAATTTCTACACCGATGACTCGTAAATAACAATTTGGAAAACTTTCGGCTTGTTGTTTTGCGCTTCTTTCACCTCGCGCAATATAGCATTGGTGATGGCCTCCAGTGCGGCAATGTCGGGATCCTCGCCGTTCTTCTTTGAGGTGTTCCACTTGGGCATTGAGACCTAAGGCAGAACAAAATAACAAAAAAAAAAAACATTAAAATTTACTGAGTTCGCTTTTTGCCAAAATGCAGTAAAATTTATGGCAAATTGCACAAAATGCAACAGTGCGTATGAGCAATGCATGCATCGCTTTGTGTGTGTGTTTGTTCTTTACACATGAGACCTGAAAGTGCTGTTCTTGTTGTTTTTTTTTTTTTTGTATTTTTTTGGCAATTGCCGTTTTACACACGGTTAAGTGCATTGACCCAAACACTTAGGCCTTGTAATGCCCAAGTAGGCGTACCACATGACGCATGCGTAATATTATTTTAAACAGCACGGCACAACAACAACAACAACAGCCAGATAGCAATTGTTTAAATTAATATTCTTCGTTTCACATTACATGCAAATTGCGAAAAAAAAAAAAATTGAAATTAAATTGAAAATAAGAAATAAACAACAACAAAATGCGCCTTTACCGTCAATACTTTTTGTAATGCACTATAATCGAGACCAGTGCCGGCAGTCTCACCGATGCGACGCAACGTTTCGGCCATCGGACCCGACAATTCCTGCAGAATGTAAGCAGAGAAATGTTTGTATGTAACTATGAATGTGTGTGTGTGTGTGTGAGTGTGAAAAACTTACCTGCAGTTTCGCCCAACTGGTCGCATACTGACGCCGTACCAATTCAATGATGGTTGACGTCAATGCCAGGCCAATGAGTATGTACAAAGTGCAGAGCAGCATGTAATTGGGTTTCTCTGCACAGAAAACGGAAATAACAATTTGTGCATGAGCAGGAAATAACAATAACAATAATAATAACAAAAACAAAAACAAAAATAGAGTAACATGTTTACGCACTTGGCACCAAATCACCGAAACCGATTGTAGTCATTGTAATAAAACAAAAATAGAAACCATCGAAGAACGTCCAATCGTCCTCCCAAAGCAAAAGCAAACCAGCGCCGATGGCCAAATAAACGCCCAGGAAGCAGACAGCGGCGAGCGCATAAAACCATGTCTTGCCAATGAATTTCGAAAACTTGGGGGACTCTAAAATTGGAAACAGACAGAGAGGGAGTGAGATAGAGAGTATTGTTTAATATTTGGTTAAACTCACTGGGCATATGTTTACCAAAGACCGAGACGGCCGTGGCAAAGAGACGACCCCAGTCGGCGATGACCGTCAGAGTGAAGGGTATGCCGATCAGCGCAAAGCAAATGCAAAATGCGCGACCGCCATTTGTCACGGGCACAATGTTGCCATAACCTGCGGCAAATTTATAATTATTTTTATTTGTTTTATTTGACATTCATTTAACTCACCTATTGTTGTTAACACAGTCGATGAGAAGAACACCGCTTGCAAGATGCTCCAACGCTCATATGGCTCCGGGAATTCCTTGTCCGCTATTATCAGTAAGCCACCTTCGGCCGCTTCTTGTACAGCCTGAAAATATCATCATCATCAGCATAAACATGGCTAGAAAAATAATTTCAAAAGCTTATATCTCCTAAACCAACAATTTAACTTCAATTTATTGGGCGTGACATGAATAAACAAACAAACAATAACAACTCTTCTTCTTCGCCATTAAATCATGTTGATTTTACAATTTGAACGCTCATCAAATCAATCGCCTTTCAGTAATTAATTTCATTCTTTGACTTTCATTTCGTTAGAAAATGTTTTTGCTCTTCTTATTTATCGTAAATTTTTCATTTAATTGCTTTTGCAATACACGCAATGCGTTTACCAGAAAAGAGGGTGAAGAATGCGAGGCGGGAGGAGAGGAAGGAAGAGGAAGAGTGAGTAAGCGCATCGAGTCGTATCGTAACGTAGAGAGCTATAAAAATGTTGTAAACATTTAACTAATTGAGCAGAAAACTAAATGACAAAGCAACTCAACAAAATTGTCTTCAAGGCAACTAAATCAAAAATTAACAACAACAACAACAACAGCACAGACGCAGGCAAACATACTTGATTTGATGCGCGACAAACCAAAGCGCATGACATACAACACGCAGACACATGACCATTAAAATTGCTTCTCATACATGTTGTTGCTGTTGTTGTTGTTGTTGTTAGTAGAATTTATCGTGTGTGCGTGCACAAATTGATAACAGAAACTCAACTCAAAGTTGATTTAAAATGAGTTTAATAAATAATTTTTTTTTGAAAATTACCGTTTCATATTTTGCCAATTCGAATGATAAAAGTTGATCTAAATTATTCACATCGGTGTTGTTTAATATCGTTGTCATGAAACGTTCACGTTGTATCTTAACAGTGTCCTTCAGATACTGCAGACGTGCCACTTCCGCTGGACGCTCCAATTGACGAAATATCTGAAATGAGATACAAAAAAAAAAAATATCAAAAATCAAATTCATTTCATTTTGAAATAACAATAAATTTTTCATAGTTTTTCTTATTGTGGCAAACGCATTGAATAATCAAAATATAGATGAAATACACTCATGAACGCTTCATAGCACCAGACTGAATCAAAGCAGAAAAAGGCAAAGGAGATGAAGGCGAAGAGTGGAAGAGAAAGAAATTCTTTGGCATTTGATTGATTACATGCACGAACGATTCGATTCGATTTGTCTGTCCATGCGTCGCGACGCTCGGTCGGCACAAATAAAGCGAAAAATATATGCCAATATTATTGCCTGTTTTTCCTCAATCAAATTAATCATTATTTTATCATTGCTAAATTTTTGTTCGTTGTATTTCGTGCGCTTTTGAACAATGCAAACTTCAAAGCTGAAAACACATTTCATTTAGCCAATCAACACATGTAATTGTGTTTACTTTAAGCAGCATTTTGACGCAATTGAGTCGATTGAGCGTTTCAAGAGACAACAGCAGCTGCAAATTGTGATCTGTCAGCGCTCTTGAGATGTTCTTAACAAGTTCTTTAGTCGATTTGAAGTTGATTTGTCTTCGATTTGGAATGTTTAAATGAGTTTCACATCATAATTACATTGAAATCTGCACAGACAAATTGTTTGTTTTCACTTCATGACACTCAAGATCGTTGGATGAGTAATAATCTTTGTTGATGAATAATTTCTAAAAAAAAAAAATATAAATTTAAATACGACAAGATTTCAGAGCATGTCCAACGCCCTAATTAAAAACAAAATAATAAAAAACAAACAACAACAATTTAGATAGAAGGCACTAAAATGATCACTGACACTTTTGCTACGAATAAAAATTGTCGGCATGCGAGAAATAATTACAAAAAAACTAAATAAAAAGTAATTAAGCAAATCATTTTCGCCGCCACATGGCTAAAACACACACACACACACGCTCATTGTGTATATATGCACGCACTTTAATAAAACGCATCAAAAATTCGAAATGAAGTGTTAAAGTGCGAAACTAAAAGCCATAACTGCAACAACAACAACAACACTAATAACCACAAGTCCTATCACAAATCAGAAAATAGCAAAATATATTCGAATATTCATGGAAACGAATGAAATAATAAAATAAAAAAGTTTTTAAATAATTTTAAAAGAAAAGCAAACTTTCTTGGAATTTCATTAATTTCTATTCTCCAAAGTGTGAATAAAAAAAAGGGTATTTTTTTTTTCTAAATTTTTTTCTTTTTTGTTGCTCTTTCAACTTATTTCATTTGCTGTTTTTATTTCAGTTTTAAAAATAGTTGCCGAAGTAATTGATTTGATTTCATTTCTCAAAAAACAACAACAACAGAAAATAACAAAAAAAAAAAAAAAAAAAATACAAATAAAAAAAAGGGAAACGAATTTTGTTTTTTTTTCATCAAAACTCAAAGTCATTTTGAGGGCCATGTCAGTGGCTAAGAAGCAGTCGTGAGAATATGCACGCAATCAACCGACAGACAGACAGACAGACAGACAAAATGATGGACGGACTTATAGAGTCATGCGGAACGTGCAAGTCAGACAGACGGACAGAGAGCAGACGTGTGTTTTCGTTTGTGACGAAATTTTTAGTTTCGACAATAAAATTTATCAAATTTGTCGTCTGAGAGTCTGCCATTCATTTCGTTCTTTTCACAATCCTTAAAAACTTATTTAAACAATTAACGCACACAGAGCTTTGTTACAATAATAACAAAAGCAACAACTTTGCGAATAAAATATATCAATTTTTGTTATCCTCATTTCATTTATAAACTGTGTTAGCTATAAGGTATGACAGAACGAGCTCAACTACATATATGTATATATTTATATTCTTTGTCAGTATCGAAAGTATAATTAATATTCATCTGTCTGTCTGGACAGTTTGCGCATACTATGAGAGATAAAGTACTCTTATTCCAGAAATACAAGTTCATATCTTTACCGAAGGTCATATTCCTTTAATTCAAATTAGTTATCTCAATTTAGTCCCTTCCCCCCTCTTGCAGATTTTTTTAGTGAGATTTTGACGAACCTCTCCCTCTGTATCTCATCTGAAATTTTGCTGAAAATTTTGAAAAAAAATGGTAAATTAATGGACTAAAAAGTACACATGAGATTTTCGATGAACCTCCCTCTCCCTTGGTGGGATAATGTAAGTTTTGGCTGGACCTTTCTTCCACCTAAACTGAGAAAATGTTAGACAAAGTGTTATTACTCTGAGCTTGAAGATTCTAACAGCTATGACGTTATGCTCTCCTATATTGGCTTGTAAGTTGGCTGGCTTTAAGCTAGCTTCATATAAATGTATAAATTATTGCTTTGCAGTGTGTTTGAAAGTCGCATACACTTGATTGCAGCATTTTTAATTGATTTTTTTTTTAGTTTTCGTTACAGAAAGTTTTACGGCGTCTGAATTTCGAGTCGTGCTCTCTCACAATGACTTCTTTTAGCACGATTGCATGTTTTCAGTTGTTTTTGTTGTTTTGTTGGATTAACCTCGTTACTCCTTTTAGCTGCCTCCTTTTAGTCACCTGTTTTTGTGCACATGTGCTTGTGTATTGTTTACATTTTCTCTTTTTTCTTTTTCCAATTGGCAAAAAATTTGCGTAATCCGTCTTGTGTGCAACTTTAATTGGCTTGTCGACTAAGTCAGCAATTGAAGCAATGCGACAATTGAAGTTTGCACAACTTTTTATTTTAAATAATTAAAAAAGTTTACAAGCCAAAAAAAAAAAAAAAAAAACAATATAAAATTTCAAAAACAATCGGTTCTCCTTGCTTGTTGTGTCAGCAAATGAAAGCGAAGCAAAATATTTCGAGGACAATTGTTTTTAGTTCTTTTTTTCTTTTGTTTGAGCACAAAAATTGTTACAAACATTTTGTCAATTTGTCTGTATTTTATTGGCATGTACATATATAATAATCGAAGAAGCAAATTTGCGTGAAAGTAATGTTTTGAGAGGGCAATGAACTCACGCAAAGTTGATGGCAAACTTGATAAAGCGCCAATAAGTATGTGATTTTTTGTATGCTCAGCAATAATATTAAATCAAAGTTATTTGATGTCATTTGTATAAGAGCAGCAGACACTCACACTCACACACACATACAAATACACATGTTAAAAGTTATAAGCCATATTGGTGCTGCGTGTCGTATACGCAACAAAAAGCGAAGCGAAGCGACACTTTGGCGTTGCTGACTTCAGCTTCTGTTTCTTCTTCTTCTTCTTCTCGTTGTCTCCTTCACTTTCTTTGATGCTGTGCTTGCGCATAAATTATAATTATTATTAGCGTTGTCAACAAGCATGTTACGCCCTTAATTCACGCTTCCTCTCTCTCTCTCTCTCCTACTTAGTCATTTCAACTGCCATTGAGCGCCTTCAAGCGTGCATGTTCATTCATGTCTGCACGTGAGTATGATTTCTATATACAAATTCAATTCAATTACAAAATTTGTTATATTTGTAATTTTCACGAAGTATTTTTTTTTTAAGTTGTAAAATAAAATAATTTCTATTTTTTTTTTTTTTTTATTGTTAAAGTATGTAAAACATTCATCAGCCATGAGGCTATAAAACATTATTTAAATTTTTAAATAGGAAAAAAAAAAACCAAAAACAAAAACAAGTACAATAAAATATCACTCAACGTGTCTCATTTTCATTTATTTCGCACATTACATTTAAGAAAAAAAAAAAATATAAAAAATAAAAATAAATAAAAACCAACAACAACATGTAGTAAATTGTTGTTGGCGCTGTTTCAACATTTATTTCATATGGTTGGCCGCTGCTCAGAATTGTGCAGCTCTGAGTCATGCAACAACAACATCAATTATAATAATCAACGAATATGTCAATCAACGTGCGGCCATTGCCTTATATTCGTTGTTGTTGTTTTTGTTGTCATTATTGCTGTTGCAGCTTCAACAAGTGACGACACACACACACACACATTTGCACAAATCTCATATAATTAACATCGCTTTTGTCATATTTGTGGCGCCAAAATTCCCAAAAAAAAATATAATTTTTTATTTTTTTAAATTTAAAATTTAAGCTCAATCGACGCGTCATTTTGTTCATTTATTATATAATATTTAATAAATATTCTGTCCCGAAAAAAAAAACAAAAAATCTTCTTATAACAACAATGCCTTTTCGTTGTTGTTGGTTGGTTGGTTGGTTGGGAGGAAGGAAACGGCACGGAAGTGGCAACTTACTTGCTTCACTTAGCAGAAACATCAACGCGCCATTAATCACAGCATGAAATATACTACATTCTCTTCTTCTTTTTTTTGTTTTTGTTGCAAACAGCAACAGCAACAACAACAGCAACAATATGTGAGTGCGAGCGACTTTAATTAACCGATTAAAGTTGTATTACAAATGAATAACAGAAGGCAGGCAAGCAAACAACAAAAACAACAACAACAGCAACAACAATGACGAACGAACAAACAAAAGTTGAAGGAAGAAAGAAGAAGAAAAAAATAAGCATTGAATGTGAATGTGTGTTTTATGCTAATGACAATTTATTGTTGTTGTTGTTGTTGACCCAGTTAAGACGACACAAAGCACACGAATTTGACTTGTTTGCTTCTTCTTCTTCAACTTCAACTTCTCCTTCGAATTTGCCTTTTTGCCAAACCTCGAAGATTTGCACCTTTATTTACATATATATATACATATGTATGTATGTGTGTGTGTACGCTTCACATACAAATTAAGAAGTTAATCAGTGCCAAAAAAAAAAATTTGTTTGTGTAGAAATTTTTCTTTACTGAGCAAAGATACTTGAGAAAGACTTCAAGCTCGGCACATAATGACAATTGTTAACAGAAACTTTGTCTGTCTGAGGCAACAACATGCTAATTTGCATGAAAATGTAAAGAAAGAATGAACGAAAACAAAAGCTCGTCAATAACTGCAGATACTTGCAATGACGCAGATACATTTTGATTTCCCTAAAGATGCCAACATTGATTAGATTGGCCGTGTTTGTGAGGCTTTGTGCGCTAATTTAGTAAACAATTTTACAACTTTGAGTTGAGAACTTGCACAGAGACAGAAAGAGAGGGAGAAGGAGTGAGAAAAGGAGAACGAGAGAGGCAGAGTATTAAACGTATTGCGCGCCAACAATCAGTTAAGGATTTGCTTAACTTTTAGTATTAATATTATTATTATAGTTTACTTGCTCGATCTGCACACACACACACACACATACGTACATATGTTTAACATGCACGTGACATTTTTTGAGCACGCACGCACGAACAAACAAACGATTCGTTATTTCAAAAAACAAAAACAAAATCAAAATTATTTACATAAAAAAAACGATAGCAAAACAAGAAAAAAAGCAAAAAAAATATTGCAAGGACTTAGCGAAGAAGAAAAGAAGAGGAAAAGAAAGCAATCAGAAATCAACTGTCAAAAATCGGTGAGGAAAGTGGGTCAGCCACATAAAAACCCTAAATAGCATTTCAGCAAAACATTTTTTTTTTTTCTTTTTTTTTTTTTGTTTCGATTTATTGTTGTTGTTGCTTGCAACTTCAACATGGTTTCGCTTAATGCCTTACACGAAGTCAAAAGTCGTGTCGATCGCGGTTTGTGGCAGTCAACATAACTTTGCGTGTTGCATGTTATTTGGCAAACGTGCCGTCACCCAACCACACTCACACACTCGTCCTGTCAATATACTCAAGTGTGTGTGTGTGGCAAGTGTGTGGTGGGTGACCAGCAAACGTCTAAACATGAATTTTTTGCTTTTATTGGCGTGGCAACATTAAAGCGCAGCACTTATGGCAAAATAAAATCAAAATAATTAAACACGAAAGTATTTCATTTTTTATGCTATGCAAACAGAAGAGTTATTATAAATAAATACTACGGTGGCATGACTTCTGCTCGATTAGATATGAGTTTGTGTTGTTGAAACTATTTGACATGTTAGTGTTGTGTTCTGTCTCACACTTCTATACTCGGCACAGTCATAATGTTAGAAATGTCACTGTTACATGCACAATGTTAACGCTGATGATCAACATTCGTGATGTTATGCTGTTATGCCGACTACGGCTATGTTACACATATGACAGTTAAGTAGTAATTAATGTTAAATGCTAAACTGTTTTATGTGCTGTGTTGCTCAAGCTAACATAGGCGTAAGTAAACTTAGCAACGCAGTGTTTAAATGTCAATGGTGTAATTATGATGCTGTTTACATTACTGAAGTCAAGTTAAAACATATGGAGCAAAATCATATTAATGAAGACGTTTACAAAAACTGTTAAAAATTTTATGTTTGTGATGTGATATGCGACATTTTGATGACATTTTCATGGCTAAACAAATTTGCATTTAATTTGAAAAAACGCACACAAAAATCAAGACACACAAGCAACAAGACGCTTGTAAATGAGTCAATTTGTCAAAATGAAATTGAAAATCAAAACAAATATTTAAATGAGAAACTATAAAATTTGACGGGCGCTCGTCATGCGTTTGTTTCTTCGATATTTATGCGAAATGCAAAACCCATCAATTATTTTAAGATTCGCAATGGGCAAACGGCCAAAACGAAGAAAACTAACATAAATAAAAAACAAAAACAAAATAAATCAAAATAGCAAACAAAAATATTTTCTTTCAAATTAAACAATCAAGTTAAAGAAAATTAACAAATTACATTTGGACAAGGTGACAAAGCCATCTGACATTTTTATATACTTTTCAAATTTATCGCGATCATAAGAAAACGGCACGCAATCAACACGAAAAAAGTATGAATGTTGAACAAAATAAAAAAAAAAAATAAATAAAAAAATTAAATAAAATAAAATGAAATGAAATGAAAGAAAGAAAATAACAAATGGCCCGGAACACTTTTGATTAAATGATGTTTGCCTCTTTGTTCAATTAGCAGAATGGAAACGTTGAAATGCTCCTACAATAAATAAGCAACAAAAAACGCAAGCCACTTGACCTCATTTCTTTATGTGACACCTACAAACATACACACATACATATGTATGTACATTCAGACATGAACAGGAAGCTGGCGAGAGTTTGTCGAAAATGCGGAACGGAAATCTTTAGAAAATGCTATAATTTTTGTTATAATTTGTATTTAAAGTGGTGTAGGTGGTTTATGATTTGAAAGTATCTTTTTTGAAAGAAAAATTTCAAACCTTCTCGCTTGAAAAAAAAATGAAAACAAGAGCGCAAAAAACTTCTTATATCAAAACAAGAGTATTGCTTCTAAGAAGTCTCTGATCAAATTGGCGAATTTTATTTACATAGTGCTGATGCAAGTAACTTCGCCAATTTTGTTATAATATATAATTCTACTCATGTTGCATTGAGAAAATTTGAGTCTTCAAAATCCCCAAAAAATAAATAATAATGACGTACTTACTTTTGCATCATCAGATTCTGATATAAGCAATAAAATTATACTTCAGCGGCAGACTTGTAACTAAGCGCTCGTCTCTGCCGACAAACACACTCACACACACATACACATTTCTGGAACGAACAGAAGGCAAAACAAGTTATACGCCTCCTTGGCAATTAAGCAGATCGAAACCAAATCGATCGATCGATTTGAGTTGCTTTCCCCCTTGTTTTTTTGAGATACTTGCCGCTGCTCGTCACATTAATTTAATATGAAAATGACTATTTTTAAATACAAATATTTTTTTCTGCTTTTATTTGATATGCGTGCGTATGTGTGTGTGTGTGTGTGTGTGTGTGGGTGCGTGTGTGTCTGCTAAAATTAATGCACTATTTTTGAAAATTTCATTTCACACTTGTGTATTAAATGCTGGAATTTTGTATCGCTTATTTAATCGAGCCGCATTGCGAACAAAACGAACGTCTGAGTGAGCGAGCGAGCGAGCGAGCGAGTGAACAGAAGAGAGCAAAGGAATTATTAATATTCCATGAAATCGGTTTGCGTATTCCCCCTCAATTCTTGAGCCCCGACCCCTTACATCACAACCAACCACATCATTATTATACTCATTCATTTATCTTGCTCAGTTTTATGTTCCGGGGTCTTTAACACATCATTCTCACAACACGTACGTACGTATGTATGTACGTACATATCTCTGCCACAAGCAATGAAAGAATGAAAACCAAAGGTACGAAAAATATAAAAAAAAAAAAACAAAGCAAAAGAAGCTGCTTTTCATAAACCGCGGCCATTGGCATTATGGCTTAAAAAAAAATATAAAAAGAAAATAATAAAAATAAATAGAAACTCATTTTCATTTTTGCCTTGAAGAAATAAATTAAATAATTTTCACATCATTATTTTCTGTTTTTTCGCTTATTTTTATTCTTTATTTCTTAGCAAAAATTATAAATCAGATTTGTATTTATTTATTTATATTTTGGTTGGTTTTCTAAACAAAACACATTATTTTTATAATAATTTTTTCTTTCATTTAAATTTTGTTGTTTTTGCAAATCAAATTTTTTTTGTGTTTCTGAACTTTGGCATTCTTTTTTCTAGTTTATGTTGCTTTGCATATTTTGCTTTATGGCATGTTCAATTAATAATTTAAGTCAAGCAAAGAATTATCAGTCAAACGGTAATTGCACGTGATTATTTATTGATCAACAAAATACGCAATACAAAGTAAATCAAATAAATCAAAGTTAAGTAAAGAAAGGTTAAGAAATGAAAAGAAATTTTATGTAAACCGCATGACTTGCACGTGGCGGAGGGGGCTGAGGTAAGCGTGTATGTCTGCGTAGCGCATTAGTTAGCGGAAATGACTAAAAGCCATCAACCGGAAGTGTTGGGCTTAGATCGATGTTGGTGACTAAAAGCAAAGTAAGGCAAAGTAAATGTTAAGTAAAGAAAAGTCGCTTGCGTGCATTTAAATGAGTGAAGGTTTGACGAATAATCTCATACAAAAGTTACACGTAACGAAACAAAGAAAGAGCCACGAAGTTGTTACAATATACGAACGTAATAATAGTTAATATTATTAAAGATAATTGAAGATAATTTTGTGTAAATTACATAAATAAATTATCCGAATGATAGAAAGGTTTTTTTTATCAAAAATAACTAACTAACACCTCACAAAATAATTTAAATTTATTCATTTTCTCATAATAATATATATTTTTTATAAATTCCAGCTTTATATCAAATTCTGTTGTGACAATTCAATCAACTCGTCACTACTTGTGAGTTGATTTCAGATCAGAATACCTCAGAGCAACAACGAGTCACGAAGAGAATGCCTTGTGACTCACTGTGACTCGGAGTCACAATAGTTCGGTTTGTCTTATTGTTGACGTCTTGTACATGGTCCAAATGGGATCAGGATCTTTGATAACGGCAAAAGACTTTTCATTGTATGTCCGATTATTCATATTAACAAAAACAAAAGAAGAACCAACGTCATAACAAATTACGTATACCACACAGACTCATATGTACCAACATGACGCCCGTAGGGTATGCAACGATTTTGCGCTCGCGTGTTGGCAACTTGCAACGTCATGTGTGTGTGTATGTGTGTGTGTGAGTGTGTGTAAGCCTTCAACTCATATCATAATCGCCTTTGACTCATTTCAATTGCATGCATGTGCGAATTTCTACTGTCGACTTAGTATTTTAAGCTATTTATTTTTTTTTATTTATATATTGTATTTTTTTCCCCCCATTTATAGAAAATTTGCGTGTTTGTATGTTTGTGTGCTTGAAATATTGTGGTAAATACTTTAGCAGCGATAAAATAACATAAATTTTACAAAAACAACTACAAATGTGTCAAAATATGATGTATGAAGTTGAACGTCAAGACATAAAAAAATTCGCTTCACGCAACGCAGAGAAGCCATTGGCGACGACCGTCATAATTCATACTTGTTTATGAAAATGATCAGCAAAGCGTTTCGTCGAATCAATTTCAATAAATTTCTTGCCCTTGATTGAAGTGCACAAGGCCGTCGGCGGCGCTTGGCTCTTGAGTTCAACTTGCTGCTGCATAACGATGATGGACATGGCCATGTAACGCGCTCGCTCAATTCAAATGCTTCTTTTTGCAATGCAATGATTTGTTGACTCATTCAATATTTCAATTGTGCATCTCCTTGTGCCAATAAGAACAAGAGCAACATTCGTCAAGATCAGTGAGGAACGTGGAAATTGAATTGTATAAAAGTATCTCTTGAAGCTTGAATTTTGCATGTTTTCTTACGCTTTGCCATGCCAACACGCAACATGCAACACAAGGACAATAAATCAGTGACAAGTCTGCGATGGCAAAGTTATGCACGCGCATTTCACACATTGACATGTATCAGTGCAAAAACACAATAACAAAAAAAAACAAAAAAACAGAAAAATTTAAATGACGAAGAGAAAATTGAATTGAGTTGCATGAAACGTTTTGTCTTAAAGTCAGACAGACATACAGCTGTGCAAATAGTATAATAATAGTAATAATTCGTTGTGAGATAAAAGTATGTATCTATGCTGTGTAATTGATAACTTTTTTGTCTATAGTAGCATACAAAATTTATTTCCAAATCTAAATACATTTTTATGAATTTGAGCTTTGAAATCCATTTGATCCTTGACAATACTTTATATTTTCGGATACAACAACATTGAATGTTTCCAATGGCAGCTTGAGCTTGAGTATTGTAACAGCTTATTATAAGTAGGCCGTGTTCATAGTGACCTATGGGGCTTGCCTACCCAACGGGAACGCATGGATCATGCATGCCTATTTCATCTAATGCCGCTTTCGCCATGCATAGAATCTTCCACGCTCGCTGCAAAAAGAAGCTTCAGAGCATGGGTTGTTGTTGTAACGTCGTTGAACGCACGCCAATCCCCGCTATCTCATCATCATTGCAAATAACGCATGCAGATCGCGTGGCAGGTTTGTATGCCTGCGACTTTTTCCTATTGGGTTGCTTTCATACGGCAAATAAGTGATACAATCTTGAGCATGTTAATAAGCTGTCTTTCTTATCATCGTTGTTTTTTTTTTTGCACCTTTCTTTTATGTTAATTATGCCAAAAATAAAAGAAAGTTTTTCATATTTGCTTTTAATGTTAAAGCTTAAAAAAGAGACATCGAACGGCGCTTTCACAGCTAAAATGAAATTATGGAGTTATAGCCATCATAATTACATGCGAAACGGCAAAAGAACTTCATAAGGAACCAACCGATAAAAGGAATTAAAAGTGAATTTATGCGTTTGTTTTGACATTTTCATTGTTCTTTCTTGTTGCTTTGCCGCCTTAACGAGAAGTTTTTCCAAACACTAATAAAGAATGAAGAATATAATGAGTCCTTAGGCCGTCGCCGTCGCCGACAACCAAAAACCAAAAAAGGATGTGCAAAAACAATATAATTATGTATTTAATGGCCAACGGGATTGTCGCGCAGAGAAGCGGCGTACAAGATGCGTTGATTTTTATGGCGACATCCTTGTTGGCGCTTGACATTTCTGCGTCAAAGCACACTGACAGAGAGACAGAAGGACAGACTGATGGAATTTTGCCGCTGGCTAAGTCATTATTATCTCAATTGGCAGTTTGTTTTTATATGCACAACAAGCGTACTTATGCTGCTTCAGCTTCTTCCTCTCTCTCTCTCTTTGCGACTCACTCATTGTGTGTTTCTGTGCTTTGTATTTGTTATTTTTATTTTTTGCTTGAAAATTAGCGCGTTTTTTTTATTATTGCTTGTCAATGTGTCTGTGTTGGTGTCTCTGTCTCTGTCTCCGTCTCCGTCTCCGTCTCCGGCTTCATTGTTCTCGCATTAAGTAATATCATTAAATTGAAAAGTGGCACAGTAAATTTCAATAATTTTCTTTTTGCTCTTGTCGACAATTTATTTGGTCTTTCAACTTTTGGCGCCGTCCAAATATATATAACTAATATTACTTATATATTATGTTTGTTCATAACATTCGCGCACGTTGAAAGCCTTTTCAGTCATTTCCGGTATCGCAGTTGCATGTCCGTTGCCAACAAGCCAACCAAATAAGGTTTACCAACACAAACACAAACACACACACAGACACATACACAAATATAAAACACATAAAACAGCAGGAAGAACGCCGTACAGCAGAAATTCATATATCATGCTTGTAATGTATGTAAGTGTGCCTATCTGCCCCCCCAACCCGCTTGCCAGTCACTCTGTCTGTCTGTCTTACACTCCATCATGCTGCCCGCGCCACACGCCTTTACTTTTTTTTTTTTTTTTGGGTTGAAATGCGTTTAAGGAAATGTTGAGCGAAAAGTTGTTATTCAAACTTGCCTCATTTTTTTTTGGCCAAGTCAAATTTCAAGTTGACCGCGTTCTTATAGTGCAGTGTAACATTTTAGGCAATTATTTTTATGTAAATTGTCTGTTGGCGTCAATTTTTCAGCTGCCATAAAAGCGCTCAACCTGCGCCAAGCCTTAAAGCAACTTAATAATCAAAAAATTTCTGTTTTTTTTTGTTCATTTATATGGTTTTTTTATTCGTTGTTTGATCAGCAAACATGCGTGATTTGTATTTATTAAAAAAAAAAAAAAACAAAAATAAAACAATAACAAAAAAACAACATATATTTGTAATCGCATAATTACTTGATTGTTTATTATTTCTATTGTTAAAACACAAAAGTGTTTTCGCCACGTTTGTACAATAATAAAAACAGCAACAACAACAACAGTCTCTAAGAGGCAATAATTGGCAGCACGCGTGTTTTTTCTTCGTCTCGAAATGCTCTTCCAACACGGCAATGCCATAAATCCCGCTGAGCCAAAGCCTTTCATACTTTATACTTCATGCTTTTTGCCTTTCTTTTAGTTTCTTAAATTGCTCTGAGCGCCATCACCTTCACCACTTTAACACTCACACTTTAACCCTCACCCTTCGCCCCACGCAGTCATGCAACACTCAAAAGCACAGCGCACTTATACATACATACATATATGTACATGTATGTATGTACTTGTTTATGATGATTCGTTGGGGAACGAAAAAATAAAAAAAAAAAAAAATTACTTCATACAATTATAATTTGATGTGCCTTTTTATGCCATCCGTCCGTCCGTCCGTTCGTCATAAGAGCATCCGTATGTAAGTTGTTCGAAATTATTATGCAAAACTTTTGTTTTTCATAATTTAACAATTTGTTTTTGCAATTAATTTTACGCGAAGGTGATTTCAGTCATAAAGCATACAGTTTTATAGTCACAGAGATTTGTTATTTTTGTTTATGTGCGTGTGTTTGTGTGTGTGTTCATAATGACTAATGTGCTATACAAATATTTATTTGTTAATTAACAGCTCAATAAATAATTCAATCAATCATGTATTCATTCATTCGCAGCAGCGCGCAATTTATAAGTTTCATTGACAAAAATCTTTTGGTTGGCGATCGTTTCGCTTGGTTGTCAATAAATCACGCACGACACGACGCACGGCACGGCACGGCACGGCACAAACTTTAATTAGATACAGTGTCGTGCACATGACATCGACGATATTTAAACGTGTTCTATAAGTTGATTTGTTATTGTTGCTGCGTTCGTTCAAAAGTTTGTCCTCTTTGGCAACAAAATATATTCAAATATATGCGTAGACACTTGTGCCATTGCCATCGTCCCCTCTACACCAGCGACAACCACAGACAACTAAGTACAATATTGAAGTCAGCAAGTTAACTTGTTTGTTCGGTCGGTTAGTCTATACAAATGTCCGTCTGTTCGTTTGTCTGACTTTTGTCTGTCTGTCCGGCCATTTGTCCATTTGTTTTTTCTCACTTTGTGTGTCACTTTTGCTTAATTTTGTGGCTGATTCGGCGTTATTTTTGTCTTTCCTGGTTTGCTTTTTTTATGCCTCTCCCACTTTTTCTTCATTTTCCGCTTTTTTTTTACACATTTTCCACCCAGGGGATCCGTAAATGCGTCGCAACGTGAACACTTCGCTTGACGGCTGTAAATTTAAATATTTTTTCTGTTTTTATTTCTTTTTTTGCGATCTCAGAAGCACGCATGAAGTTTTTCATATGCCATGGAAATGTATGACAGACAGACAGACAGACAGACAGACGTAAATCAACAATGGAAAAGACAAAAAAAAAACAACAACAACAACTTTGACCGTTATTGAGACTTTTGTCTTTGTTTCCATAAATATATTTTATTATTATTATTTCGAATCCATAAAAAAGTATATATTTCATATATATTACTTTTGCACTTGACATATTTATGCGTAATTATCACAAATGTTTGCCATTGCAATAAATACATGTATGTATTTCGGAACACGAAAAGCCTTTTAAAGTCGCATCATTATTTTTGTTCAACGACTGTTCTCTTATGCCAAATGAAATAAAATAACACAATATTTTTTTGCTTCATTATTCTTTTGGCACATATTTCGAAGCTCATTCACAGCACGCGGTACCGTTTGCCGTTGTCGCAGCGGTCATAACCATCAAATATCATTAAAATGTAGAAAAAAGTATTGAAAAGTGGTAGATATTGATGAAGAAGAAGTAACGAACAACAGCATGCGACATGACTGAAGTTTATGTGCTAAGGCAATGCAAGGAAACATGTGCCATCACAACAAATAAGTATCAACAAAATGCAAAAATCTGTAAGCCCAAATGGCAAAGGAGAAATGAAACGAAACATGTGCCATGATCATTTCCATTGTGGGCCGCTATGCATAAATGACATATGTTTGCTTGTGCCACCCAAGAACATAGACTTATTTCATGCTTCAAGCTTTGCTTTGTTACTTCTATATGCAAATGTCTTATGTTTGCTTGCATCGCCTTAGCACGTTATGTTAATTTATGTTTAAGCTTTTTAAGCCTTAGCTTTTGGTGTCATAAGTTACTTCAAAGGTAAATCACTTATTCATACATTGTAATTGACCGATAAAAAACCCAAGTCATGCAACATTGAGAAGCTCTTCAGGCAAACGGCAAATAAATTCGTTAATCAAAACAAGTGACAAAGACAAAGACAAAAGGATGAGCCATTCGAGCATAACGCAGGACATGGCAAGGCAAATGTGTTAATTTGACTGACTGTGCGACATTATGACAAGATACGCTTGACTTTGTTATACTCAGCTTTGTGTGTTATTGCTATTGTTGTTGTTGTTGTGGGTCTTTGACAGCGAAAGTAAATTGAAATTGGGATTTGTGTATACTCGTAACACAAAAGTAATTTATATGCTACATGCGTTCGTAGTTTCCTTCAAATTTAGCATGACGCCCAACGTATGCCCTATTTTTTTTTGTGGTTGTTGGTCAACTGCCGACGCTGCGAAGTAATTCACTTAAAAGAAGCTACAACGGTGTGAGCTTTGACGTCTCTCTGTCTGTCTCTGTGTCTGCCATTGAGGTCCCACATGTTTATTTGTTATTATTGTTAGTCATATGGCACGTCATGAACGTTTCAGCTGAGATGAAAGTGTTCAAACTATCAGAGACGCAACATTGATTTTACTCAAATGATGGTTTGTTACTTTATGGAAATAGTTTGCTCACTTGCATTACAAATGATGATGATTTGCCAAAAAGAAAAAATGTCAAAAATTGTTTGAACTTTTAAATTGAACGTTTTGTGAAATTTGCTTCAATGACGTGCCATCAGCAGCGTCAAATGTTTGGCTTAAGCAAGTCGATTGGTACTCCCTCGCTCACCCTCACCCTCTCACTCACACGTACGCTGTCAATGCCGGCTTAGTGGATGTAATCGAAGTCATAATCAGTTGGATCAAGTGAAGAACAAAAAAAAAAAAAATGGCGACTGCATTAAACAGTTATTCAAATTTTTGCATAATACGCTTTATGATGAAGCATAATACTGAAGGCGTTGACTGTGCCAGTCAATGTTCGAACGTTTAAGTGTCAGTTTGGTGTTTTTTTATTTTTATCGATTGGCATCACGTGCCCCGAACAGACAATGAGCAAAATGTCATTGGCGAAAGGCGAAAAATGTGACACGCACAAAATGTCAACGCAGGCGAAGAAGAATGAAGACATGGTAAAGTAGAACAACAACAACAACAACAACAAAAATTAAAGCACAAAATGAAGTTGTTGTTACTTAACGTGGATTGGCAAAGCCGGAAGGACAAAAAAGTATTTAATCGGTTTGGTTAATGTTAGAAAAATCGTAATTAAAACAAACGAAGCGAACACACACATACACTCACACATCGCAATCGCATAAAAAAGGCGCACTTATTGCGCTATTTATCTATGCATGTATAGGAGTGTGTGTATGTGTGTGTGTTTGTGTGCGCTTTTGTTTGTTATCTGATTAAGTTGCTATTAGATGAAGACAGACACGATTTTAATATTTAGCCAATTTTTGACCGGAAAAAGCACGGAAAGCAAAGCCGGAAATGGGCACGGCCCTAATGTGTTTGAGCGTTTCGTTACGGTTTTTGTTTTTTTTTTTTTCTTTGCTTTTGTTTGTGCACCTTTCATTCTTTTTTTGCTCTCCTTTGGTTTTTTGTTATTTGATTAAAGACAAACTGACCAACGGACAAAATCTCAAATTACAAGCACACACACACATACACAAACAACAACAACAATGCGCACTGCGAAAAGGTAAAGAATTATATTTAACCTTTGGCTATGATTTTTTTTTTTTTTTTGTTTTTTCCACAGCCAAGTCATGCATAACTTTGTAGATGTCCTTTTTTTGTTTTGTTGTTTTTTCTTTTTTTCTTTTGCAATTTTTGTCATTATTATTTTAGTATAACTAATTATGAGATTCGAAAAATGTTGTGAAGTGCAAAAAGCAACGAAACACGAACTTTCATGAATATATTAAATATATATTAAATTACAGTTGAATTTTACTATAATGAATTTTTGGACGTTTGTGTAAAGTAAAGAAAAGTAAGCCAATGAATGGATGGGTGGATGGTAGGTTGAATAAAAAGACGGAAAAAAGATAGATATCTAAATAGATGGATGCATAAATATTTTCATACCTAGATATATATTTAAATAGATAGACAGACAGACAGATAGATGGATGGATAGATAGATAAAGAAGTTAAGGAGTTTTCTGTCTCCTATTGGACGCGTCCTCAAGAGACAGATCAGAGAATGCTCGTCAAATATGCAGGGTTGGTTGGATATTATCACTCAAAATGCATTCTAGTCGACGGTCCATCTGAATGAATTCCAGTAAAAACCTGATTACGTTACTGGACATCATATAGGCATATGGTAAACATGGGCTATAGGTTAGGTTGAGGAGATCGCCCATGCAAAGCTGCTTGAAGTGTGGCTCTGAACACAGCACCCAAAGAAGCTCAGTGGCAACAGGGCTACCATGATAACCATAAGACTCAAATATAAATCCATGAGGATTAAAACCAAAATGTTATTTTTCAAGATTTATGTACATATAACCAAAAGTTGCATCTTAGAACAGAAGACCGTTCGGTTTTAGAATGTCTTCTGTGCAGAACAAAAAGATATTTCTTGTCGACCAATAAAAGAAATAAACGAAAATCACGCCAAGCGCACATTAAGCGAATGACAAACGGTCATTTGGTGAGCACGCCACTTAGGCCAGATAATCTCGCCTCTTGTGCAACTTCAGGCGCTGAATGCCTATAAATTTGAAATTTATCTCAACACAGACAGACAGACAGACAGACAGACAAAAGTGTGCCTTGAGATAGAAAAGCCAACTGGGCGCTTAAAGTGTAAAAAAAGGAAAGAAAAAACTGTGTTTTGTTATTTTCATGTTGTTATCTTAATTAGCGCAAAAGATACAAATTGAAACATAAAGACTTGAAATGCAATAAAGTTGAAATATGCGCAGAAAGAAAAACTAGAAAACAAATTCAACACATTCCATTACAAATGTGAGTTCAAAGCAACTTGTTTAACGCAATTTGTGGTCGATTGTCGATTGTCCGAACTCATTTATTGGCGATACATGTCGGTTGCTGCCAATCAACAGTTGTCAATTGGCTGCAACATGTCGAATGACTGCTCGGATATTGGATAACACAAATCCCAATGAAAAGGGCAAACAAAAACAAATAATACGAATACGAATAAGAAAGAAGAAAAACGGAAATGATGTTGTCGACGCATGTTTGATAAAAAATAAGTAACCAAATGACTGCCAAAGCACATTGAATTGATGTAAATGAAATCTGAACAAACTCAAGGCAAAAGGCCAAATAAGCCAAACACAACAACAGCAACAAACAAATAGCTGGACAGACATATTTGTAAGTATTTATTGTACAAGTTTTTGCAAAATATCTACGGATGCTTATTTCTCACGACTCACCGACGCCAAACTCAACGCCGACGCTGACGCCATTTTTTTCGTTTTTTTTTATTTACTTTTTATATTTTTTTTTTCTTATCGATTTCAAACAGAACAGCAGAGCATGAATACCAAAATGTAAATGTTGGTCAACCAAAGCAACAACATTCAAACAGTTGAATAAATTCTCATCAAATTATCGCTGAAGAAAATCGCTTTCAAAGCAATTTCACCTTTAATTTTTGTTGCTTGTATCTTGTATCTTGTATCAATGTCTGTGTCTGTTTCTATAGTTTAAAAGGCAGCAGGCGACATTCAAGTACTTAACACTCACACACTCACACACACACACACACATAGAGACACAGTTGCACGTAAAGCACTCAGACATAAAATGCTATAAAACGATATATATTTCGATACGCGCTCAGCAAACAAACGCAAAAGTATCCATGAGGTAACATTTCGTGCTGAGCTCATTTCCCGTTGCAATTGCATGGCTTGCAATTGAGTTGAGTTGAGCTGAGTTTGTCTTGAGTTGAAAGCAAAGTCCTTGCAGGAAATTGAAACAATAACAAAATCGCTTTAATAAACAATATCATCATTTATTGTAAGTACAAGTATGGCGTTGCAATTGTTGTTGTAATTGTTTTTGTTGTTCGCAGCATCTGTTAAAGCTGAATTTCACACTTGAACAAATACGTGTGCAATCACAAAGTAGTGGCATGGACAATTTCATTAGGAAGGAGCGGCAATGACAGATGCCTCGTTAAGCTAATTAGAGCGTCTTTTATTGCTTTGCTCTATAGGAAGCCAGCCAGACAAAAAGATCTCTTTAATGGATCTGTCTAAGGCAGAGAAGTCGTTCGTTGTATTTGGCTTAGGAAGGAATTGCAAAACCTTTCTAGAATTTTGAGCTCTTTTCCAGCATGATCAACTGTTCTATAACTCACTGAGTGATAATCGTTCGCTTCGTTTGGCTAAGGAAGATAACTTTCGGAGGATTCCATTTTTAGCTATTTCAACCTAATGGGTTCTTTAGTTTCGGAGGACTCTTTATTATTGACATACATATGTATGTACAAAAAATTACAGAAGACGAAGTAAGATTATTTTATGGAATATAATATCATATGAGTAAAACGTTAATATTCTTGTCATCACTAAAAAATAGATTCCTACATTGATCCAACGACAGCCGAGTTATGTGAGTTATAAAAAGTAAATGTTAAATAAAATCGGCTGAAGGTAAAAAGACATTTGTGGGCTTCTATTGAAATCGTAAATTAAGAACAAAAATATATAAAATTGATAGTTAATGATTGCATTTTTGAACCATCTCAAATTCATGTGCAAAAAGATACTCAAGCAAATGCCAATGTGAGATTATGTTGCCATCCAATTGTTGCTATTTGTTGTTCATTATGCATAACACACAATAACAGCTTGTTTATGTGTGTGTGTGTGTGTGAATTTTTGGCTGCTAAAATGAACTGAAATTGAAAAGTGTTTGACACACACACACATAAATTAAATAACAATAACAACAACACTTTGAATAACAGATGTGATGTCATTGTCTGCACATTTGCCAAACAATAACAACAACAACAACAACAACAGCAGCAGCAAACAGCAAACGGTGTGTAGTCTCATCTATGATGCGAACATTTACAAACTTAAATATAATTTTTATTATTTTGTTTTTATTTTGTAAATAAGTGAAAAATTTGCAATCAAATATTTGCTAATATATATTTTTTTTTATTTACAATTAATTTACTTTGTCGTTGCTCATACGCCATGTTAAATCCGTTGATTAATCTGTGTAGAATTTTGGCAAAAACTACATGTCTTTTCTCTCTCTCTCTCTCTCTCTCATATCTCTCATATTCATGTGCTTCGAATAAACTTGTTGTGTGCGAAATACTTT
This sequence comes from Phortica okadai, assembly GCA_034638295.1. Classification (NCBI taxonomy): domain Eukaryota; kingdom Metazoa; phylum Arthropoda; class Insecta; order Diptera; family Drosophilidae; genus Phortica; species Phortica okadai. The sequence continues at coordinate 46,120,415 of CM067848.1, read as the reverse complement.
TTGGAAAAAAAAAAAACAACAAAAATTTATTAGATTTCTGCGACTTTTGTGCTTGAAAATAAAGCAAGAATGCATTTTGTTAAAGCATTTTTTTTTTGTTATTTTGAAACTTTAAGGGAATTGTGAATAAAATTGCAGAAAATCTGTGGGACAGTAAATTCCCAAAGCGATTAAGAGTTGTGTGCCACTAAAGAATCAAGTAATCATTGAGTAAATTTCATGTTCGGAATTGAGCGCAAAGGTCATTTGAAGGCGTGTCGCATCTCAAGCGGTCTCAGTCATATTTTTGAGATCATTGTAAAAAAATTGCTTTAACACTTCTTCGCAAACGGTCAAATAGATGTACACAGCGCAAGAAAAATGGGCGTGGCCATGTGTTGTATATAGTTACTTATGTTCATTGCTTTGAGCTATAAATGTTTATTATCGTAAGTTTGATAATAACTTATTAACTAAAATAATAACAACTTTTTCAACCACTTAGCAATAACAACAACAACAACAAAAATGTGTAAATCATGAAATATTTGCCATTTGCCATTAGGCAAATTTTTTCGCATACTTTTAATAAAATGTTTGTTTTTGCAGAACATAAAAATGAAACTTGAAAGTAAGTAAGAAAAAAAAACCAAAGGAACACCGGAGGGTGAAGCACATTAAGAGCACATAAAACAAATGTTGATTATGATAATGATGATGATAATTGTGATAATGAATGTTTTAAGTGTTTCGCTCACTGATGGATGATCGGTTCGACGAAATGAGATGAGATGAACTCTGTTTTGATTTTGTGTATTCGTGTTGTTGTACGAATTTAAAATCATAGGAATTTTTTTTTTGTTTTCTTTTTCTTAATTTCTATTTTTTATTTGATATATTGATTTATGCATGTTTTGGCACATTTGTGCGTTGATTGAAATTAGCACAATACAAAATGATTATCGAAAGGTGTTAAAATATTAATGACAACATCGCATAAAGTGTTGGCAATGATAACATAACGCCCCCCCCAAAAGCAAAGGTGTGTTATAACTTTGTGTTGTTTTGAAATGATTGCGTTCGGTAATGTATTGGCTTAAGTTACATGGTGCAATATGCAAACATATACTAAAATTATTTAAAATTTTTACTTGTCTCAGAATAAAGTTTAGCAAGAAATTTAATAATTTTGTATTTAAAAGCAAAATGTGTTACATTTAAAAACAACACAAACAAGGGCTCACACACACACGCACACACACACAGGCATCAATTGAACGCTTAGAAGGTGTTGGCTTTTTGAAAATCAGTTAGTTTGAAATTTATAACGCAAACACAAATTGATTTCGTTCTATGGCTGTGCTAATGGCAAAATCTATTTTATTTTGACATGCGATTGATGGTTGAACAATCAGCAAAGCAGCCGAGCAGCAACAACAATACCCGGCAAAAGAATCGTCAGCAAAAGGCACACACACACACACAAATATGAGTCTATGAGCAGCACAACCAAGCTGACCATGTCGTCGTCGTCGTCGTTATAAAGCGTCAAATGGCAAAAAACCTAAAGGCGATTGCGTAGCAGCGTTGTGTAAGGGTCAGTGGGCAACGGGTAAGGGGCAAAGGGCAAAGGGCGGTGTAGAGTTGTGTTGGCTGTTGGTCGGTCGCATGTAAAAGTGGGCGAGCGTAAATAAATAATACCGCATAGACACGGCACTTGACCATATTTTATGTCTTTGTATGCGTATGTCCGTGTGTGTGTGTTTGTGTGTGTGTATTGTGCCTGCGGTAATTAATGCTGCTGCCACTAACTGAAGTGAGCGTTAAACCGAATGAATATCATAAACTTTCAACGTCAATGCCGCAAAAAAAATACAATAACAAAAAAAAAACATTTGCGCGATCCATGTTTCAAACAGGCAAAAAAAAAAACAAACAAATGCCGACAATGTTGTATCTATGGCTTGTACAATGAGCAATAGACAGACAGACAGACAGACAGATTGACTGACAGCACTAATCAACATTAGTAACATCATTATCATTATCGAAGCGTACTCATGTACATGTAATATTAAACGAACAACAATTTTATGCTCATTAACGATGACGAGATCTGATGGCGTCTAAGACGACGACGACGTCGATGATGATGGCAATTTTAGTTGTTTATGTTGTCGACGACGTCATATTATAAATGTTCGCAATACAAATACAAAATATAAGTAAACAAGTCAAAAGAGAAATTACAAAAAAAAAAAACAAAAATTACACGTTCCAAAATGTTTGCTGCCAATTATGCACATCGATGCGAAAAACAAAAACAAAAAAAAAATGTAAGAAAACAACAACGACAAAAACAACATCACAGTCAAAAGATAGAAAAGCGCCGCCGAGTGATGAAGACGAATGTGCAACAATTAAAAGCGGAGGCCGTTTTTAAACCGCACACACACACACACACACACAAACGCTGCATACCTTTAGCGTCGTATGTGTGTGTGGCACTTAAATGTGGCAAGATACATTTTAAGAAACAACAAAAATGAAAAAATGAACAAATAATAGTTTATGCCTTAATTTCTTCGCACATTTTCAACATTTCTGCTCATGCAATATTCTATTTTATTTATTTATTTATTTGTTTTTCTCTGCTTTGTACAAACAAATTATTTGCAATAAGCAAATATTTGTTATTGTAATTTATTTAAAATAATTTTTCCCGTTGTTTTTGTTCTTGTTTATTGTTGTTATTTATTTATTCGTGTTTTTTTTATTTGACTGTTGAAATTTCAAAAATTTATTTAGAAAAATGAAATAAAATTTTAAGTCTTCATTCAAAGTGAAGTTGCCTACAATGCACAGCGAAAATATTCAATTTTCCAATTGATTTATAGGCGAGCGCGCAATGATCGTAAAATGCTTCAAAAACCATAAAAAAAGTTACTTGTGTGATTTTGATTTGATTTTTATTTTGCCACAACAACCAAAAAAAGGGGCACTTGGGAAAGGGGCGTTGTGGGGTAAGCAATCAAAAGCAAACAACAAGTTAATTGATGAGGTGAATTTCGCCTTGGGCATATAAAATTTAATGAGCATTTTACAGTTAAATTTTGTCTATTAATTGTGGTTGCCGTTGTTGTTGTCGTTATGAAATGTTTGCTAAGAAATGTGCATTTTTTTTTTTTTTTTGTTTACAAAATTTACCAAATTATTTTTTAATTACAAATTTTAAAAGAGCAAATAATAAATTTAGCATAAATTTATTTAAAAAAAAAAATATTAAAGGGATTAATTCAGGAGCGTAGCCAGCACAAAATGTTGTTGGAATTTTAGAGCTCTAATTACATGGCTTAATTACAAAACACTTTTTAATTTTATTTTTTTCTTCTTAAATTTAAATCACGAAAATTAAATTCGAAGCACCAACTCAATTAGCGCGGCCCTTGTGTAGCAATCAACTCACCAGGCCGCCAACGCCGCAATAGACAGACAACGAGACCAATAAGCCGATGTGATTTAGTGCCGATTTCCATTTGAGGGACTTCCAGCAGCCACTCTGGCACAAGCCACGATTGCCGTTCTCGACATTCTCAACGCGTACATCGAGATTTTTAAGCTTCTTCAGCAGCTCCGTGTTGGCCTCGTCGCCCGAATCGTACTCGACCATTTCACTTGGCTCCTCTGATCTGATGCGCTTGCTTCGACCAACTTTGATTGCGGTTCAATTAAACGGTGCTTTGGTTGGCGTAAGTATTTTCACTTTTCCTTTTTTTTTACCACGAAATTCTTGTAATTAAAATGACTTAAGCTTCTTAATTGGCGCACAAGCTGAGTTGGTAGTCACAACAGTCATCATGTCACCTTGATTATCAACGAATTTTGTTTGTGTGTTAAATGCAATTGAACTTTTCTTACACAGCACAGATTTTTTTTTTTTTTTTTGTTTACTAACTGCTTTTGTACAATGTTGTATATTATTATAATTAATAATAATAATAAAAAAAAAAAATACACACACACTAAAAAAATATTACAATAAATAAACAAAAATATTTACTATGCCAGCGCACGAATACGTCTTTTATACGCTCGCATGCACTTTTGCATACGAAGTCGAGTAGCAAGAACGCCAAGCGAATTTAAAATGCTTCCGCACGCAACGATGTCAACGCGTCGACTGAATAAGAAAATTTCGCGTGAAAATCTTCTTGCGGATGGGTTTCCATCAACAACAACAAAAGCAACAACAACGTCGACGACGCCGCCGCCATACACGGCCGCGGCAGACGAACGCGAATGGAGCGATTTTAGCGCTGAATTGAGGCGTCGCCAAAACTTTGACTTTCCTTTTAGCCAAAAGTTTTCGCATGCTTCGAACGTAAACACAACATGCTGCATGTTCGTTCACGTGTGGTTTTAGTATGACCATGCTGTAAAACCTTGTCGTCTTTATGTATTTCGGTTCGATTTCAATTGTTAATTCCAACAAAAATCATTGCTTTTACAGTAGAAGCTCGATTATCCGGACTTATTATTATCCTTACGTAAGACGATTAAGGTGGGAAGGAGGTTCTACCAGGGAGTTTTGATACTACTTACATAAGATCACAAAAATGCGCAAAATTAAAATTATATATATTTTTTTTTTAAGAATTTCTAAAATCTAGTTTTCAAAAAAAGTACATTCGATTGAACTGACTCATGACACTTGCCATTTCAAGCGAACTTAAGCCATTCTAATTCTATATTTACTCTCCTGGCTAGGGAGTTTTGATACTACTTACATGAGATCACAAAAATGCGCCAAATTAAAATTATATAATTTTTTTTTTTACGAATTTCTAAAATCTAGTTTTCAAAAAAAGTACATTCGATTGAACTGACTCATGACACTTGACATTTAAAGCGAACTTAAGCCATTCTAATTCTATATTTACTCTCCTGGCACATGATCATTTCCCCGAGCACATGGCTGTTTTTTTGAAATTAACGAAATTATCATAAAGAAAACTCATCAACAGCTGTCTCCAGTAATACACAATTTTATTAATTTGTTTTTTTTTTTTTGTTTGTTACTTTGAATTGGGTTTGACCCGTGGTTTTATATTGATAGGCAAAAGACTTGAAATCAAACCATATATAAAACAAAACAAAAATATATTTTTTAAACGGCACAAACAAAACTAAACTTTTACAATTTTTTATTTTTTTTATAATTTATCAAAAACCAAATTAAATCAAGATTATATTTCAACATGCACTCTGTTGGATTTTAATTAATCTTGAAAAAGAAAAAACAAACCCAATTAATTATTAAATAAAGTCAGAATGGGTAATGTTTGGGGTGAAATACTGACAACTTTTTTCTTAGAATTACTTCAAATTCCAATTGATAAATTTTTATAAACAGTTAATGTTTATTACTGACACATTTAAAAGCCAATATAGTATTGATTATAAAAAAAAAAAAAAAAAAAACATTTTATTCCAATTGTAAGACACCAACGATGATCATCATTTTATATTTCGAAAAACAAGTCATCTGAAAAAATAGAAGAACAGAAAAATATTAATATATTTGTTTGATATGCATATATGAGTAAATTAACGCAAAAAAGTATATTAAACGATATAAAAAAAGGTAAGGCATATACGAGGAATTAAGTTAGTTAAGGAAAAGTAGAGAGAGACAAAAAAAGACACTACTCAAAAAACCATTGAAATTAATAGAAATGTCATACTGAGCAAAAAAAAAAAAACAATGATCACAAATTAAGACACGAATGCGATTTGTGCAGCACCTGGCTATATATTGAAATGTACTCCTTTTAGGGATCCAGAGCTTTCATGAGGTCCTCAACTAAACTGCCAGTGGCAGCTGTAAAATCTGATACTAAGTGAAAAAATGAAATGTTTTTAAAATTAGATTATTTCATTCATGGCATTATATTGTACATTATTACGATAATAAAAGTACTAACCTTGTTCTCTTAAGTTAAGACACAGCTCATCGTCTTCATCCTGATGAAGATTAAGAGTATCGTCGAGTTCTTGTAAATGTTCATCATTGTCATTGTCAATGTCAGTTGGTGTTGGTGATTTCCTTGTAATCTTGGGAGGGTTTAACAATGCCATATTCAATTTAGGCTGCTCAATTTGATCATTTTCCACTGAACTTTGTGTATTTGTTTCGTCTATTTTTTCGCAGCCATCGTCAGTATCCTCGACAATTAGTTTCCTTATTGCTGTTTCTGAATCATCGTCGTCGGATGAAAACTCAGATTTCAGTTGTAAACATTCGACTGGCGACGGAGGCTGAATATTAATCTCATCTTGATCTAAGCCATTCGTTTTTTCCGGTATTTCCGGTTCAGTTACAGCTTCGGTTTCATCATTAGGAACACCTGTTTCTAACGATTGGTTTTCTTCTGTTTCCTTGACAAAAATACTTGTATCGGGTGTTTGCAATGGTGACTTCAGCTTAATTTCCCGATTTGACTCGCCATTAACTTGTTCTAAAATATCCTTGGCAGAGCAAAAACTAGCATCTGAATCCACTGAGGGTGAACGCAAATTTTCTGTTTGCTTAAGTGCTGCTGAGATTTCGTCAGCAACGACTGACTTAGTTGGTGTAACATTTGTGCTGGCAACGTTTGTCGCCTCGTCATTCTCAGTGACGTCTTGGTCTTTTTGTTCATTTAAAGGACTTGGTGACTTTAAGGCTCGACGTGGTGTGGGACCCATAGTTGAAGCCTTTGTTAGTTCCTCCGTTTTACATTTATTACTATCGCATATTTCGTCATGGCTTTGCTCTTCTGTTGCAATTTTGTATGGTGGTGTTTCTTCCTCATTTATTGGTGATAATATCGATGTTGACGGCTTAGGCGATGGTGGTAAAGGTGATTTGAGAGCTTTCCGTGACAATTCTTCTTCTTCTTCTTCTTCTTTATTTGCCTCTTGTGTGGCTGCAGCTTCTAGATTTGGTGATTTATCTTTTACTTTTGTGGAATTATTGATTGAATGCTTCGAAACGGGCATTTCATTGGGCACTGAATAGAAAATAATTGTTTATATTAAAGCTGATAAAATGCTTAAGGTTTTTTAATTACCAATATACTCAGCATTTTCCTCGTCTTCATCAATAGCAGCATCGTCGTCAATACGCAAGCGAGCCATGCCGCTAACTGGCAATCGGTCGCCCGAATGTCGTGATGTTTTTGTAGCACGTCTTGAACTATTTATCTTATCGCTAGTTTCGCGTTTTTTGCGATGTCGCTTTGCTGAGCTTAATCCTGTTGTCAGTTTTACGGGCGATGGCATTAGAAAACCTGCCTGATCCAAGACTGTGGACTCGACAACTTTACCATTTTCAACTTTTGTTAGACGCGTTGGAACCGAGCTGCACATATCGGCTGATTGACCAATTATTTCTACAGCATCTCGAAATGAAACAGATAGATTTGGACGCCTTGATTTACGAGCGCGCTCGTTAGCTTCAAATGCCAGTGCTAGTGGATGTTTGCAGCGCTCCATGTGGACAAAACTACGAAAGACTTTAGCGCCGTATTGCTTTATTAGCGAAGTTTTGCCTTTGCGCGATTTGATGATAGGAGTCGAAGCTGCCGGTGGAGGCGTTAACATGCGCGCTTTTTTTGAAGTCAATTTCGGACTTTTTGGTCGTGATAACTTGAAATGAATTGGTGTCGGACAATTTACTCGTTTTTTAGATAATCTTTCTATTGGTTCGCTACTGTTCAATTTACGTTTCTGAGCGCTAGATGGTTTTATGGGTGATACGGATGCCGCTTTTGTAAACATTGATGGCGAAGAAGAAGTCTCAATGTTTCTATTCTTTTTTGGCCTACCCCGTCTTTTCTTCTGTTGAGTTGCATATTGTGCGATATCTGTGTCTGAAAGGCGCTTAAGACGCACACAGCACTTCCTAGCAATGTCGTTACCTAGATCCTTTTTCGAGTTTACACTGTCAGCATTGTTACTATCGCTACTGCTCAGTGGCAGCTCATCGTCAAATTGTTTTTGCTGAGCTTTAGTTTTAGTCAAACAACTTCGAGCATTGCGAGATAATAAATCCAATTTTGAATCAATCGGCTTGCTATCAGCACCTTCTTGCAAGGAAAAGCGCTTAAGCCGTACTATTGCCCGTTTTGTAGGAGTCAACAAGATATTTTCTCCACCATTCAGGGAATTGTCCGACAACGGTGACGATATTGGCGGGGGCAACGAACAAGCCGGCGACGGTGTGCGAGCAGGATTTGTTTGCTTCGGTGAATCCCGCACTTTCAAAGGCGGCGGTGCGGCTTTGACAATATCAAAGAGGTCTGCCATTTAGAACTGAAATAATTAAAACACTAATTTAGTTACACTGAAAAAGTTTAATTTTATAGTTTTCACCAAGCCGTGCATCCGCTTAAAAACTTGCCGGTGTAGCGCTGTTGGCTAGGTGTGTGCTGCCTTATAGACAAATTGTACAAACACTCGTTGTTTTAAATAGTTTCACAAAAGAAAAAAATCCTTTACAGCAAATCATACAGGACGCTTGTGATTTTTTACGGTTGAGCGATAGTTTCCCTTGCACAAAAAAATACACAACCTGTTTCGCTTCACCAAATTAGATACACAGCTTGAATTATTACTCACTCACTTATTATTTTGCAATATTAATATAGGATCGAAGCCGTCGCAAAGGGCGCCAAACGCAATAAAGTTTTCAATTATTATGTAGACATTTGTTGAACCAAATCACTGTGGACATTTGAGTATTTGAACTTAATTGCGAGTCATTTTACTTTCTTAACTTTATACGTAACATATACTGAATTTTACTGTTGTCCTTTAATCTACTGCATCTCATTAAATCTATTAAAAAAAAAAAAATAGTAAAGCTTCGTTCTTGGTACGTACATATGCGAAAATTTCTCGACGCCGCTGGCTAAGCAAAGAATCGTATCAAGACGCCGCGAATCGCTGCCAACACTGAAAATTGCGAAATGTTAACGATTCTCGTTTTGAACGCTTTTAAAAAATTGAAATGACTTTGTCACCAAAAACAAATTACATTGACATAAAACTCATCGCAGCGTTTTATTAGATATGCCGGTTAATGTCATCCTGGCTTGTGAAAGAATGACTAATTTAAATGAAATTTGGTGGAAAGTCTGCAGAGATTTCAAATAAATTTTCTTAACCATTTTGTTCCGGTCAGAGAGGTTTTTCACGGCCAACCCGGTAACGTTGTAAAATGTTATCGGATGAAAATCAGTACATTGGCAAAGTTTACCGAGTTTTCATTAACGCCGGTAAATTTAGCACCAACTTTCTTCAAACAACAATAAAAGGGAATACAAAAAAAACAAACGTGAATTATTCAACCGCTCAAACCGATGAAGCTGAAGGAGTCGACGATGTGTCAATGTGCGTCAAAAATTTGACGCAGTTGACAGGATGAAACGGAACAGGGCCAACTAAAAAAATCGGAAAAAACTGACACGCTCAATTCAGCTTCGAGTTGAACGGACACTTCGGCTAGATCAATGTGAGTGACTCCCCCAAATTCGGTGGTGTGAAAAACTTGCGTTATGTGTTAAAAAACGATTTTTAAAGTGGTTTGTATAGCACCGCCGATAGCAACAACAATTTAGCTGCGTGTATTTAACTTAGGGTAGTTGAAAGTCGTATGTTGTTCGTGGCTCTTTTTAACATAAGAGTACTCCATTCGAGATAGAATCAAAAAAGGGGAAGAAGTAGACTATATCAAGATATTTTATGAACACAATTTTGTTTGACAACAAAATAAGAAAAACAAACATTTGCCCTAATGGAGCGTCAAACAACACATTCGAGGGATCAACATTCGGGAACGCGTGAGTAGATTATTTTTGTTATTGAGAGTCTTTGTCACATCTTTCATCTGTTATAGTATTTGGCATGTCGAATGAACAACTTCGCCGATGGCATCAGAGATTGATTATAGAAAGTGAAGTCGACAACTTTATCAATTTCCGTACTGAAAGAGCGCGGCTAATACAGACCAATGCTAGACTACTGCAACCTCGTATAGAAATTTGTGACGACTTAACGCGTTTCGCCTTGGACGCTGCCATTAATGAGCACGGGCTGCACACACGTCGACCGCGACCAGATGACGACCCTGTTAGTGTCGACGATGATGATTTTTCAACGCCACCAGCACAGCGTATGCGTCGGAATAGCAATTTTGTTGTAGGATCAGTGCAGGCGCCGAATGGAGGCGTCGTCCGAGATGAAGATATTTTCTGCGATATGTGCCAGGAGGCGGCGGCCTGTATTGGACTCCAACGTGATATGTAAGGCTGCCAACTAAAAGCCACATGCATTTGACGATTTGCTGCCATTTGTCTTTTGTTTTGTTTGTTCTTCAATGGCTATATATGTACATATATGTATGTCTGCATGAGTGTTTGTGCAATGGGCGAAAAATGATATCGCAAAATTTGTAAAGTAGAAAAAAGTGACAAGTTTGCTATAATAAGCAAACTTTCCAATTTAGTTTAGGTAGTCGTTAAACAATCAATATATAAAAATATTTGATACACAAGACTATTATTTTAACGAATAAAATGTTTATAGTTTTTTAAAGTATCTCAACATTTGCCTTTTTTGTTCAAGTAGGATTTCTCATGTTCATGTAACTTTATAGATAATTTGTTTCAACAGCGCAACGCTTTTTTAAACCACATACTTGTTTAATTAAAGTGTGATAAGCAACCGTTGTTGAAATTAACCAAACCGAAAAAACTTTCCAAATTTTGATTTGCTTCAAGTATCTCGGACTTTGTATCGCACATGTGGCAAAACGATTCAAGAACTCTTGCCAGAAACAAATCCAATTAGCACAATAAACTGTTATATTGGGTAGAATTTAAAGTGTTATACTACCAAAAAATACTAAAAACTCCTAAGTTCGCTGACGATACATGAAAACATGGAATTTAGGTGTTTGTGAAAAATGCACTTATGCGTCGAAAGTGGCGCAGTTGAAATTGTCGAAATTGATGCCAAAGTAGCAGAGATAGGGACTAGCCCAGTGTTCGCCTGCATTCAGCGGCGACATTGTTCCTGGCAATTAACAAAAAAAGGTTTCTTGTAGCATAGAATAATTATCAAGACTCAAAACTAGCCAAAAATGGTGGAAAAATCACTGATTTGGCAACACTGCGTTTGACATGCTTTTTGTCGGGGGGCGGCTGTTGTGGGGCTAACCTTATCAGTGAGTATGTGCACCTGTATGAGTGGATGTGTGTACGCATATACTTGAGAGTGTGTTTGTGTGTGTGTGAGAATTTCGCTGAAGAAGAGGTGACATTGTTGGCTGGTTGGTTTTTTGTTTACTTTTTAATAAATTCACTGCCTGGCCAGAACAAATTACAAAACAAGTGCTTAATAAACTGCAAAATAACCACGCGGCCCGCAACACACAACAGATCATAACAACAAAGCTGATACGATTGTTGCAAAACCAAAAGGTAAGTAACAACAAAAATAGAAATAAAGAAAAAAAAAATGCCAATGTCCTCTTCAAACGAAAGTTTTCCGTTTTGGCCAAAACAAATTTGTCGCCGAAAATTGATTTTTCATGCATTTGTTGTAAATGAGAGTGCTTGTGTTTGTGTGTGCGCGCGTTTCTGTTTCCTCCATTGGACTTCACTTTTGAGCACCGTCTTTGTGATAAGCAAATTTCAAGGGGCTTTGACGCCGGCATAGAACTGTCTTTCGATCATAGTCAAACAATAACATTCTCATTCGCTTTAATTTATTTCGACACATACAAAATTTGTTTAATGAAATTTTCAACGTTTTTTGTATGCTATTATTACACTTCTTCTTCTTTACAAATGCATTATTATAGAAAAGACAGAAAAAAAAAAATTATACAATATTATTGTATATTACTCATAATTCTTAATAAGCTACTTTATTCCAAGTGCCTGTATTGGTGTGTGTGTGTGTGTTTTTTTTTTTAGAGTGCATATCGGAATGACTTGTATGTACGTGGGAGTCTCACGATCTGTATGTATGTACGTTTATAGAATGGTACATATATATGTATATATGTATTGTATGTATGTGATATGTAGTGTTATGAACACGACGCACACCTGACAATTTTGATCCTTTTGAATTTTGCTGTGGCTTACAAAACTTGTGCTCATTATCATTATTAGCAATTACACTAACAACAAACAATACGCAAAATAACAACAATCAAATTATGCTAATTTTGTTTAACTACTCTTCGAAAACTATGTCTAATTATATATATATGTTTATGTAAAAAAAAACAAACAAAAACAAAAAAAAAGAAGGCCACTATTTAACTAATTTGATCAGGCTGAGCCGAAGTCGCATCACTGTTGCCAGACGGACTCTCTCTTCTTCTTCTTCTTTGCCGCTACCGAAACTTTGATAAGAATGCGTAAGGCTCTTCTCTTCTTCTTCTTCTTTCTTCTTGTTGTATAGCACTTAATATTGAACAATGCTAACTAATTTGATTTTCTAGTGACATTCACTTGGATGCCACCAGCGCCGCCACCACCACCAGCACCGCCACCGCCACCACCACGTGATTTACGCTTCTTGATCTTTGTCTTCATATTACTGCTGCTGCACTTTTTCTCCAAGGCGGCTGTTGTCTGAACGGCGGTGACCACAAGACCGCCAGTCTTGAATTTACTACTCCTTGTTGTCGGTGGCAGCTTGAGCGGCACACCTGTGTGCTTGACCATCATATCGTAAACGTGTTGTTGCTGCACATATTGACCCTGCTGCTGCTGTTGCTGCTGTTGATGATGGTGGCCTTGATGATGACGTGCACCTTGCATATTGCCGGCCGAATAGAGTCGCGCAGCACCGCCAGCCACCGCCTTGGCCTGTCTTTGTTGTTGTGTTGTTGCGGCGCTGCTGCTTGCGCCAGAGGCGACGGCAGCAGCTGCTGCAGCAGCCGTCGAGCGTGCACGATTAATGCGTGTTATGACTTGGGTCGTCTCAGCGATTTTCAACATTGTGTTACTGTAAAAGTACATCAGATGTGTTAACAGCACGTGTGCCTGTGGATGTGTGCTTGTGGTGTGCTTACCTCGATTTGCGTTTCACTTTGCCACTTGTCTCGCTGGGATCGGTCAAGGATTTGTTTATTTTATGAGGCCAACCGCCACCGGTGCCACTGCGCTTATTTCTTGACGCCATGGCAATCACATCCGGCAAGTCCTTGTAGTTGCGAACATTTGTTTGCTCCTCGGCGTTTTGCGGCAGCACGGACTGCTGCTGCATGGTCATGTTGTGCTTGGCCAGACGGGCGGCTACAGATTTGGCAGGTGTGAGACGACTGTGTTCCTCTTGTTGCCAAAGCAGTAATTTGTGCGAACAGGCACTGTGATATGTAGAGAGTTAGTGAGAGAGATAGAAATAGAGAAAATTATAATAATAATATTCTTACGCTAGCAGCTCGCTTTCGCCCATTTTCTTGTTGCTCTTACGTGTGACACCACCGCCCGCACCTTGTCTGCTCAGTGTATGACCATATTGTTGCTGCAGTTGTTGCCTTTGTTGTTGTTTGCGTTGTTGCGTCGCCTGCGTTGCATTTATGTTCGTCGCTGTACTGCCAAATGCATTCTGTTTGAACCAGGCCAACGGCCGTGGCATCTCACCTTCACTGCCATGTGCGCCCGTCCAGACTTTCTTCTTCAAAGACAGTCTCAATTGCAATTCATCTGGCGTTGCCGGATGATTTTGTTTATTGTGCGCCATCGCTAGGAAGGCATTCGGAACTCTAACAGAGTTGCAATAAGAAGACACAAATAGTTCGTTAGCAAGAGTGGTCTGTGTTAGGGCGGAAGGGTGTGGCGGTTTTATTGCTTACCGTCTTGGCAGTGTTCGGGTTGTCTTATTGCTTTTGTGGCCGCTACTTGCATTCGGCGTTGTTGCATCCTTGCCCGACGTATTGTTCTTATTTGCATAGACATTTGGCGTTACGTCCTCATTGAGATTATGCCACGAATATGTGCGTCGTGCCAGTGTTGCCTCCTTGCTCGGCAGCTCGGGCGCTGTGCGTGCGGTCAACTTAAATGTCTCCATTTTCTTGCCACTCTTCGAGGGCGTCGTCACAATCAGCTCCGGCGGCATTGGCATCACTTTCGGTTTCTGTATCACAGTATCGCCAATTTCCTCAATGTAACGTCGCTGCAAATCACTCTGGAGCAATGAATGACGTAATGGCGGCACCGTGCCATAGCCATGACCGCTCGATGCATGTTCCTCGTCGTCCGTTGAAAAATGCAAATCCGAGCCGGGATCTGTGGTGGGCAAATCGAGCGGCGTACGTGCAGCGGGATCCTTTGTTTTCCGTAATGCTTTGCCACGTAAAACGCGTGAACGTCGTTGCTGTTGTTGTCGTTGTTGTTGTTGTATCCAGTGTATGTAAGTGCATGTGTGCGAAAAGGAAAGAAATAACATTTTTAATATCTTCTTATCTTATCTATGCAAAATGTGAGCACAAAATGCACAGTTATTTCAAATGTTTGTTTGTCAGTTGCCCCCAAAGGGTTGCATTCGTGCCAAATAGATTGTCACAGCTGCTATGAGCCGCTCTTTCTCTACATTTGTATGGTTTTTCCACTTTTTATGTACAAATTAAATCGCAATAAATTCAATTTGCATAAATTTTGTTCAATGAACAATAGCAAAGAATTGCCGCTGATGATGGTCAAAGGTCAAAATGAATTTATCTCAATTGTGTATAAAGCCAAATTTCATAATAGAACGATAGACAAAATCAACGAAAATAAAATCAAACGATCATTGTCAATGTCACTAACGACGAGCAAAAGATTCATTGAGATTTGTGTTGCACTGACAAAATAAATAAATAAATGAGAAAAGAAAATACACACAAATGAAAAATCAAACGAATAGTAAAGAAAAACCGTGTGAAATTGGCAGATATTTTATTTATTTATTTTTTTTTTTTGCTTTGGGGTTCGTGTCTTGTTACACGTGCAATGCAATGTGAGCGCGTAATAAACGAACGAGCGATTTGCCGCCATTTTTCTCAACTCGCATCGGAGACATGACAACACATGACGACGCATGACGACACATGACGACAGGTGAAAGCGTCATGGCAAAATGCATGACGGCGCCCTTCGATGCCGATTTGAATTAATTTTTCTTTTATTTTGTACGAATTTCAAATCAAACGTGTTGTGCAAGTGTCATTATTTTTTTTTCTTTTTTTTTTTGTTTTCTGTGACAGGCAGGGCAGACGTTGTCAAATACCAATAATGACAAATTTTAGACAAATTTCCCTTGACTTTATAAGGCATACCAAATGCATTTGGTTATTTTGAGTATTTATGGTATTTTTACTTGTTTCTGTTTATTTTTTTGATGTTGTTGTTTTTGTTATTTTTTTTTCATTGACGTTCGTTGTGCTTTTTGCGCGCGTTCGTGACAATGACCCCACAAGTTTATGCAATAAGCATTGGCGATGGCGTTGGCCCATGTTCTGGGGCATTGTGCCAATATAAAAATGTGCTTCTATGTCTGTCTGTCTGTCCGTCCGTTTGTCTGCTCGTGTAAACAATAGTTCATGCAATGTATGTACATGCTCAGACCTTGTTCGAATGAATTGACGACACTCAGGGTTCAAATAGTCTGTGTAGTATTGTTAGAATGAACAAACAAATGATTGGCAGGCAGAAAAGCACAGCAGAGCAGAGCACAACAACAACAATAACAAACAAAGGCAAATAAAAGCACAAGAAATTTTGTTAATAATTTGGTAACGATTTCATCAAAGAGTCTATGATAACTAAGTATCTGTACGCCTTGAAGAGTCAAATCAGCGTACATAAATCTAAAAGCTCTGGCATGACAAATCAAACAACAAATCTTTGATACGTACAACTTTTTTGCGTCGATAGATAATGATCTTGCGATTGGCGAGCCACAAGCGGAAATTGCGACTGATGCGCACCTTTTGCACTACTTCTTGTACAGCGGCCGTTTTATCACTCTGACCGCCTTTTTTACGTTTCTTAGTCTTGCCGCCATTATTGGCTTTCAAACGTGGCTTACGTTTGCCAGTGCTGCCACTACCTTTATTTGCTGCTATTAAATTACTGTGCTGCGAGGCTGTCGGCGTCGGACCATTCGACGATGAGGAGCCATCAGCCAATGTACTATCCGAGCTGCTGGAGCTGACCGTTGTATTGCTCGATTTATTCGTCGGTTGCAATGTTGGTATTTGCATATTGAGTGACGGACTGATCAATGAGTAAAGGGTCTGTGTGGGAAAAGCGGCGGCGGAGGCAATTGCAGCGCTGCGATTATCAATTGTTGTTTGATTGAGCGCTGCTGCTGCTGCTGCCGCCGTCGCTGCAGCAGATGCCGTGCTATCCAAATTGCTATTGCTATTGTTATTAATATTAATAATATTACTGTTGTTGTTGTTGTTGTTGTTTGTGTATTTAATGCGATTTGGCATTTCGGTATCGCCAATGGGCATTTCAACGTTTGCACATGTCTCCTCCTCTTGGCCGCCCTTCAGGCGTTTGGCTTTTTGTGCGGCTTTGTTGCGACGTCGTTTCAGGCGTGTTAATGTCTTCAGTTTACGTTGAAATAATGGCGTAAAATAGATACGATCAAGTTCACGCATCACTTTACGCATACGATTAATGCGAAACTGTGCTTGTGTGTGTGTGTGTGTGTGTGTGTGTGTGTGTGAGATTAATGTGCTTATACTTATTGTTTATTATTATTACTTACGCGTCGTATCTCATAGAACGCTTCCGGTGAACATGGCGGCGCTCGTATCGGCGCACAACATGGCCCCTCGAGATCTGAGGCAGTAATCGAGTGTTTGCCCTCATTGTCTGAGCTCGAACTACAATTGCCCTCATCGCTGTATTATTAATTGATATATTTTTTTTTTTTTTTGATAATTGACGAAATAAACAACAATGTAAAAATATATATTAATTAATGCATCTTTTATATAGAACATTTTAAGAGTGTTCAAAGTCGCTTACCTCGAATAATCTGATAATGGTATATTCAGAGGCTCATCAGCACTTGAGCCTTCTCTGAGCAGTCTTTCAATGATTTTCGAACGGAGTCGTTCCTGTTGTTTGAGTAAATTTAAAATCTATTGTTGATGTTAATGCGTTAGAATTAGTGAACATATAACCGCAAAGGAAAAAAAAAATGTAATAAAAAAATGTAAGGAATTTCGGAAAAAAAAACTATTGAATGCGCTTATGTTATCACATGCACAGACAGCACATACGGCACACAAAAGTTTATATGTACATACAATCAAGTAAGTAAGTAAAACTTGTTTGCCGTATGTTGCATATGCCGCCAAATAACATAAACTTACTTGATATACAAAACATTGAAATGAATTACGAAAAAAAAAAAAAAGTATTTAAAAAAAAAGTTATACAAAAAAAAAAAAAAAAAACACAAGAAGCGACACAAAAAGCAAAAGCAATAAATTAATAAATAAAAAAATTAATAAATTACACAAAATAAATATTTATTTAAACATTTTCGTATAAATTACTAAAACTAAATTTCTTTACAACTAATAACATATAATAATTGAAAAAAAAAAATAGTACTTAACCGAAAACAATAATAATAATAAAGTTGTAGTAGAAGAAGAAGCAGCTAAACAATTTTCTGGCCAACAAAATACAAAATTATCAAACTACAAAACGCTTCTTTCTAGATTTTTTGCAATGCAATTTTAGGAACAATTTTCAATAAAATTCAATTGAAATTTGTTGTTAGCTTTGAAAAATTTTGTATTTGTTGAACAAGTGTGCTCAGTTGCTTTTTGGTTTCATGTGCGTGTGTGTGTGTGTGTGTGTGCGTCTGTCTGTTTTAGCAAAAAAACGCGAATCGCGAATAGAGAGCATTGAAATTTGTTCATTTGCATGTACATACATAAGTATATACACACATATACATACATGTATACATATGTACACATGTATTGGCATTGCTTAGTGCTGTTATATGAAAAACTGACCGACACGGAGTACGTTCCAAATAATGCCCAATGAGCATTTATGTATAAACGCAAGAAAAAGTAAAGTTTTCCTTTTTATTTCCATTTTTTTCACTTAAATTGTTTTTGTCGCATCTTCCATGCCGACGACGACGAACAACAGTTACATATATGTACGCAGATACAATTATAGTCAAAGACGAACATATTTTCTTTAGTTATTTTACTTAAGAACGAAGATTAAAAAAAAAAAACAAATATAATAAAAATAAAAACAGATTTTATTTCGCGTTTTTTTTTCTATTTTTCACGCTTTGAATTTAATAATATTGATTGGTGTTTATTCAATTATGTTTAGTTACTTTTGTTGAGATACCTTCGAGAAGTAACTAAGTAAGTAATTAAGGCAGTAAGTACACAAAAGGCTTTGGCATTTGTCTTTAGTTATGTATGTTTGAGATACATTGGCTGGGGGGAAAAAAGCAAAGCAACAACAAATTCGCTACAAACGAAGCTTAAACAAGTTAACAATTGAGAGCATAGTGTAATTATTACTATTAAGAATTATTATATATAATATAGATTAAAATATATTAAAAAATAACAATCTTATTCATGGCGCCGACGTACGCATGACAACACTGGCAACAGACAAATGGCGTTCAATTACGAGCAACGATCAACGAACAACAAAATACACAGAAAACAATTTTTAAGTTCAAAAAATTGAGAATTATGTAAATATAAATGTTTTTTTCTTTGTTTTTGTTTTTGTTTTAGGTTTCTTTTTGTTATACATATATATTTGTTCATGTTTGTGTTGTTGTTGATGTTGTTGTTGTTAACATTCTTAGGAGACACTTTTCTCTGCAGAACGTTTAACTTTAATTTTCTCATCGATTATACATCCCTGATCGGCCATTTTCTGTAATTTTAATGCTTTCTGTTCGCGTTTCTCGCGTTTTCTTATCTTTTTGATTTGTTTAAACAACTTTGCCTGTTTTTTTACTTTATTCGGATTCTCATCGCAATAGTCCAATAATGTTTCACAAAAAGCTCGTCCCATATGCTCATAATCCTGCAAAGAAACATTATTTGATTGTGAGTGAGTGAGTGAGTGAGAGAGAGCGAAAGAGGAAGAAACAAAAGAAAAACAAAATTAAGTTGTCAAAAGAGTCAAGTATAAGAAGAAACGAAAAAAAAAAACGAAAAACGACATTGATGAGTAAAATAACAAAAAAAAAAAAGAAAACTTTCACTTTTGCAAAAACTTGCCAACTTTTATTGCCGTTCAAGTGCGTCGTCGTCGTCGTCTTGCTTTCATGGCAACAACAACAAAATGAGACAGAAAGAAACAATAAAAAAAAAACAACAAAATTCACTTGCCTAAAAAAGCAAAAACACGGAATTTCTTTCAAAGTCATGCATTAAGTGAATTACTTTGTTTATACACGACTGCCGCACGTTGCACGGCCCAAGGCGCCAACAAACGGCAACAGGACAGTAAAAAAAAAAAATAAAAAAAAAACCAACAAAAGAGCAAAAAAAAAAAAAAAAAAAAAAGTGAAATGAATTGAAATGAAACGAAATGGAAAGGAAAGCATCAAAAGTGACTTGACTGCTTTTCGGCATTTCAATGCTTAAAGCTGCTGCTGCTGCTTCTTCTTGCCCTTTTATGTAATTTCCTATTAACTTGCACACACACACACACACACAACAACAAACAACAAAACAGGCATATATACAGATAGGCAGGCAGCCAGACAGAACGACGGGCAGAACTTCCTTAACTTGTGGCAATTTCCTATTATCAGTTTCTTGAGTGCTTTCCGGCAATTTACTTCTTTACACCTCACCCCCGCCCACACACAACACACCTTATTTCATTGCGTTTGCTCACTGCTCGCTGCTCATTGCTTTTACAGTCTTTTTCCTACTTTTCTGTCACTTATCTCTTTTTGACTTTCTAACGTTCTTCTGCTCTTCTTCGTATCCACCGTGTATCTTTTTGCCACGTCAGAGTTGTTAATTCCTTGTTGATGACTGCTTACTCAAGCATTTATGGTATTTTGTACACTTTTTACACACATACTCACACTCAATACCCTTCAGTGCCCTACACTTTGCATAGCCATAGACAACGCTGCTTGGCTTGTCGTCTGTTTTTTTTTTTTTTTTTTCGTTCTATGAAATTCCTGAAATACTTTTTTGCTCTTTTATGTCGAACGCTTAAATATTTGCTGGCAAAAGCGTTGTCAGCAGAACCACAGTTATTTCTGAGTGGAACGAAAAACGCCAAAAATATTTTGGGTTCAAATCATTTTTGCCAAACTTTTGCTTATATATGTATATATATATATTTTTTGGCAATAAAACAACAATAAAAACTTGAACATAAAAGGCAAAAGATTTGCTGTTGCTCATTTTTTGAAACAAAAAAAAATTTGTATCTGATGATAAGTGTTTTTGTCATTGCTGTTAGTTCGTTTTAATTATTTTCCTGCTAACATTTTTCAATGTTTTAAAGATCAAATGAACATAAGAATTACTTGACTGCGTGTGGAACAATTTGCGTGTGAGTTACATATGTAAAGCATGATTTTATTGTGTACCGTTTTGTACCTCCACTTCAATGCGCATTGTTGCACTAAAGAGTTTTACACACACACACACACAATCATACACACACACAAACATGTCAATCGATACTCAATACACAATTCCATAAACGTTCTATTTGCTTGACATTACGTATACGTCACGTTGTACAATTTCATTTTTGCTTCATTCTAAACACACACACACACACACACACACACACACGCACGCATTGAGCATTTTGAAAACACAATGCAATGAATAACGCAACGTTTTGACATCTCAATAACAAACTTTACATGCATATTAATGCAAAACGATTTCATCGATCGAATAATTTGTTCCTCTGTCTGTCTGCCTGACTGTTTATCTAACTACATGTGACACTTGTTATAACATACATACATACATACGTTGTTCTAAGATTGCATATTTCATTTGTTGGATTAATTGAGTAAATGTGAAAATGATTTTAGCACGTTTTTAGACATTTCTGTCTCTCGACAACAATGAGAGTCAGAATTATAGAGTAACTTAATATTTAGGTAGTGTTAACGATGCTCACCTGAGTTGTGAAGTGTGTGCCCTTGCGTCCGCCCAACGAGGAGCCGCCAAATGAGGCCTCAATTGTATAACTATTCGTGATGCCCAACATCCAAACGACAATGCGACCGGTGCCCTCTTTGCTGCGTTGTATCTTAAATTTGCAGCTTTCAAATGAAAACTATTAAATGCAATAAAAGCGATTAGGTGAAACAAAAAGTGAGAGAGAGAGAGAGAGAGAGAGAAAAATATTGATAATGTTAAAATGTTGATTATAATTTCTTGTTGTTGCTGTTTTTGTTGTTCCAAATTATATACACACCCGATCGGCGACATTCTTGTGCAACATCAATGGGAATACTTGTTCCGTTAGTTTCTTTTCCGGATTACGTTTGTTCTCACAGCCGTATATGAATATGTTGTGTTTGCGTGAATGTGCGTGCATATCACAGTACATGGCAACACCGCACTCCTCAATCAGTCTAACAATCAATCAATCCATCAATCAACACATAATAATAGTAATAACATACAAATGTGTCATTGATTGGGAAAATATTTCAATTTGAACTTTCTCACCTTCTAATCATGGCTTTTGTATACCAAATGGATGGATATGTCTCACGTATAACGGTACGATATTGACGATTTAAATCCTTGCCAGTCAATGAGTTGCGTGTATTGCCAACAATGACACCGTCCGGATTAAGCATCGGTATCAATTTGAAAATGAATTTATGCCGCAAACGTTTCGCCACAGTTGTGTCGCCGGTAATGAAGTCCATTAGGCCCTTCATCATCCATGAGGCAGGCGTTTCACTGGGATGTACACGTGCCGATACAACAATTGATTTTTTACGCTGTAACAGAACAAACACATAAAATTAAGACAATAATTTTTTTTCAAAAACATATGTGAACTAAAACCGATCCGATTTGAATTCATAATTTGTGTTTTATTTGTTGTTGTTTATATAGTTAACTAAATTTAGCGTGCCATTTTAGAAAATGTCTTCAGCTTGTGAGGAAATGTTAAGCCGTAACATTCTGTTAAATGGATACTTGCAAAATTAACTTAACATGCGGTTAACATTAATTTTGCAGTCTGTTAACCCAAATAAAAATTTGCATTGAAACTGAGCTTTAACAGATTGCTTTCTAAAATCGCAAATGAATTCACATTTTCTTTAGAGATTTTTAAGAATTTTCCTAAATTGAGAAGGTAAAATACATTTTCTTCTGCACTCAATCGTTTAAAGCAACAACATTTATCCATATTTCGGTTCCAAACCGCCTAAGCTTGAGTTCGACGAATCGTTTTTTTTTTGGTTTGTGAGTCGTTGAATCGTTGAAATTTTGTTAAAAATTTCTGTGTTTGTAATCTGAATAACAGAAGTACATGATTACTAAGCTACTGTTTTATGTAAATATTGTATTTACTCGAAATCACGCTCATTGCACAAACCACCATAATTCTAATCATTTGCATAAACCCACTCCGTTGTGATTTCTTCTACTGTTTTTTTATGCAAAACTCTTAGCAATTAAAATCATATTTTTTGAATTTTTTGCGCTATTTTTATATATGTATTGGTATGTATGTATGAATATATGTAAATATCCTTTGTTTATTGTTGAGAAAGAGAAAAAAGGAAGAGAAGTTTTTTTTTCCCAACCAACGCTAATTACACGGCTGGGTTAAACCAACAACAAAAGCGCTCGTACTCATTTGAATATGCTGCGCGCTTGTTAACGTTTTTATTATCATTAAAAAAGAGCACAAAATGTTTTTTAAAATAAAAGAAATAACAACAATTTAAAAAAAGAAAACAAAAAAAAGACAGCAACAATGTGTACTACAGACAATTAAAAGAGCAACAATGACAATGCTAACAACAGCGACGACGACGGCGACATCGACAATGGGAATGGGCATGTGTATGAGACACAAATGGCAAGGAACAGCAGAAACGGACTTTAAATGCGCGCTTAATGAATGAGCACGGAATTATCTTATGATTTGTTGTTTCTTTTCTTTTTTCTGCGTTGCTCTTGTTCGTTCATTCATGCGTTTGTTCGTTCG
The DNA here is from genome assembly GCA_034638295.1 of Phortica okadai. Taxonomy (NCBI): domain Eukaryota; kingdom Metazoa; phylum Arthropoda; class Insecta; order Diptera; family Drosophilidae; genus Phortica; species Phortica okadai. The sequence continues at coordinate 46,097,139 of CM067848.1, read as the reverse complement.
TTGTTGTTGTTTCATTTTAATGCAAATTTTTGTTAAATTTTATAGCCTTTTGGCTTTGAAAATGTTTTTATAATTTATGTACAATATTTTCTATGATTTGTTGGCACAATTTAATACAAAAGTTAATAATACTAATTAATTATGCCAAACAAATTGAACTTTTCAAAGTCTTTGATTTCGTTATGTATTTTTTTTTTCATGAAATTTCATTTTTATTTGCTTGAATTGTTTTTTGACATCGTTCTTGAGGGTTACACGAGTTTGTTTTATGCCTGACATCTTCTTGTGCGAGCATGCTGGCTCCTTGTGAGTGTGTGTGTGTGTGTGTGTGTTGAGAAATCTTTGTGCAACTTCGTTAAAAGTTTGTTTATTCTTATGCAAGACACTTTCTATAATTTTGCGCAAATTGTTAGAAAATGATACGCTCAATGAACAGAGTCGGAAAAGTCTTACAACAACAACAACACCAACAGCAATAACAAAAGTGAGCATGACAAACGAAAGAAGAAGAAGAAGAAACAGAGAAGCTGTAAAAACAATTTGTTTGTCATTTGAAATGTGGTTTTTGATCTCTTCTTTGTTTTTGTAAGACAAACTTTTCTCTCGTGATTCATGGCTCGTGTTCTCATGCATGTGCACGTTGTCGTGTTCACGGCAATTTATTAGCACAACAAAAAGACGATTGTGTAAAAGTTTATGTGACCGCATAACTTTTGCTTTGCACTTTTGCTTGGTTTGCGTTAATTTGATCATAGTTCATGCGTAAATATGCTTTTATTTAATTAGGCATACTTTATCAACACTAAACTAATCAAAAAGAACTTTTTTTTTTAAATTATAACAATGCATCTGTGTGTGTGTGTAGCAATAAAGTTGTGCTTAAACTTGAAATGTTAATGAGCGTTTTCGTTGTAATTTGCTGACAAGAAATTTACTGTAAAACTTTCATAACAAACACACACATGCATCGCGTCAAGCACATGTAGCAACAAAAACAACAACAAAAACAAACGCTTTATTTTATGTCAGAACAAGGCAAAGCGAAACGGAAACGGAAGTCGCATAAAAGGGTCATCAGTGTATTGTGGGATGTGAAATTTTGCGGTTAAATTACTCATTAAAAATTGATTAATTGCCGTAACGGCAAGAGAGAAATTTCGCTTACAATGTATTAAGCATGTTGTATGTACACACATGTACATGCTAATCCCCTACACTGCGCCCACACGGCCCACCACTTAGACAACGCAACAAAACAACACATTTGCATTGTTGAATTTGTGCAGAATTTTCGTTAAATGCAATAAAAAAAAAAAAACACGATGGCAGCTATTTTCGGCATTGTCGAATCGCGTATACTCTTGCAAGCATTTTCCCAATTACATATTCTTATTGGAAAATACTTCTTAAAGTTTTTGCAATAAAAATCCTATAAGTTTATAAAGATAAAGAAGCATACCCATGCCCATTTTGTAATCTTTCTTAAAGAAAGCAACGCAATAATATTGTCTAGGAGGAGTTTGCACTGAAACAGACAGGCAGACGGACCTGGCTATATGAACTCATCTCGTCGTGCTGATCAAGAATATATGTATATACTATATATAATCGGAGATGTCACCTTCTCTGCATTGCAAACTTCATGACAAAGTTAGTATACTCTTTGACTCACCTTCATGGCCTCCTCGTTGGGCGATGGCGCCGTTACCGTCAAATAGTAAACGTTATTGCCCGCCAATGTACGGCAGAGCAGACGGAGTTTACAGAATTTCGATTTAACGGGATTCCTTTGAATTTCCATTAAATAATCCTTTTTGTTTTTGTAATGAGATGGCAAATGAAACAAATGTAAAATGCAATTAGAATTTGTTTATATCAATTGATGTTTATTGTTTTAAGCATTCAGTGTGTGTGTGTGTGTGTGTGTGTGTGTGTGTGTAGCTCACCTGCAAATCGCTGTACGTATACGGATAACTATGCGCAAAATATACGGCGTCATCATCATGCTGAAACTCAATGGTAAATGTCAATGTATATGACGAACTATCGTCCTCTTCCTCATTAGTTGAGTTGCTTCTAAGCAAATGAAAGGAGAGAGACAAAAGAAAATATGTTCCAGATGTTCTGTACGTCGCACATGTTCATTATAATGCAATACTTACTCATCATCATTGCGATAGTAGCATATATTGTCGCCACAACGACGCCAACCCTCTTGGAGCTCTTTTGCGTTTTTTGTCGAATACATGACCGGACGCATGCCATCATTGTAGAGACTATCCGATTTAACCAAATTCACAATCGAAAATCTAATAATTATAATGTTCTTGGTTACAAAATAATGAAATTTGTCTAAATGAAAATGTAAATAAATAAATAAATAAAAAAAAAACGGAAATCCAATATACCGGAATTCGGCAAGTTAAATTCCGGGATTTTCGGGGTCCCGGAGTTCACATCCCTAGTAAATAAATGTGTGTAGATATTTATTTCTTTACCTGTACATCATATTTTTCCGTGTACGTCGTACACGAAAATAAAACCATTGTTTTGAACGACTTGTATAGAGATCGGGACGCAAATAGAGCTCATAATAGGTTGGCGTTATTTGTACGGCCTTTGCGAGATTACCGGATTCGAAGCGTGATTCAAATTCGAGACCCTCATAGTCATCGGCACTGCAGGGATGACAATTTGTGATAAATTTAGCGCCACCGACGGCCGAACGACTGAACTGCGATTGAATAGAGGATGTATCATCGTTATCGTTGTTATTATGACTGTTAGTAGTGCTACTATCGTTGTCGTTATCGTTATCGATATTGTTATCATTAATGTTAACATTAATGTTGTTAACATTAAAGTAACTATGACTACGACTACGACTACGGCTATGACTATTATGACTAGTTGTTGTTGTTGTTGTTGCTGTTGTTGTTGTGCTATTGCTATATATGTCATTTGTCAGTGTATCGGTTTCGGTCAATGAACTTGTTGCATTCCCAGATGACATTTTCTTTCTTTTGTTATTATGATTGTTGTTGCTATTGCTATTGCTGTTATTGTTGTAGTTGTTGCTTGTCATCGTTTCAGCAAAATATTGATGTCTTGGTCTTTGTCTTGCTTGCGCAGCTGCAGCAGCAGCGGCTTTAACAGCTGACGTTGATGCTGCTGCTGCTGTGGTTGTTGTTGCTGTTGCCATTGCAAGTTCTTCAAGTTGCTTGATATTTTGTTGCTGTTGTTGTTGTTGCCTTTGCTGCTTGTCGGACATGCCGCCGCCGCCACCGCTGCCGACGCCGATGCCGCCGCCAGTAAGACGCTTCTGTTTCATTTTTGTTGCAACAATTATGTTTTTGCTATTGCTATGGTTGTTGTTGTCATCATCGCTACTTATGTCAGCGGTATTATTATTGTTAGCGTCAACTTTATTGTTTTTGTTAAGATTTGTATTGTCAATGCGCTTCTTTGTCGTCTTTGTCGTCGTCTTCGTCGTCGCTGTCATATTACCAATAGTATCAGCAGTAACAGTGCCAGTAACAGTACCAGTAACAGTGGCATTAGCAGTAGCATTAGCAGCAGCAGCAGCGGGAGCATCATGTACGTCTGCTTGAAAAGCTACTTCTAAGCGTGTTAGATTCTTTTTTGCGATTCTTACGGGTGTGACGACGTATTTAGATGACGGCTGACCTGTTGCGCCCATTGTTGTTGGTGTTGTTTTGCTGCTACGTTGTATCATCTTGTTGATTAATGCCTTTGATACATTCTTGCCAAATTGATTGAGTATATAATTCGGTGATGTTGTATTATATTCAGGCGTACGATTTGCCCAAATATCATCGATGCCATCATCATCATTATTAACATTATTATCAGCATTCGTGTTGTTGTTGTTGGTGTTGTTGTTGGCATCATCATTTTCTGTAAAGAGATGTTTCTTTTTGGCAGCATTGATTATATCCTTAATTATTGTCTTCTCCTTAACAATATTTTCGTTGCCATCGCCATACTCGTCATCAAACTCATCATCATCATTATCAAAATCATCATCATCGTCATCGTCGTCTTCATCCTCTTCATTTGAGTTGCTTGTCGAGCGTGCATTCAACGTTGTCAGCATTTTCGAAACGGACGTCGTCTTCGTCTGTTCCCGTCCACGTTTCGGTGTATGACTGCTCGGCGGCGTTGACTCAACCGGCGAATCTGAGGAATCATCCGAATCGCTTGATTCATCATGTTTCGATTTGCGTTGCGTTTGTTTACTCTTGCCATCCTATATTGAGCGAATATTAATAATATTTATGTTTTTAACTTATTTCATTTTTAGAACATAACAAAGCACACAAATGTTAAATCGGAGAGTTTTATTTTGTTGATGATGAGAATTTTAATATTTTTAGTTAGAACATTTTATAGTTACATAAGCGAAGCGAAGCGTAGTAATTGTTGTTGTTCAATGGAGTAGTAATAATTGTTGTTGTTGTTGTTAAAGTTGTTAGCTGATTTAGTTAGTAAATAAGTTATGTTTGTTTTGTTGTCAAGTAAACACAATAAGTTAATCAAAAAGTGGCGAGATGACACATGTTAAAAAAATGTTTTCAATAGTGAGAAGACATTTGTTTCAGAAAGCTATATGTTACATATGACAGTCAAACGTTGAAATATAGTCTCACCGTCCTATTCTTGCAACAGTCAGCAGGCGTTAACAGAGTCATAATTGCACTGTTGACACTTTAAAATTAGATAACCTATCATCACATACGCCTATGTAATGCTACGTATCACTTCTACAACGTATTAACATTGTATAGTTTGATGTGTTGTGTGGCTGAAGAGTACATAAAAGTACATAATTTTTGTAACAATGTAATGGCGAGAGCTCAAGGTTAAACAGTGCATTTTAACAGTGACTCTGTTAACCTTCTGTCTGTTAAGAGAATTGCATTGTTAAGGTTAGATTACAGTATGTGGCGTATGATGCTTTGTAACCTAAGACTTAAATTTTGGTTTTATTTTGTTTGTTTGTGTGCGGATTTTGTTTTCTATAATTTTAATTGTTTCGAAAGCATAGTCAAGTGTCATGCATTTAAGCAAAGTGCACACTTACATAGTTGACCGCACTTATTGGATTATAATTGAATACGACAATGCCGTTCTCCTCGCCGACTGGTCGTGGCTTTAGCTCGTTGCCCGTTGGCTGGTTGAGCGGTTCCGGCTGTGTGGGCACATAGGGAATGTGTGTAATGCGCTCTTGTATGACCTGCAATAAATATAACAAAAAAAATAATATGATTTTTCGTAAATCAAAAGCTTCAACATAAAATATTACGTATACGTTCGTTGCATTAAATATCCAAAATATATTTCTGTCATAAATGAAGCGTTCAACGTGCTTGAATATTCATGTGTGTTGTGCATAATTAAATCTTGGACACATAAAATGAATTTACATCTATTTAAATTCAATTAGTGTTGTAAAAACACATCTGCATATATGTATGTATGTATGTATGTATGTACAAATGTATGTGTGCATGTGTTTGTGAATGTAGAGCAGCCTTAGTTATTGCCATTGCTGTCGTGCTTCTTCTTTCACATTTTCAATTAAATTTATACACACACATGGGCAGACAAATAATGTGCCTATGTGTGTGTGTGTGTTTGTAGGAGTATATATCGACGCACATGACACACATAAACATTTTTAATTTTACGACGTGCAACATCAAAATATTTTCTTTTAACTTTTTGTTGTTATTTTCATATTTTCACATGAGATTTCTTATTAATTCAAAGTGTTATTTGGTTTTAATAATGAAATCTGTTTGGAAATTTGCAAAAGGCTTATAAATGTTAATGTACACACACACACACACTCAGACACTCACACACATACGAATGTACAACAGTTGATGCCAAAATATGCAATTGTTCGCCGTGATTTGAGTACTTTTTTCTATCTAATTTACAACAGAATTGTTGATTGTTGTTGTTCATTTGATGAGTGACACTCAAGGTAATGCGAAGGTCACAAATTGTGTCCGACATGCGCTCAAGGGATAAATGAATGGGTGAATGGGTCAGCGGACTGTTGACAGTGGACAGATGACAGATGGCTTGTCAGTCAAATGGAGCGATGTCGTTGTATACAAATTAATCAAATGCGTTGCAAATTTGTCTTTAATTAATTTCACTTTGAGTTCTTGTTGTCATTCTCATTCTCATCGTTGTCGTCATTATAATCATGGCTTTTCTTTCGGCTTTCGGCTGTTTTTTCGTCAACGTCAATCAACGTTCTATCTTGTCTTAGTTGTTGTTGCTGTTGTCGCCTTTTATTTATGCCAAGTGACTTGACTCATCTCATTTTCAGTTCAGTTTCGGCCGCAGTCCAGGCTTTGCCGTCCGTCCGTCCGTCTCTCTGTCTGTCTGTGTGTGTGTGTGTGTGTGTGTTACCCAAGGGCGACATTTCATTTAGCTTTGCTCGAGTGACAACAACAACCAACAATAAGAACAACAACAGCGTAAATTTATCTTCTTCTTCTTTTTCTTCGTCTTTTTCATTTTTTTTTTTTGTATGATACTTGTAGCAATCTGTCTGTCTGTCTGTGCTCTTGGTTGTATAGCACTTGAGTGCTTGTGGCACGTGGCAGTTTTTTATTCATTTCTTCTTCTTCTTTTTCTTTCATTTTCATTCATTCGTTTCATTTTTTTCATCTTTCATATTACATTATATATTATAACATGCTACATATTGTTGTTGTTGTGGTTGTTGTTTTTGTTGTTTCGACATGACATTTTGACAATTCCCCAAACACACACAAACACACACACACGTATAATTTAATGTCATGTATAATATTTCATTATTTGTTGTCTGCTAATTTGTTTAAACATGTCAACTGTTCTGTTTCATTTTGCTCATGTGTATTTCACTATGACAGATGTTTTTTTTTTTTTTTTGTTTTTCTTCTTATTTCTTTTTGTATCTTTTGCTACTTTAAAAAGAAACAGATACTTTTGCTTAATACATTTTTTATTGCTTACTCTTTTAAATATTATGCAAAAGTTTTTTTCTCCTTCTTCTTCTTCTGCCTATAGCAACTTTAGCTGAGGCACACACACGCTCGTGTACACACATACATACATGCGTTGCTTGTCAATTTTCTTCTTAAACTTTGCATTTGCGCTTAAGCTTCTGAAACATATTGAGTTGAGCATATTTTGCCACACATCGTTGCCAACAACAACGCCAACAACAACAACAATGACTGCGGCAGCTTTTATCAAAACACACACACACACACACACTCATACAATATGTTACATTATTTTCTATAACATTCACTCAACACTTTATAACATCAACACTCACTCTTCACCTCTCCGCCCCCTCTGCCATCTGTTCACAACGTCGGGCGCAACTCAACTCAATTGCTCTCATGTTAAAACGTATAAACATGAATTGCTTTTGCTTTTGCTATTGCTATTTGCATAACGAAAGTGACGCGAAAACGAACGCGACCTTTTCCTCTTTAGTTAGTAAACAACACTTCAACCATGCGCCTTTCAAATTGCGTCGTTTTGGTCATGTGTGCGTGCGTGTTTTGTGTCACATCAATTGTAACGCATTTCATGCTTGAATGTCAATGAGAATCATCATCATCACTATCATCATCGTTGTTGTTGTTGTTGTTGTTGTTGCTGTTGATGCTTGTTTAACATATTTTGCAGTTGCTTTCGTCTCAAGGACACTTGAAGTCTCACCTGCTACATTATTTATTTAGGCACATCGTTGATAATGCTACACAGTGCTCGCGTCGACATTGGCGAGAAGAAGAAAAAGACAGGGGGGGAAAAAAACATACTATTTTTGCCCATTTTCATTTGTCAATTTGACAACTTTAAAATAAATGAAATGCGCAGAAATTTGCACATTTTGGCAATGTGCGAAAAATCAACGTTACTTCATGTCAAACGTGACATGATTTATGTTGAGATTTGTGTTTTATTTCATGTTTTGTTGGCTAAAATGATTTGTTTTATTGCAACAACATTTCTTTTACTATTACAACCATTTTAATGTCTGTCAACGTTTGCTTTGCTTTGGCTATGCTTTTAGTGCAAAGTCATCAGTTGGCAACAATAACAACTACAAACAATTTATTGCTTGCCTTCAGTCAATTTTCGACACGGCCAACCGTACGTTAATTGCAACTTAATAACAGAGACAACAACAGAGATCGCCATAAAATGTTAGCGCTCTTGTAAGCGCATAAAAGAAACAACAAAATAAAGCACACTGTATTTTAAAAGGCTATAAAACAAAAACGTAAAAAAGCAACAAAATAAGTGAAAAGCATAAAGGGAAAATTCATTTACTGTCATTCATTTCCGTTGCGCACTTCCGTTGTCGATTTCACATCCGACCGCGTCCTTGTCCCTGTCGTCGTCGTCATCGTCATCGTCGTCGTCGCTTTTAACGCATCACGCAAAGCTTCCTGCCACAGAACGCAACTCTCACATCGACGTCGACGCTGACGTTGACGTCGTCACGGCCAACGGCGGTAATGCGCTGTCACTTTTTTAACATTTTTCAATTTATTCCTTTTGCTTGATTTATTTATTATTTAATTTCATTTTCACTTATCACACTCGCACTCTCCCTCGCTCTCCCTCTCACTCACTCTATTACTCTTCTTCTTTTCGTTTGTTGCACTTTGTTGGTCGGCACGCCAACTGAGCGCCTTTAAAATCGCTTCAAGCATATTTCGTATTAAGCAAGCGCCCGTTTCATAAAATTTCCTATCGTACCGCGTCACGTCTCGTCTCGTTTCGTTCCGTTCCCTTCTCTGTCATGCAAAGCAACGCTGCCCTGCCAAATGAAATCAATAAAAAACTTTCTGTGATAAATTCTTGACGCCCAAAGTGTCATGGGTGTCATCATCGTCGTTGCTCCATTGCCGCAAAACATTTACCAAGCAAGCATTGACCCGCCTCCGACCCACCCCAGACTACCGCAGCCATTACCCGATGTCAGCTATCGTCATTTGACACCGGCTTGGCAGTCTGGCAACGTTGTTGTCGTTGTCGTCGCATTACGCTTGTTCAGTGGTCGTAAATTTTTCAATTTGGTTTCAAGCAACTGAATAATGATGAATTCCCGTGTTGGCATTTAGCGTTCGTCATTGTCGTCCACCACCCTCACACACACACACACACTCACACATATATATATACATATATATACAGAAATCTGTTCGCAACCTGGCCATGCTTTAGCAACCCAACGACAACAACATTATTGCCGCCATTTATTATCATTTTGAGCATCGTCAAGTTCATTACTGAAATTCGCACTTAGTTTATAGTTGTTGTTGTTGTTGCTGCTGTGCTGTTCTTTTTTATTGTATTGTAATATTCGTCGTCGTCGTCAATTGTCGCCACTCGTCTCTCTCTCTCTCGCTCTTGAAGCTCGTCTTATCACCATTGTCAGTCCGTTTTATATTAAAAATTGATTTACACTTAAGTAATAATGATGTTTTCTTGCCAATGGCAATTTTGTCGCTATCTGTCTCTCTCTCTCTCTCTCTCTCTTGCTCACTCGTCGTTCTCTACTTAATTTTGTCTTACATTGTCGTCGTTGTTGTTGCTTTCATTGGCGTTTGATTTCAATTATGTGCACAAATTTTCTGCTCTTCTTCTTCGTCTTTTAATATTGCGTATAATATTGACTAATGTTGTTGTTGTTCTCCTGCTTCTTGTTTGTGTTTATTGTCTTTGTCCTTATTATTGTGTCATTTTATCAATGATTTTGGCCGCCATATCGGAAACTGTCACACGTTTATTGCTTTCGACTCAATTTACTCACTCTGTCCGTCTATCTGTCTGTGTGTTTGTGCTCTCAGCTCAGCGTGATTGCTTTCCTCTGATTTGCTGATTTGATTTGCTATTGAACGACAATCAATTTGATTTTTATGCTACAATACACACATAAATACTTCTGCTTCTTCTTCTCTTGCAGACTTTTCTTTTTTTTATTTTTTTTTCAAGTGAATTTTATTTTAATGTTTCTCTTGTTAAATTTTTCCCATGTTTCTTGGCTTAAATATATTTTTATATATTCTACAAAGCATTTAAAAAATAGTCAAAGCATAATTTTTCATTGTGTTTGTCAACAATAGTATTATTTTAATTTTTCTTCTTCTTTTCCGCTCATTTGTCGCTTTGTTTTTATTTATTTTTTGCTTTCTTTGCTCAACTCACGTTTATATTTCGTTTTCAGCATTTGTTTTTAATTTCTAAATAATGAGTTTGAACAACAAGTTAAACAAAAGATGCTTGCAACATAAATATTATTTTAGCTTCAATGAATGTATCTGTATCTCTGCACAGCTGCATGTGTGTGTGTGTGTGTGTGTGTTTGTGTTAATCCAAAGAGAATAGCAATAAAATGTATCTTGCATGAATGCTGGTAATCCCAACTGTGCACGCATACATATGTAAATCTTTGTTTTTTATGTCACACACACTCACACACACACGCGACTTTTGATTTATTTTATAATATTTCTAATAATAATTCTTAAGAAATTAAAGGCGAACAAAAAAATAAGAAAATCATTTGCCAGAAAATTCTTACTTACACCGCCGAACATGCGTCGCCCGCTGTCTCTTCCTCTCTCACTCGCACCCACTTTGGTGAAATTAAAAAAATCCAACAATAAAATACACAAATAAAAAGCAAAACGGCCTTAAAACAACAACAAAAAAGTGTCAAGCAAATGCTTCTTTGCTTGGCAGCTTCTCCAACCCCGCCCCCGTCCCCGCCCGTGCCCCCGCCATCGTCTCCACCACTGTTTGTGCTCTCGTTTGCACCCACGCTTTTGTCACTGTCACTTATGTAAGTATGTAGGTGTGTGTGTGTACATGTGTGCGTTGCGTTGCTTTCCGTGCGTGGGCGCGTCTGTCTGTCCGTCCCTCTGTCTGTCTGTCTGTCTGCGCTGCTTGCTTACTTTTGACTTTTCGCTTTAGATAATCTCATTTGGAAATATATGTATAAAAAATATATAAATAAAATTAAATGTAGAAGACGTATTCGAAGAGGAAGAGGAGGAAGAAGAAGAAAAGATATTAACGACAAGTGACGCGCGTCAAAAAACGAGACAAGAAGTGTGCCACGAGAAGAAAACACAAACGTCGACACACACACACACACACATACGTATATACATATATGTATATATTATATGTATGTATGTATTTGTATATAGTATGAAAATAAACAAAAATGAAAAATCAAGCGAAAATTTCGCTTTTGGCTAATTTATTGTACAACAACAGCAAAAACAAAAACAATTTTGGCAAAGATTTGTGAGAAAAATTAATTAATAAAAATAAAAACGTTTGCAACATTAATGAATGAACTGCAAAAAAAAAAAAACAAATGAAAAAAACCATAAAGCTTTGAAAAATATGAAATTAATAAAAATTTGTAACAATTCTGGTCGAAAATTTGTTGAAGCTTCTGTGCGATTTAAAAAAAAAAGAAAAACAAAAAAAAAAATTCCATACAAAATGTTCATAAATGTCGAATATTTGCACAAAGAACACAAGCAGACACACACACACACACTTATACACATACGCAAAAGCACAACAATGCGGGATTTGAAATAAAAAAAAAAATTTAACTCACATTTTTATTAGTGTATAACAAGACACACAGACAGACAGACAGACAGACAGACTGACAGACATGATATACTTGAATCCTTTGGAAATGTAAAAATCATACAAAAACTGCTATCATAAGCAGACAAAATGTCACCCTCGGGCAGTGACTGAGTAAGAGAGGGGTAGAGAGAGAGGAAGAGAGATTGAGAAAGAGATTGTGGCATAGCATTTTGAAGTGTGGCAACCATTTTGTTGTGCTTAACGGTAAAAGATGTCTCATATATCACACAAGCCGTTCAGGCAATCACTTAAACACACTCACACACACACGCACACAAACATAGACATAGACATAGGGAGCAACACATTTGTAAGCAGATTTATGCAAATATGTTTTATGCATGTGTGTGCGTGTGTGTGTGTGTCCTTTGTTGTGGCATGAACTCAAGATTATTGCGTATGAGAATTTCAAAATGATTCCACAGCTGAGAAACGAAACTGTGAACCGAAATTGGCACACATAAATTGCTCATTTTGGCATTTCGGTTTTGTTCTTTTTGGGTTTTGTTTTTGGTTTTTGTTTTATTTTATTTTATTTATTGGTTTTTTTTTTGTTTTTGTTTTTTTTGGTTGCTCTGTTTTGGACGTAATGGGCGTGAACACATAACTTTGACTTGATTTGCTGTCCAAATAAATGGCATAGAATGAACAAATGTGCCAACAAATTGTATGAATTTCAAATTCCTTTTTTTATAAATAAAAATTGATGTCCTTTCCAACACATTTTTTTTTATAAACGCAACAAATAAGCTTATAAGATGATTTGATTGATAAATTGATTGATTGAGTGATGAATAGAGAGATATGTATGTAGATAAATAGAGGTGCATAGTATAGTAGATAGATAAAAAGTTAAATGGATTAATGAATAGATAGACAAATAGAAAGATCCTGATGGCTTCACATCATATACTGACAGAGAGGAAGTTGAAAGATACGACGAACCTTAAAAGATCTTCCCTAAGGGTAGAAAATGCATCGAAAAATAATAATAATAAATGAGTGTTCAAAATAACAATTAGAAAGAGAAAAAAAGTGTTGCCTAACTTTAGGAGCGACTTGATAAAAGTTGACATGAGGAAACGTCGAAAAGGCTTATACAACGCAAAGCCACAATTTGACAAGATAATATGAAGAATTACTATCAAAAGCGCATTTTTCTGCACAATTTTTTTAATTGCTCAAAAACACATTTTTTTTTTACTAAACTGTGTATCAAAGAAAATCGTTAACAAAGCGTCGAACTTTTTTCATTTGCATTTATTTTTTTTTTGTTTGATATTTTTTGCGCCACATATTTTGAGCGCTTATCCTCGAAGCTTACGGTTAAAATGAAACCACGTAATTAGAAAAAAAGAAACATGAAATACACAAAAAGTCTAAATGGCATTTTTGACAGTCCATTTAGCTTTGTCTGTGTGCATTTTTTGTCCACACACACACACACAGACACACACCCATAGCAAAGTATAACGTGGAATAAAGCAGCAGGCGTGGAGAAGGAGATGCGTTGGCAGAATACAATGAATAATAAAAAAAAGAGATACATTCATGCATAGCCACAGACATTTTGCAGCCTAACTTTTGTTTAGTTGTTGTTTTTGTGCGCTCTACAATTTTAGTACATTTGCGGCATATTAAGCTAGCGCAATTGTATGCAACATCACGTGTTCGGTCAACATTTAGTGCATTCTGATGCCTTTAACCATTGAACTCTCATGTGCCGTCCTCATGTATGAAAACATATGTCCATACATGGATTCATTGATCAACACTGTTGCGGACACTTTTTGACAATTTACGCATGTTTCGAGCCATTGCCTGAAAACATACGAGGAATGATTGTCGCTTAGCTAATTATTCGTTTCATTTCCTTTTGTTTCACAAGCGGCGTGCGCACACACTACTTAGCTGACTGCCTGTTGTGTTGGGTTGATCAAGAAGCGTAATCAAACACAAATGACTTCGTTTGAACTTTATAGAAAAAAAGTCATTCAACAGTCGTTTATGTTTGATTGTTTTTTTTTTTTCTTTGTGCTGCTAGCAGACACTTTTGCCCGACAATTACTTTATTGCTGTTGTTGTAGCATTTTGCGCTGTGCTTTTTAGTGTTTTTTTTTATACTCATATTTTTTGGGTGTTGTGTTTTTTTTTTTTTTTTTTGCTTTTTTTTGTTGTTCATTGTTAGCTACTGGCAACCAAAACGCATGTCATGCATGCACACACGCGATGTCAAAATGAACGAAAGGCATTTAGAAGAAGTGATGATGAGAAGGCGTTGTGGGCGTGTCAGGCATGGACATGTCATAAGCAAAGCAAAAAAAAAAAACACATACACATTTAAAACATGTAGAAATTTTACAAAATACTCAGAAAAAAAGGAAATAAAGCACAAAACTAAATTTAGCATATTAATAAAATGTTTATGCATGCCACGGCGACGTTGACAGCGACGTCGACTGCACCTGACAACATTTAACCTTTCGTTGATCTTTTTTTGTTTGTTTTTTTTTTTTTTTGGTATTTCATTTAATTGAAATTTGAGTATCACGACGGCAAAAAGGTCGTCACAAAATAAAAAGAAAAGCGCAAAAAAAAAATGTCGAAAGGAATCATTGACTTATAAAACCGCAAAGAGGCCAAAAAGCGACATCGACATCGACTTTGCTGAACACATTTGGCTCGATACGTCAATGTAACAATTGCACGCTATGCGCCAAACACACACAAACACACACACACACACACAGGTACACATGTTGTGCGGTGTAGAGGACATGTCCTTGACAACCAAATACACAAAACGCAAAGCTTTGTCATTTGTATGCCTTTTACTGACATTACACAAAAAAAAACATGTCTTGGCGCATCGCCTTCTTTGTCATGCTTAGTAATATAAATTAACAGCAACAACAACGAAACCACAAAAAAAAAACACACACACACACACAAAGTAAATAAGTACAATCTTGGATACGCTTGATAAACTGTGTGAGCAAATGCCACGCTTGGGTTACCGGCCTGTCTGTCTGTCTGCCCGTCCGTCTGAGTGACTAAGAGAGTGAATGAGTGAGTCAGTGATTGAGCGAGTGTCACTCACTGCTCAAGGATGTTAATTGGGTTTCTAGGTTAATGTCGAAGACGGTTGGCCTTTTTATCATATTTTTTCTTTCCTAAATCGTTAATCTTTATTGACTCTTGGTCTTGTCTTCATTTGATTTGTTTGTCGATCTTTCACCTCAGTCAATAAGCGTCCTTTTTATGCTGCTTTTGCTTAATTAAACAATAAATAAATGAATTAACAAAATTTGGGTTAATACATAATCAATTCAAACTTATTGAACCGCCCATGCCGCTTTGTCTGAGCACAGCTGCAGATATACATATATAACGTACATATATAATATACAATAAGCGCCCTGAGATGCAAATAAATGAATAAATACTTTTTTCTTTTTTTTATGAAAATTCAATTTTCATTTTCAGTGTGCTTGTTGTTATTATTTGTTTGTTTTTTATTTTTATTTTTATCTGAGCTTTCAATTTCGGTTTAAACGTTTTTGTTGCTTCACTTTGTTGTTGTTGTTGTTGTTGTTGTTGCTGTTGTTATTTACAATCAATCAAATTGCCACCGGCGCTTGAATAAACTGCAGTTTCTCTGTCCTTCCTTGGCTCGATTGCTTTCACTTGTCTCTTTGTTCATATTCATTTCAGCAAAAAAGAACTCTTGTTTTTCATATCTTCTCATTCACTTAACTTTGCTCTGTGTTTTTTTTTTTTGCAGCGAAAATTGATTCAGTTTGCCTGAACCAAAAGGCATCACATTGCATTATTTTTTCGATTCCTTTTTCAATCTGTTTTCTGTTCGCTTTTATTCCTTTTTTGTTTTTTTGTACACTGCCATCTTTAAATGACTACGGCTTGCACAACAGAAGTGTAAGAGACTCAAAAAACGGGTAAAAAAAAAAACAAAATACCCCTTTTGTAGATCAGTTTAATGAATCTATTAAAAAAAATTTTAAATCAGCTTTTAATAAAAAAAATAATAGGAAAATTAATAGATTCCTTATTCCAGTTACTTTATATTCTTATTTCCATTCATGTTTAAAAAACTAATTATTAAAAACTGTTTGCTAATAAAGAAAAACAGCTGTCCTGAATACGACACGCTGATAGAATCCTATTAATATGTCGTTTAATAGGAGTTCTTCTATCAACAGTGCGACAACAGTAGAGTTGTCAGAATAAAGGTATAAATTATGCATTTATTACAGATAAATAAATCGGTTTTGACTCATGCATTCAATCGTTCGTTTATGTTCAAGTTCACTGTACTTCACATAGTCATCGATGAAGTTATCCTTAGACTGTGACAGTCTTGCACATAAAACTGATTTATTAAAAGATAAATTTTTCAATTAATTTATTTATTTGCAAAAATATTTTCAATTTGTCATTGAAAGTAACAAATTAATTAAAAATTTCTGTTTTTCTGCTTTTTTTTATGTATTTAATGCTCATCACTCAGCAGACTTAAGCGTTGTGGTTAAATTCAATTATTTCGCCATATCAATAAAAAATAAAAAAGGTGAAAAAAAAGGATGAAAAATGAATATAATATGTATTAAATGGCAAGCCCGACTTTGAGGCGACTTTTGTTCATAAATCAAATTTTTCGTTGCCTTGGCCAATAAATTATTACTTGCTTCCTTCCTGCCTTCCTGCCTTGCTTGCTTGCTTTGATCATGTCGCATACATGTCGTTTGTTTTGGTTGAAACTTTTACAAATTAGCATATTTCGTGCATCAATGCAACGCACAGTGCGACAGTGAGGCAAAGAGAGGGAAAGAGAGATACAAACGGAAGTTCTTATATGCAAATAGCTTGGCAAATATTCTTTTTTTCTGCTTTTGCTTCGGTTTTGTCGTTTTTTCTCTCATTTTAATATGAGGACTTTGTGGTTGTAAACTGTTGCCATTTTTTGCAATTTTTTTCAACTTTATTTTTATATTTTTTATGCGTTGAACGCTCAAAGTTAACTTATTCATGTGCTCAAAGCGGTGTGTGTGTGCATGTGTGTGCATGTGTGTGCTTGTGTGTGTGTGTGTGTGTGAGAGGCTTTTGTGGCACGACTTTAAATGTTTGAAAAACGTACGTCAAACTTTATGTGGTAATATTATTAAAAATACAAGTGCATACATGGCAAATCATCATGTCCGTCCATTGCCACTTTATTTAAATACAGTTTTGTTTAATTAATAAAGTTGTGCATTTTATTTCGTGTTTTGTTTAATTTTCTTTTTTATATGTATTGTTTTTGTGTTTTTTTTTTTTCTTTGCAGTTTGAAGCTTCTCATGTATGCGTATAAAGGTTTGTGCATTTGTTTTTATTATTATTTTCTTTTCTTTTGGTTGTAACAAATAAAAGTTAAAAACTTTATTGTCATGCCGAATTTTCGCTCAAACAAAATGCACATGATCAACAAAATGTTTACCAATTGACTAGTGGACAAATAAAATTTGAAAAAAATTTTATTATAAATTAAAAACAAAAACTTGTTCTCAAATTAAAGTTGTAAAAGTGTCTTTTCATTAAAACTTTTATAAACTTTTAACGAATTACAAACGGGTACCTATTATAAAATCATATTAAGCTCGCTGATAGAGCGATAGAGACAGAGAGGGGAGAGAGATCATCACTGCAGTTACAATATTGTATAAAATGTATAAATCATAAATTTTTGTTATGCATAGAAGAAATGTTTGTAAAGTTTCTAAGCTACTGAGTTCGTATTTAGTTGGAAATTTACATATGTATGTCAAGCAAAAAGTGCAAAAATCCATGCATGAATGATAAGAATTTTATTCAAAAGAAATGTTTTTATAAAACTTTCATTGCAAAATTTCTCTGAGTTTATTTATTCAATCTTTTTGATTCGTTTTGTTTTGGTTTTCTGTCAAGGTAAGTAAAATAATTACAATAAATAATATAAGTGCGTAACAACGCTGCGTATACGCAATATTTTTGTGGTTCAAGAGAATTGCGTATACAACATGTTGTTCGCACGGCAAATACATTAAATATGAAATCGTTACGAAAATGTTTTTCAACAAAAACAAGAAGAAGAAGAATGTTAATTATAAATAAATGTGTTGACAACATTTGCCATGAATATTGTGACATATCAACTTATTGTACAAATACATATGTATAAGCAATGAACAGCTAACAAGTAAGCGAAGTATAGAAAGAAGCAGAGCACACATACGCACACACACGCACGCACAATTGCCACAGTATGAATATCCAAAACGCTTTGAGCAAAAAAATGATGGTTAAATTGCAAAAGTATAAAAAAAGGATTACCTTTGAACAAAGCTAAGCGTCACAAAAAACAACAAAACCAAAGCACAGTTGTATAAGTATGCGTATAGGCTATATATGTGTGTGTGTGTGTGTGTGTGTGGGTGTGTGTGCTTGTGTGCGTATGCGCAACTCTATTTACGATTGACCAAGTGTGCTGGGCGGGTTAAAACAAATCCACTTAATAACACTTTTAACCTTTTTCTATACGCCTCGTTTTTCGTGCCACACACACACACACACACACATATATGTTTATTGTTAGTGCAAACATTTCTACAATTCATATGTATGTATGTATATGTATGCATAGAGGGCGTTGCAAGCAACAACTTGTGAGAAATGCGAAATGTTGAAAGTTCAACACAAATCTATGCACGCCTATAACTTTGTTATTGTTATTGTTGCATTTAGTAGAATATTTATTGTTGTTGTTGTTGTTGATGTTGTTGTTGTTGTTGCAGGCATTGGTATGCCATTCATTTGAGCACATACTTAGTATATATACTCAGATGTATAAGGTTACATGCCAACATTCTTCCTCTTCACTCATGCGTCACGCCTAAGCACTAACAATTTCGCCTTTAGTTTAGACAGTTGTTGTTGGCGTTGTTGTTGTTGGTGGTGCACAGTGTACGTCATCAGTAAGATTTAACATATTGACAGATTTGCGTGCATAAGAATTTGTTTGCTTTTCTATTTTTTTATTTTTATTTTTATTTTTTTTTTCATTTTTTAAATAATTTTCACTTTAATCGTGCGTTGGCTTAGCATTTGAAATGAAATGGCATTGAAACGGCAAGAAGAAGACTTACACAGAGCTCATTTAGTGGCGCCCTCTGAAGGTTAATTTTTCTTTCCTTTTTTTGTTTTTTTGCTGTTGGTTTAATTGACGTGATAATCTTCAACTTGGCACTCAAACACTTAAAACTTTAACACTTTCTCAACTTTCTGCTTCTTTAGTCCATTTTTAGATAACCTTTTTTTTTTTCAAATTACTTCATCATCTTCTGCTTCTTTTACTTTTTCTACTGCTCGTAATTGTTTCATCTTTCTAATGCTGCCAACTCTTTTGATTTCTTCTTTCTTTCTTTCGTTCGCTTTTTTTTGTGCTTGTACAGAAAGAGTAGAGTAGAAGAAGCAGAAGAAGCGCAAAAGTTGCCAACTTAATACGCTCGAAGCGGCATGAAGCAGCGCACATTTTGCAGTTGATGGCTTAATTAAGTCATCAGCATGTGCTCTGTGTGTGTGTGTGCAATGGCAAACAGTTGCCACAGCCAAGTTGTGAAGCCGCCTACCCTCATGCCCCTTCCCCGCCCCGCCATGCCGCAATACAAGTCATGTTGCGCAAAGCTTACAAACCCTTTTTGCTACCTGAGCAGCGTATGCATTAACGAGCAACAGCAAATGTGTGCGTTACCCTCTCAAAACAGGGGGGCGGGGCTCGGTTGTTGGAAAAAAATCTTTTACACTTTTCATGTTACTCGTCTTTTGTCTTCTTTTTTTTGGTGTTTTTTTTTGTTGAGCTTTCTTTTTTATTATTTTATATATTTTAATTTTATTTTTTCTTCTTCTTTTTCTTCATTACTTTCCCACCCATGCCCGAAAACTGTGCAGCAGAGTTGCCATGTCGTCTCATTCCGCCAACATTTATAGGCGCGCGTCTCTTTTGCCTGTCAGACCGACTGTCTGTCTGTGTGTCGGTTGGTCTGCCTCAGCGCACGCTTCAAGTTTAATAATTTATGGCATTTTTTTAGCTAAAAATCATCTCAGAAATGTAAAATGGAAAAAAAAGACTATCAAAAAATAATAAAAAGAAAAGTACAAAGAAAGTGTTGAATTTCTATTTTATTTGTCTGCCGCCCTTCGCTTCCTTTGTATGCCCCATGCCCCATGCCCCACGCTTGTGCACCTGCCCAGACACTTCACGCTCTGCGTTTTTTATCATGTCGTTAATGCTGAAAGTGTTTGGTTGCGCCCATGATGAACAACGAACCGAAAGCAAAAAACAAAAACAAAATGGCAGACAAATGTACCGTTAGTTGAGTCGAGTCGAGTTGAGTTGAGTTGAGTCGGCAGTAAAGTGCATGAATTTTCATATGTATGAACTTTGACATTCGCTCACACACACACACACACATTGAGATGAGTCGTCAGCGTAAAGAAAGGAAGGCAAAAATTTGCATAAGAAGCGAAAATTAAGTTGGCTGCGCTTTAAGCCATAAAATTGCCCCTTTTTTTTGTTTGGGTGACTTTCGCTTTTTGCTTTATTATACATAATATACATACAGACATGTAACTATATCTGTGTGTGTGTGTGTGTAAGTCAGCAAATTGACAAGCGACAAACTTGAACGAATCATTGTCGCCGCATATGAACATCATTTAAATAAGGAAGAAAAAGAGGAGCAAAAAAAAAAAAAGGAGCAAAAAAAAAAGGAGCAAAAATTATGCGTGTCAATATGGCCTAAGCTGAGCCATGTGTGTGCGTGTGTCACTGTAATCATATCTTTGTGTGTGTGTGTGTGTGTGTGTGTGTGTGCGGAAGTGTTTAAACATATCACAAAAAAGAAGAAATAAAATAAAAAAAAACCTAAAATCTTTTGTTGTTATATTAATTGAGACATATTCTTTGCCGTGTGCGCTTGCCAAAGGTTACACAAACACACACACATTCACACACACATGTATATAAACAGCGACGCACACAAAAACAACAAAAATCTGTTCGAACGTCGCCGCACACTTTGCCCAAATGTTTAATTTGCTTTGCCGCTTCTGCTTGCTCTACATACATATGTCTGTATGTATAGCTCTCACACTCACTCACTCTGTGAGTCGTTTGTCCTCTCTATTGCACGCCAACAATGGTTTGCATTGCGTTTGGATTACGTATTGCTTTCGTTTGGCTTCATTTCGTTCGCATTGTATATTTTTGTCTGCTTCTTCTTATAGCTACACTCGACTGCCGCTTCTTCTTCTAGTGCATGTGGTTGTGCTTGCTCTTGTTCTTCTGGTTGTTGGTTTGTTGTTTTTGTACATTTGGTTAAGTTTGTTTGCTTGACAATGAAAATTGCCAAAGTTTTGTGTCATTCGCCAACGCTTTTTCGCCTTGCTTTACATATGTATGTGTGTGTGCGTGTGTGCGTGTGCGTGTATCACATGTGTGTGTGTGTTTGTGTGTACGCCTCAAATATCTTTTAGTGTCGCCTTTTGTTGTTGCTTTATTGCAATGTTGATTTATTGCCACCGCAGGCGTTTCATTGATTTTACTTTTTGTTTTTGTTGCTGCTCTTGTTGTTGTTTTACTCTGTTGCAATTTTGCGTTTTAATATGGAAACGCTGTAATAGCTTTTAATTTATTAACAAAATATATACTCAAACACACACACACACACACAACGACATATAAATCAAAGATTTAATTATGTCTCAATTATTGAATAACCGAACAGATCTTTAGGCAGTATAAGTAATATTGAACAAATTTATTTATTTATATTTTTTAAAGCGAAAGAAATTTGATTAAAAATCACTGAAGCGCATATGATTTGTTTACTTGTTGTTGTTGTAGAAGTAAAACAAGAATTTATGAAATGTTTTTGCGAACTTAAAATATGCCAAACATGTAATTTCATTTAGCATTGAGCTTAAACATTAAATAACCAAGTTATAACTATAAAAGATACAAATGTATCTAAGCCAATGTAGGTGTCTGTGTAACATTATGTAATGTGTTGCTTTCACTTTGTCATTGTATAACAAATATATACATATGTATTTTGATGGATATTTGTAAATATTTGCGAATTCGATTTACGTTTATTTTTTATTAGTTTTTATTGAAAATAGAATTGAATAGCAACGAAAATATGCAAAGTGTGCAACAAATGAATGAATTTCAATGCTCGCATGACACACACACACACACACAGAGAAACACATAGTGAGGCAGAGAGAGAAAGAGAGAGATGAAGAGAGAAAGAAGAGAAAAGTGGGGGGAGTGGCAAGAGGAGCGTTTGTTATGCCATCGATTGGACATTTCAAAAGACAGACAGATGACTGCCGGTGTAACTACGTGTATGTATGTGTTCCTGTGTGTGTGTGCCTGTGTGTGTGTGTGCATGAATAAATGACTGAATGACTGAATAGTTGGTCGAATAAATGGTTGACAAAGTGCTCGCATAAAAGGTTCATGTATGCCAGAGGCCAACAACTGACAGATGTGTTTAGTATTTAGCTGTCTTTGTTGTTGTTGTTTCGTTTTTGTGTGAATAGCGGCAAGGCATGACAACAATCAATACGTGTAAATATTGGCGCAGATACATTTGCAGACAAACAGACAGATAGATAAATAGAAAGACATTAGGTCGGCAACGAAAAGCGTTAACGAAAATTTAACTAAACGCAAAAAAAAATATATATATATATATTTCATTTTATTTCATTTCAAATAATTGAAATTAATGATATTCACGTTGTAGAGTTACCGTGCGCTTGTGTAGTTTTTCAAGAGCAAAAAAAAAACAGCCGTTTAACTTGCTATCTCACTCACACTTCCATCACTTAATCATGCCCGAAATACTAAAAAAATTATGGTCACCTTACGGTACGTCCATAAATTACGTGAGGTTTATTACTTGAAATTAAGACCCCTCCCCCCTCTTGGTGAGATTTTGACGAACGATTTTGCTTACATTTTTCAAAAAATAGTAAATTAATGGACTAAAAGCTTCACATTAGATGATCGATAGACCCCTGCCCCTTAGGTCGGATATGGTGATATTTTGTTAGACTCCCCTCCCCTAACTTTATCTCACGAAATTCATGGACGTTCCCTTATGCCATTTTTTTTCTTAGCCAGGCGTCGGAATCGATTAGTTGTGTAAATTTTATTCCGAACAAATTTTTATTGCCATTTTTTACACTTTTACACTTCTGCATTGCTACACAAACAAATGAACACCCTAAATTTGTTGATAAAAACCAAAAAAAATCAAATATTGTCGCATTTTGTCAAAGAAGAAAGAAGAGAGCGCAAAACAATGCCAACGATTTGAAATACTATCTTTGTATCTTTTTTGCTATTTTCGAATTTTCTTCTTTTCATTTACAAATTTTCTTTAAAGCAAAGAGAAATAAAAAGAACTCTATGAATAACAAAAGAAAAAATCAATCAAATCAAAACGAAAAATAAAAATATGCTTTAAATTTTGCGTTTAAACGTTATTTCGTGCTTCCTCTTCTTCTTCTGTATTCGTTTGCGCTTAAATGCGTTTCCTGACATTTTTTTTGTTGTTCTTTTCTTTTGCATTTTCCCACTCAGCAATGTTAACGCGCCATTTTGAAACTCATACACACACACACACACACACAGTTATAGTTATAGATACAGATACGCATTGTGCGAATGTGCTGACATCGATTGCATCAACGACAACGGCACTATCATCATCGTCATCAATGTCTACTTATGCTTAAAACAGCAACGATTTTTCAACGCTCAACTTCTCTGACACTTTTGACCACTTGGGCCTCTGTGTGTGTGTGTGTGCATGTTCGATGCATCGTTTTTATCATGTTTGCACATTTATGCATAACTGTGTGCGTCTGCATGTGTGAGTGCTCATCATGAGGGTAATCTATTTGCACTTTGTTGCTTTGCGTTGCTCACCAATAAGAAAGATACAAAAATTCTGTTTGATAGTTTTTTTTTTTTAATTTATTGCTTCAAAACTGCTCAAATTATCTAACGGTGCCTTGTATTTATCTTGAAACCTTCTTTTTTTCAATAAAAGTTCATTATGATTTTTTCTTTAATCTCTCTTTGATCATATTGTTTTTGATTTTGATGGTAGCGTCTTTTTCGCCTTCGAATTCTTCTGATTTGTCTCCTGCCAACCATATTTGAAAGAAATTCATTAATTGTCATCTAAGACGCACACTTTTGGGAAATCTATCTATCCATTAATCTCTCTACCTTCTCAGCTATATTGTTTGTCTATAGTTTCCTCAAATTGTTTGCCTCTAGACGTCTTACATTAAATACAACCAAATTGGCCCCCGTAGTGTTACTTTGTATAATATTTGTTACAATATGTTGCTCATAGTATGGAAGAAGAGGCAAGGCTGCCTTTGAAAAACTCAAAAACTGTAAAAGGGACACTAAGTGGTGTTATAACCGCTCGGGTGCCAGTAGATTAAATGCTTAATGTGCCGTAATAAATTTAGCACACACACACAGACAGAGATAGACAGAGAAATGAGACAAGCCGAGCTAAGCTAAGCCAAAATAAACCGAACCGAAGCGAAGCGCAGCAAACCAAACCAGAAATTGGGTCAAGTCGAGCTTCAGTTAAGCTTCGCAAGTGCAAATACGATAGTAGAAGTACAAAGTGCTTCAATTGTTGATGACGATGGCAGCGGCGGCGGCGGTAGCAGCTTAACTACAATATTACGCACCGTTTTCACTGATGGCATAGTTCACTATCAACTCACAGATAACGTATACGGCATGTTGTACCAGCCAAGCAAGCAAGCTAGCCAATCAACCAACCAACCAACCGACCGACCAACCTCAGTCCGTGAGTCAGTCAAGTCGGTCAGCCGGTGAGTCGAACGGTGAGCTAACTCAGCGCTTGTTTCAAATTAGAGGGAGGCAGGTAGGCAGGCAGGCAGACTGAGCCAAACCGCAGTGGAAGAACACACAACACTTTAAAAGCTCATAAAATATTTAAGCAAATGCTTAGAGAATCCGTTCACTAAATTGATGTACACAGGAGTGCCAAAGTCGTGTCCGTGTCCATGTCCGTATTCACACAACAACAACAATAATAATAACAACAATAGAAACTTTGGCCTGCTATGCTTCTTTAATCGTCGTCGTCGTCGTCATCATCAACATCATTATCATCAACATCCACATTATTATTGTGCATGTGTTGTTGTTATTGTAGTTGTTGTTGTTGTTGTTGTAGTTTGTCACACTGTTATTCACTGTGGCGCAATTTAAGTGAGTTTCCTTTTGTTATTCTAATTTGTGTCGTCTGTTGGTTTACTTAGCCCTCTCTCATTGTCTCTCTTTCTCTCTCTGTCTATCTATGTATCTTTGACGCATCTTCAGTATGCCGCCACCAAAGTTAGTTAGAAAGTTTTCTGCACTATTGAGCATGGCAGTTGCTGCAAATTAGTTTGAATTTGTTTGTGTTTTGTTTTTGTCTTTTTTGTTTTTTTTCTATTTCTCTACGCTTTTGGGCGCTTCTATTTTCAACACATTTGCCAAACACAAAGTTACTTGTGGAATATTGTCGCTAGAAAGTGTCTTATCTCTAAGCGTTCACCAAGGCAGCACGTTTGTGGCAAGACAAGACAAGACAACTAAAGTCGAGTTTGTTTTTGTTTAATAATTTTTTTTTTTTTTTTTTGCCTTCACATTTAAGCATAGCAAAAATATATGCGCATCACGTTTGCCATTTGCGCATGTCAACATTAAAAAAAAAAATAAAAAAAATTAAATAAAAATAAATAAAAGTTATTTGGTCATTGCAGTGAAATATTTGTGGAAATGTGCGCGTGCAAGCGAGACGCATATAAATCATGACACGAACTAACAATTTTCGCTTCATAAAATGCGTGCCACACACCCACACACACACACACACACACACACACAGATAGATGATTTCATTGTTTGTTAGCAAGTTGTCAGACTCAACTCAACTCGAACTTCTTCTTCTTCTGCTTTGTTAATTCATTACATGAACTTCTTATGTCACGTCATCATAGTTTCCTTCCTTACTTACTTACTTACTTTCTTTCTATCTCAAAATGACACATACATACATACATGTTGTAGTTTTTACTTGAGCTCTCTTGTTCTAAGAAGTGCTTAAGCAATGACATGAGCAAAATCAAAAAAAAAAAAACGAACCTTGAATTATTGACAAGCTGTCCGTTTTAGCTCAGTTCACTTCAGCAAGCTTCAGTGGAGAGGTGTGGAGATACCTCAATGAAGTATAAAACTTACTGACTTACGACTATTTTCTTTATACATAATTACAGCTTCTTTTGTTGGCTTGTTTATGCAATAAGCTGATAAAAACAACTACACACACACACACACACACACACACACACATGCATGCATGCATAGATTCAGAGATACACACGCAATTACAACGTGATGCTTCAATGGCACGTATCAATGTGAAGACAGCTGTCTTTGTCTTTGTTTGTATTAATATTTATGAGTTTGCTGAACGTTTCACACAAAGCATCTGCAATGCAAAAGTACAAACACACAGACACACACACACACACATGGAGAGGAAGAGGGAAAGGACGCAGCGAACGTCAATGAGGAAGCTGATGAATATGACGACGTCGCTGTTGGTCGCCATCGCTGATATGTGTGTGTGTGTTTGTGTTAGCAAAACAAACAGACAGACATTTTTCCTCTAAAATATGACAAATTTTCTTGTCTCTTTTGTTGTTGTTGATTTCATTTGATTTCTTTGTTGGTTTGCTTGTTTGTCTGATTGATTGTTTGATTGTCAAGTCAAGTTATGAACATGAACTCACCTGGCATTCAATCGGCCATCTGGGGGCCTGCTGTGAGCAATCATGATCCTTGTCTTTCGGCAGCGCGAAGAGATCACGTGGTTCCTTTAGACGTGCAATCGGACGCAAGGTTTTCTCATCCGTATTCACAACAAGCTGATTTGTCTTCAAGCCTTTCGATAGAAAGCTACCAAGAAATCCTGCAAGCAAATGTGGAACAACAATATAATGTTTTTGAGTTAGTTAATCAAATAAATAACTTTTCATTAGAAAAAAAAGTATCTTTTTATATTAAAAACAAAGAAGCATCTTTTTGGTTAAAAAAGATTTGCCTTTTTGGCAGAAAGGAAACTTTTATTTCAGTAAAAAAGTAACTTTTTAGTTAGGAAAGTCACTCTTTAGTTAGGAAAAAAGTATCTTTTCAGACAAAAGTAAGTTTTTTTAATATAAAAATTTTTTTTACCGTTTTTTGTATCTTAAAAATTGACATGACGTAAAACAGTAAATATTTTCACACACAATGTGTTTTTTTTTTTTATTTTTATAACCCAAAGCTTTCAGTTTAACATTTTATTATACCAAATTGTACATGTGTGTGTGTGTGTGTTTGTGTGTTGGCGTTTGTTAAGGATGCTTGCAAGCCCATTGAAGCGAGATACACTTATCGATACGCATCGCATTGTCAACGGCATCTTTGTGTTCGGCACGCGCCACTTGCGTTGAAATGTGATGTGATTTGAGATTTACGATGGGCATTGTCAAAGTCACGCTTCGCTGATTTTTATGTGCGTCAAATGTAATGAAATGAAAGTCACATAAAGAAAAAAAAAAAGAAGCAGCAGCACATAAAAATAATTTAAACAAATTGCAAACATTTGCAATTAAATTAAAGTGCTAAGCAGCGATAAATTACGCATACGTCGTGTTGCATTTCAAAGATACATATTCTTGTTCACATTCTGTTTGCTTATAAAGTAAATTTACACAAAGCTATTTGGTAAACTATCCTTCAGTTCACACACACATACATATGTAACTGTAAATGTTTTTATGTGCGTAAGTAATAAAAGAGCAAAAGAGAAGAACATTTGAACTTGTTTAACAAAGTCAAAATAGCTAAAGACAAAAAAAAAAAAAGAAACCAGCAGCAGCAGCAGCGGAAGAAGAAGAAGAAGCAGTGAAGTGCTGTGTCACAAGCAAGTAACTTAGAAGAAGAAGATGAAGCGACTTTCTCGACTTGACTTGTTGTTGGGGTTGAACATAAAAAAAAAATATAACAAAAAAAAAACATAAGCAAAGAAACACAAAATGAAAGAAGAATTTTGTAGAGCAAAAAAGTAATTGCGGTTCAAATGGTCAACAACACACACACACACACACACACACGCACGCATACACAGAGACACACAGACACAAACACATGTCCAACAGTCAATCTGTATCTGCGTGCGTGTCTGTCTGTCGGTCGCTCTGACTCTGTGTATGTGTGTGTGTGTGTTTTAAGCTACTAAAGTACGCAGTACTTTTTTTTCTTTACTCACACACACGCAGATCTTCTTTCATTGCTTTCTTTCTTCTTGTTGTTTGATTATTTTCGCAAAAGGTCGAAAATTGTTTCAAAGTGGCTCAATATATGATAACGTAAGCAATAAAATGAAAGAAATGACAAAATGCCAACCAAGCAGAAGGCGTACAAGAAGAAGAAGAAGAAGCAGCAACAGACGAAGAAGAAGAACAAAATAACAAAGTATATTTGTATCTTTTTTTTTTTTATTACTTTGCTTAGTGTTGTCTAACCGCACACATACACACACACACACACATACGCACGCATGTGCTTCAAGTGTTGACAGAGTAGCTTAAAAAACAGCAACAACAACAACAGCAATGAAAATGGCAATGACAAAAAAAATACACACACACACACGCACACACATAAAAACAAATAATGCGCAAATACTTGCAAAAAAAAGAAATATCTACAAAAAAAAAAAAAAAACAACAAAAAAAGAGAATATGAAAATAAATCGGTTGAAATTTTGTGGCTTCGAAAGTTGTTGTCATTGTTGTGGTTGTTGCTGTTGTTGCTTTTGTATTTTGCTGTTGACAATTTGCTTTATTAAAAAATGTGTTAAAACATCATCATCGTCATCATCATCATTGTCATCATCATGAAATCGTATTTGTTTAAGTTGAAAACAAAAAGCGCCCAATGACCCAAAACTCTTCGATTATGGTTAACATATCATTGCTCATATTTGCCTTTAACCCCCAGCCCCTAACCCCCCATCAACACAAGTTCCCCCTACATAAAATTGAATAAAAAAAAATATACATATATCGACAATATTTTTTTTGTTGATATGCAAAAATAAAGAAGAGAAGAGAAAAAAAAAATTGCTTAAACAAAATCAAAATCCGTTACCGCGCTACCGCCCCTACCCCTACCCTTACCCTTCTACGAGTTTATCTGCGTCCTTGTAGTAGTCGACAGCTAACAAGGCCCCGCCAACTGTGCCTCCCCCCTTTGCTCCTCGCTGCTCTACGCCGCTTATTGTGCTTGTTTCTGTG
Organism: Phortica okadai; assembly: GCA_034638295.1. Taxonomy (NCBI): domain Eukaryota; kingdom Metazoa; phylum Arthropoda; class Insecta; order Diptera; family Drosophilidae; genus Phortica; species Phortica okadai. Next base: position 46,067,915 of record CM067848.1, on the reverse strand, counting down.
CGCGCTTCTATTTTATACTACATTTTTTTTTCTTTTCTTTCCTACTCATTCAATCCACAGCCTTCGTCTTCTCATACCCTCGTGAGCTTTCATTTCATTCTCATGTCTGTTGTCTATTTTTTGCCATAAAAAATATATATTTTTCTTCTTAATGATATCCTGACCGATGCCTTGCCTCGCCTTGTCTCGCCTCTCGGTTGCTTCTCATGCTGTTTACTTATGTGCGTTGTGTTTCTGTGTCGCTGTGTGTGTGTGTGCGTGTATCTGTGTGAATTTGTATGTGTGTGTGTGTGTGTGTGTGTGTGTGTGCCTTGCTTATCACTTTTGTTAGGATTATTGCTGTTTTAGCTTCGCGTTTGCCTTTGATTGATATGGAAAATATGCTGCTGCTGCTCATGGTTGTTCTTGTTGTTGTTTCCTGCTGCCACATTGGTTTTAGTTTGTTGTAACAAGGGTTTCGTTGTATCCTTTTGAATAATGTTGTGGCTCTGCTGCTCCCCACATTCCCCCTTTCACTTAAATTCTATTTTTCTCACCCTTTTTCTTTGCCTTTTATAAAATTACAGCAATTCAATTCAATGTAAGTCCATCAAATAGAAATTTACTTTTAAACAGCAGAACTTTTATAAATGATCTCAATTTTAGTTAGGATGAGGAAAAATATTCAAGAATACAAGTCTACTTTCAACATGATCTTAGGTTGGTTTTTGGAGTATTGCATGAAAAATTTTATTTCAGTTAACTTCCTTTGAAACAGAGTGAGGGAGATAAGAGAGAGAGAGAGAGAGAAGTTTTTATTTGATGGGCCACTTTTCATATAGCTGTTTCGGCACTCGAACCAACCTGGACTTGACCACCAACCCACTTCAATATCTTATTTGTATAACTACTTGAATATTGAAAATGCAATGATAATTCAAGTTCAGATTTTGATCGGTAGATGGCCTTGTCATTGTTGGTTGATGTCAAGGATAATTTTTATACACAGGTTGTTGTCATTATCTGACTTGCCACTGCAAGTGAACTTATTTTTTTTTTTTTTTTAATATTCTAAAATCTGCCAAAATCAAGAGCTTAAAAAAATAAATATTGAGTAAATAATAACTAAACCTCTCCAACACTTAGGTTAGACTTGCCACGAAATCTCGCATAACTCTGAAGCGAAATATTTATTTATTTTTCTGATGATTTTTTTTTTTCTTTTTTCTCATAAAAATTTCACATTATTGTTTTGTTTAATGATTTGAAAAATATTGCAGCAAACGAAATGTTATTATTTGCAAATTATATGAAATTTTGCTTAAACCAAAATGTCATGACCGCTCCCCTTGCTCCCCCTTCGGCCCTCGTGCCATTTGACAGATAATTGCAATAAAGCGAAGGCGAAGGCGAAAAATGCTATGAAAATGTTATTAGACGACAGAAGTGTCGACCAAATTTTGCAATATTTTCAATGTGTTTATTGTTGTACTTGTTATTGTAGCCATTGTGATTGTTGTTGCTGCCGCCGTTAGCTATAAAAAATTACGAACATTTAGTGCAGCTGTTTATGGTTTTTGCTCTCCTTCTTCCTTTATCGTAACGCCATAAGCATCTTCTTGGCTACTTTGTATTCTAACTTACAATCTCTCTTGCTCTTTTACTCTTTCGCTCGCCCATTAACATTGCATCCACTTTTTGTAGTGGCTTGCAACGCATTCGTGTTGCCAAACACTTTATGCAACTTCAGTTAAGTCCTTATGTGCTCTGCCATTCGAACGAGAGCAAACAAAATGATGATGAAACTAATAATTTTCTTGTTGCTTCCTTTCGCAAAGTAACAACAACAAGAACAACAACAATGGCAGTAACAATAACAAGAAAAATAATAGCAAACAATTGAAAGAGGCCAAATTCTATTCAAGTACAAGTTTTCGGACCAGGACTAGAACGAAGACCAGCGGACGAACGAACAAGCCAAGCCAAGCGAAGTCAAGTCAAACAAGCCCAACAAGGTCAAAAATGAAGCGCAGCCAATTCTAGTTTGGCTCGATCACTCACACTCGATGCACGTTGATAAGCAACACAGTCGAGCAGAGCAGAGTAGAAGTGTACAAACAACTTTCAACTGTAAAATTCACACAAATTGTAATTATTATTATTATTTTTTTTTTTTGATTCAACTTCAACACTTCAATTACATACCGCAAATGTTCAACACTTTCATTTGCGTTGCATTTTGTAGATACTTTTTGTTTAGTTGCACTAAGCTTGCATCCAACAATTGCACTCAGAGCACTGAAAGTATGAATTGCTTTCGCCAAGCAAGTCAATTTGACTTTGATAAATCATAAATCATGCAAGCAATCTATAAAATCTAATAACAAACACTTTCCAACTTCAATTTATCTAAGCCAAATAATATTTGATATTTTTGTTTGAAGTCATATGCGATTTTGTGAAGCGTTTTACTTTGAGATACTTTTATGGTATGAATTATTTAGAAAGCATATAAAAACTCGTTTTTCTTACCGGCTTGGTGGATCAGTGGATCGGAAATACTGTTATTTTTTTTAATGCTAACAAATTCAAAGAACTTTGTTGTTGTTTTGGTCTGCAAACTTTTTGCGTTGCTCGTTATTGTTCGTATTTTCTTTTGTTGTGAATATTGCACTTTGAACACGTTTGTTTTTTAATATTTTCTTTTGATTTTTGTTTAAATGAATTTGTTTTTTTTTGTTTTTTTTTTTTGTTTTTCTCTTCGAATAATTTGAAAAATATTTTTGTATCTTTTAAAAAAATAAGAAAACAAAATACAATTTTTATTATTATTTAGATTTTGGCGAAAAAAAAATTGTTTTCAAATTTTTGAATTTTCGCGAATCGGAAACAAAAACAAAAAGCACTTTTTTGTTGTTTAATTTGCACACCAAAAATGTTAAAAAAAAAACAATAATTAAATAAAAATTTGCTTTATAAATAAATAAATATTTAACTTTCAATGAATGTTCAAATTAAAAGCAAAAAAAAAAAAATACAAAAAAAAAATGAAATAAAGTGTAAAAGAAATTGCGACAAAAAATACGTTTTCGTTTTCGAATTTGTGACCAAAAAAAAAAAAGAAAACAAAAAAACACCTTTCACCGTTCGCGCTCTCGACTACTTTACTGTTGCTCGTTTTGTTGATAACTGACTGACTGACTGAAAATCAGCGGGAAATTTTTCTGCAACGAAAATCAGTTTTTCCACACTCACACACACACACATACATGCACACACAAACACAAAGTGAAAGAACACAAGCAAGCAGCAGCAAGCAAAAATTATTTAATACCAAAGCAGCAAAAAGAAAAGCTTTCTTCATCTGCCGCTGCCGCTGCCGCCGTCGCATCTTCTGCTTTGCTTGCTCGCTCTCTCTCTCTCTCACTCGCACTCTGTGTTCGTGCTTCTTCTTCTACTCTACTTGCAGTGTGTTTGCTGTGCATTTCGCCAAATTGCTTTCACATGGCGGTGACGGCAGTGGGGCTGTGGCGGCCTTTATTAAAGCGCTGAGCAATACCAAACGAGAGCATGTGTGTATGTATGTATATCTCTCTGCCTTTGTGTGAGTGTGTGTGTGGGAGCAAAAGCTTTTTTGCTGAGCTTTTGTAACAATATTAAAAGTCGTCGTGTGCGTGGGTGTTGTGTCTTTGCTATAGACGTCTGATGCAGCTCCCGCAGCAACAACAGAAGCGACGACACGACGCTTGTCTGACAAGCACAAAAGCTGTGCCGCCAATCCAAAGGAAACGAAAGCTTTTTAAAAGATACAAAAAAATATTGTCATTTTTAGCGTTGCGCTGTGACAACATTATTGTGCGCTACATAGACGGAAAAAATAAAAAATATATTTTTTTGTATAATGAAATAAAATAGTTGCCATCGGACTCGCAAATATGTAGGTGTGTCATAAGGTTAATGTACATAAAGACAGCTGACTTTAACTAGTGAATTCTTAGCTATGTTACAAAACATCACATACTACTTACGGCAGTCTAACATTCGAGCCGTTTTTATGTTTGCTAAGTGGTGCAGAAGCTATTAAATATAAACTGTTATGTTAAAAAAGGCTGATACTATGTTTACAGACTGTTAACAGTCTGATATTAAAATCCAATTAACATGCCAAATAACAGAATGTTCCTTTTAACAGTGCCTAATAGAGTTGCCAGTGTAGGACCGCAAGTATCATTTTGCTCTGCAGCGCTTGTAGCGTATGAAATGTGTCGACTTAAAATAAGCGATGTCTAAAATAGCTTATTTGAATACTATGTGATGGTTTTTTTTTTCTTTTGCTGTCAATGTTCATCGTCGTATAAGATCATTTTGTTGGCGAAAGTCTTGAATGCTGACGCAGCTTTCTACAATTTTTTGTAACACTTTTTCAAAGTAATTATTATTATTGTTATTATTATTATTGTTATTATTATTATTGTTATTATTATTATTACTATTATACATATAATTAATCATTAATTTGTTTATCTGTAGTTCTTCAGTTTCCCTTTTCTCAATTACATTGTGCTCTCATTCTGCCAGTCATTAACAATTATATTACAATGTAAACTTCAACGGTGCGTATGAGTAATACTCATTTTCATGCCTTATACGCCACGTTGACCATAATGCTTCTTCATAAAACCAAACAGTAATAAAGAAAGAAAATAAAAGTTTAACAAAAATAAAGATCAGTTTAATTTTCCAACGGAAAAATCAACAACAAAATACAATAACAAAACTTGTGTGTCTCATTGCTTTATATATGCCTTCATTTTCCGCTCATTAAATTGCACAAAAAAAACATACACAAAAACAAAAACAAACAACATTTTTCTTCAATAAATCTCTTGTAATAAAAAGTAATTGCAAAAAAGGAAAAAAAAAACAACCACAACAACAACAACAAGAAAGAAAAGAAAAAAGACAAGTAATGAAATGAAAATGAGCCAAAATATTTATTCATCATACTTAATTGTGAACGAACGAACGCACGATGGACAACAACAACAGAAAAAACAAATTCAAAGCATCAAAAGCAACCGAAATGTGACAACAACAACAACAGTTACAATTATGAAAGTAGCTTTCCCTCCCCCCTTAAGCTTTGCTCATTGCTTTACACACTGCATTTTGTACATGTGCCGCACCAATTCCCCCCGCACGCCGCACCCCGTCCATGCCGCCCATCATTTGCGCATACAAAAGTTCCGTCAGATGGCAAAGCATTCTACGACTTGTACATTTGCCATTGTTTCACATCTACTTGTTCTCATTGCTTTTCTCATTGCTCTCACTGAGAGCGTAGCACGCGCATACACGCACACTCTCACACACACACACACACACACACGCGCACGTATGCCTGAAGCAACAACTTGTAGCTTGTGGCGTTTGTTAACATTGGCATTGCCTTTGAGCATTGAACCTTTTTTTTTGTTGTTATTTCTCGTTGATTTTTTGTCAAAGCTTTTGAAGGTTCAATATGTTTATTTATCATTAGTAATTTTCTTCTTTTTTTTTGATAATTTTTGTTGTTCTTTTTTTTTTTTTTTTGTTGCTTGTTTTTATTTTGCTATAAAGTTTTGCTTGTAAAAACAATATGAATTAATCTTCGCTTCCTGCGCCTGTGAATAGGCCCTCTATTGGCCAAACATGGCACTACAGTGAAAATTGACTGACAGTTGGTGTTTGCGCTTGATCAACAACATGAGTTTTCTCTGTATTAGTTTATTTGAATTACAATATTTGATAAATTTACACAAATGTTTTGCAACAAATTCTTTTGCAAAAAAAATTAAAAAAATAAAAAAATTTACAAAATTCCAATCGAATTATTGTATTTTTACATTTGCGCCTCAATTTTATTGTTTATTGTCTTTCATTTGCACAATAAAATCGCGGCGCACTTTTAATAGCAGCAACAACAAAATCGCCCCACACCGCTCCCATACCCAAAATGTCAGCTTCACATAACTAACTAACTTAATTCAACGCTTGAAATCCCAAAATCCACCCTCACCCTCATCTACTGCAAAACAATTGTTCGCTTGTCAAGTGTCAATAAATGTGTAAATAAAAAAGAACACGATCAGAGCATATAAAAAGTTGACCACGAGCGCCCTCTGACGACTGTCATACACCTTGTCGCATGCAAATATTTGTACAAATACATTTGTTTATGTAGAAGAAAAAAAAATTACAATTAAATTGAAAAGTGAAATAAATGAGAAAATAAAAAAAAATATATACAAAAATAAATAAATAATATAAAATGATTATTTTTTGTCAGAATTCTTGTGAAAGCAAATAATTTTTAAATGAAATTATCTAAAAAGCGCCAACACATGTTGTCGAATCGCATCGAACCGAACTGAACCGAACTGAAGCCCCTCCCTCAGCCCCTCACCATCAACTGCCACTGCAAGTAAGCAGCGCTGTCAACGTCGACGTTGTCTGTCGTCATTTAATGCAATTTCCGTGCAACATTTTCTATGCAATTAATTAAATTTTTATGCTTACATGAAAATGTTCTTGGCATATTATTCAAAAAATAAAAAAAAAAAAAAACAAGTTAGTGAGTGAGTGAAACAGAGAGAGTGTGAGTGTGTGAGTGAGAGCGAAGGCAGGCAAAAAATAAATCAGTGCAATTTAATTGTGCAAATTTTGCGATTTGAATCTTTTTGGCTTTGCCGCCGTTGCGCTTTTTGGCGCTGAAGTTCGGCCAATTTGTGATTTATTCACACGAAATAAGCAACAACAACAATAACAGCAAAAAAATTATTGGCAAATTATTTTCGAAAAGTTGAGTTTTGCGCAATTAAACGTTTTTCTTTCCGTCGTTTATTTTGCGCTTTGAACAAAAATTCAATTCATTTCAAAAGAACACAACAAAAAATATTACATAAAATTTTCAAAACAAATGCAATTAATTAATTGACTTTTAAGCATTTTGTAAATGTTGTTGGCAATTTCTTTTTTGTTTTTTTTTTTTTTTTGATTTGCAAAAATTTAACGAAAAATAATAAATTTTGTTGTTAATTAAATTAATGATATGAACGAAAACACTTTAAAATGAAAATCAATTTTTTTTTCAATTTTAATATTTTATTATTAATGTTGTTTTTTTTTGTTGTTGTTTTGCTATTTAATTTACTGTTAATTCCAGTCAACACACACACACACACTCACATACGTTAGCCTTCGCTTGTCTGTCATGCTCAATTGACGTTTCTTGCCCCCCTTGTCGCCTCTTTTATTGCTTGCATATTTTATAAGTAATTAACAAGAACACAAGAAAAACAACAACAACATAAACGGCTATATGCCATGATTTTTCAACTAAATTATTCAACTCTAGTCGAGTCGGCATATGTTACACATGGACAGATGAACACATACGACATTCTAGTTAGTAAAGCATGAGATAAGAGACGATTTTGTTTTAAGCAACATTTATAACTCACAAATGAATGGAATTATTATAACTTTTATTTTATTTTTTTTTTTTAATTTCAACAACATATTTTCAATAATAAGTTGGCATATGTGGTTTCAGGCTACATGAACACATACGTCAGTTTAGTTAAAACTTGGTTTTAGTTTAAATTTTAAATTGTGTTTTATGTCTTCTTTTCAATTTTCATTTCGTTAGTTAAGTTGAAGTCAAGTTTTCTCAAATGTTTGTTTGTATGTTTTACGCTTATTGTAAGTCAGATTATCGCTTAATTGCTTCAACTCGTCCAGACTACAAAAAACTCACTTAAAGATAGAATGCTTAATTTTTTTACTCCATTTTTCTTCTTCTTGTTTTCATGTACTTTTCAGCAATTTGAAGGAACATTAACACTTTGAAGTAAGCCAAGTCTGCAAACAGTAAAACAACAACGACAACTTGTCAACAACAATTTTCAGCAGTATAACAAAAGCAACAACAACAAGAACAACAGAAGAACCAACGACAAAACAGTGAAGAAAACAGACAAGTTAAAACTCTTGAAAAAAAGATAGAAAAAAGAACAAATTGATCGAAGATAAACGAAGAAAAAACAACATAAACGAAAAGTACCAAAACAACAACAATAACGACGACCAACTACAACTGCAAGAACAACAAAAGCAACAAATACAAGTGAGTAACATGATTTTCTTTTCATTGTATTTCTTTAAGTATTTTAAAGTGTAAATTTTTCAAGAAGCCAACTTCGAATTAGCATAAAAAAAACAACAATAACAACAACAAAAAGTCTTCAAAGTCGCTAACCATTTTAAGCAGTCGACTGGCAAAGCGACAGACGGCAAATGTCCTTGCGATATAGAAGGACCTTCTTTTCTAACTAGAAATCATAAATTCTTAGCATTTATTGTTGTTGCCGCTGCTGCTGCTGCTGTTGTTGTTGTCGACACTGCTGGATGACGACGCCAGAGGAGGCGTGATTGTTTAGGGACGCGCGTGCGGTCAACAAATTACCGGAAAGTACGGAAGTGCGACCAACACGCTGTCAGCGTAAATGACACAGCACAGCATGAATTCAACCGCAGACCAGCAGCGCAGCGTACCGCACTCCACTCCTTTACCCTTGTATTGGTAGTCTAGCAAGCAAGTGCAACTCACCCAATTGCTCAAGCTTATTGTTGTTGTTGGCTGTTGTCGTTGGACGCGCTACCAAGCTCAACTCGAAGATAAATTATTTGAAAAAGTCAAGGAGAAAGTTCTTTTCACAAACACCGACTCACACACACACACACGCACACACACAGAGCGAATCGTCGAAAGTTTTTGTCACATTTCCGCCAAAAAATACACGCCGCCAATTCAGTATAACCCGCAAACCCCTCCCCCTTAGCCCTTTTTCGTTCAAACATTTGTCGAACATTTTGTCTGTTCAGCGGCATAGAACGCTGCGAGCGCCATCTGACGGCAATGCAAAGTTTGCTTGCATTTCCGTTGTGGCAAATTTTTATTTTTTTTATTCATTTTTACAGCAGCTTGCTTAAAGACATACATACATATATACATATATAGTATATAGTTCTCCTGCTCATGCTTAAGCAATGCACTGCTGAGTCACCTGAGTTACATATTAGTTAAACTTTCTTTCAAAGTTTTTAAGCCAACAAATCAATGAAGTTCTTCTCTCACACTCTCCCTCTTTGCAAGCAAAACATCTGCAGTGTATTGCAACTTTCTTTGATTTTCTTTTCACTTTTATATGTATCTAAATTCTTTTTTGTATATGAATAAAATAGCAAACGAAATGATTACCTCCGTTAGATGTCGCTGCAGGCGTTAGTGTGCAAACCGGAAACAGCTGCGCCTGCAAATACTGTACGCGTCCACCGCTGAAGCCGAAGCCGCTGATATCCATTGAGCTATTAGCCTGAGCAACAACAAGGCACAAATCTCAAATCTCTTAAGTCTTTTGCTCACGTTTGCTTTGTCTTCTTTGTGCTATGACGCCATTTTCTGCATTTTTTCTGCTTTAATTTAATTTATATATTTTTTTAAGCACTTTTTTTCATTTTATTTTTTAGTTTTGTTGTGTTGTATTTTTTTTCAGCTGTCAATTGCTTAAAAGTTTCGCTTTCGAAGTCAGCAGCCAAACTGCAGACATTTTGTACGTTGTTGTCACCTAAACTGAACTTCATTGTGAGTTGTGTCAATTGATTTACAAAAAGCGACCCTCGCTTGGTTACCCGCTGGCGCGCTGGCTCGCTTTGCCCTCACTTGCCACCCGCCAACCTTCTGCTCTGCTCGCTAGTTTGCTTAGGCTGCCTATGGCTTGACTAATGTAACGTAAGTTGTTTTACATTTGCTTATGTAAATTTTTTGCATTTCTTTTCGATTATCATCACGCCATGCTTACAATAATAATAATAAAAGCAAATTTGATTGACTTTCTTTGGAAATTGCCTCTTTTAGCCCGCTCAACCGCTCAACCGCTCTTCCCTACGCCCTTACAAGCCAACCCAACCGCTTCCGGCTAACAGGTCGCTACCAAGAACTACTTTGGTTTTAATCTTTTTTTTTTTTTTTTACTTTTGGTTGTTGTTTTTGTGTCGTTTGTCGTTTTTTTATACCCTGTACCTTATTTTTTGTTGTTTCTGGTAAAAGTTCTTGTCTACAACTTACAAATCCCAATGAGTCTTAGCAATGACAGTGAATGTGCTTTGCCTTCTCTGCTTCTGCCGCCCCTCCCTTCAGTTTCATTACGTTCTGACCTTAAGTTATTACGATTTGTCATTTCGTCAATTTCATGTCGATTTATTTTGTCTTCAATGCCTGCTCGTTGTAGGTTCGTTCATTCGTTCGTTCGTTCATTTGGTTTGAACCGTCTTAGCCGTGCAGCCAAGTCTCACTTCCGGTTTTGGCTTTTTAAAGCATTGTCAATCAATTTGACAATCATTAGTTTTTGTTTTCTTTGATTTGTCATGTCACTTGTCACCAAAGTAAGTATTCAATGACGTAAAGAAGCATATATTTTTACAAACATATCAAATATAATTTCGTTTCAAAGCTTCTTCTTTGCTCACCGGCTAAAACACAGAAAAAAAAACCAACAAAAACAACATACACACACACCGACATGCAATAAAAAAATTAAACAATAAAACGACAAAAATTTGACAAAATTTAATTGCTTTCAACGCACATTTTTCTATTTTTTTGCAATAATTTTATTTTTATCTTCTTAAAATAAAAAAAAAAAAATCCTCAAAAAACCGTTTCAGTCGCGTTTGTTATTTCCAACTGCTTCAATTGTTCAAACGCTCTTCTATTCCACTTCAAATGGCAAAGCAAATCAAACAAAACTAAATGCGAATAACAACGAAAAATTACAACAAAAAAGCAAAAAAAAAATAAGAAAATCTAGCGAAAGAAAGAGACAGAACGCGAGAGGGGTGAACAAAAAAAAAACATGTCTTTATCCTTAAACAAAATCCTTGGATACGCCATGGTGAAGGCAAAAATTCAACAACGTGCTCCACGGGCAGCAAACACAAAAACAAAGTCAACCAGCGCGGCACCGTCACCGCCAACAACAACAACAACAACAACAACAAAGACAGCGACAACACACAAACACAAAAATATTATAATAGTAATCAGCGGAAAAAAGAAGCACTAACAAAATTCAAAGCAACAACAAAAAACAAATTCCAAAACTATTGTAACAAAACGCAGCGAAGCGAAGTGGCGGAACGAAGGAAAGAAATGAAGAAGAGCCTCTCTCGCGTCGCACTGAACGATTGCATTGTTTTGTTGCGGCCGGCGAGAGGATGTTTGTACATATGCGCGACAAGCAATGTGAGAGAGAGAGAGACGGAGGACAGACAGGGGAAGACAGCAATGAAATTAGAAAATGCCACGACGGCAATCGAAATGAAATGAAATGAAATGAAATCAAAGCAGGCAATGATGATGACTCGTTCATGTTAAATACTTCATGTTCGATTCAATTGCTCTTCAGACATGTACAAATTGTGCTTGTTTTTGTTTTTTTTTTGTTTTTGTATGCAAGCCTATCTGTGTGTGTGCGTGTGTGTGTGTGTGTGTAAACGCATTTTGTTGCCAAATGCGTTTTTGGCAACTCTAACTTTGATTTGTGTTCATCAAATTACAAACACAAATGTTAATTCTGACAAATGTTAGAGCGAGACAACAGTACAAGGATATTTTATTAACATGTCAGAGATCTTTTTTTGTGTTTTGAAAATTATTAAATTTTCAGCTGTTTGTGGGTGTAATCATTTATCAAGTGCTTGTTTTCCTATTCAAGGCTATCATCAAATATTTGCACATGAATTTTCAAAATTCAAATATTGCAACTCATTTGTCACAACACAAAAACATCAATTATGTCAACGTGTTGCAATTTTCAAACACAGATTAAAATTTGTTTGTGAAAGCGCGAAAATGTTGAAATTTGTGGAAAGCGTGTTTGTGCTCTTAAAAACAAGAAATCCTCTAATAAATTATTTGAAGCAAAAATTTCAAGTTTTCGAAACTACTTATTTATTTTTTCGGATTACAGTGAAAACTGTCATGGAGAACACATTTAAAAAAGCCAATACGGCTAATAATAGTTGAAGAGCATATTTTATAATTCGGGATCTATTTTTTTTTTTTTTTTGGATTTTTTAGTAGGAATAAATAAATCCCGAATTATAAAACTAGTTTCTTATATTTGCAAGAAGAATAGTCTATGTTTGACGAACATTTTGCGTAACTAATTGTTTAACTTTTTTTTCTTCAAATTTGGTATCCTCTTCCCTCTTGGTCAGACTTTGACGAACTCAGCCCACGCTATCTCAAGTGAGATTTTATTTAAAATTTGCAAAAAATAAATAAATTAGTGGTCTAAAAAAGGTGACATGTTATTTTTAATGACCTCACACCTCCATTGAAGAGATTTTTCTGGTTTTTCTTTGCCAAATTTTTTTATTTTTTATTTTTTTATTTTAAAATTATTGAACATTTCTTTCGAAATGCTTGAAAACCAAAAACTTTCCACCTTCACAACCAAAACAACAACAAAAATTAACATAATTAATAATAAAATGTATTTGTCGAAATGATAAAGTGAAATTTAGTCTTATGCTGACACCTGTTCGCTGAAATCTCAATTGCGGCCGACAACAGCTGCGCGGCCCGTAATATATACACATATGTATGATATGTAAATAAATAAATAAATAACAACTAAGAGAAAACAAAAAACAAATAAAGAAACATGCGAGCAATTAATTTTGCGACTAATATCAACAAAAATAAAATAAATGTTGAAGAAAGAATCGTTGAAATATTTATTCAAATAATTGCCAACAAAAATATTACGTATACGCCAACCTGAACAATTTCTTGCGCGCTGACATAAAATTTCAATAATTTTTGTCGCATTCTATTTGACTAACCAAACTGACCAAACCGACCAAATTGTCTGACCGTGACAGATTAGATAAGAAATAACAAATTACTTACCGCTTGGATAATCGCTGAGCACCAACGAACATTCCATGGCAATGCAACGTAAATTTGCCGCATCGTCGCTCATGTTGTCAACAACGGCAGCGGCATTATCAATATTGTCATCACCAACAGCAGCAGCAGCGGCGGCAGCAGTCATGATTGTGCCACGCATGACATCAACAACATTCGCTGCGGCTGTGACTGTGGCTGCGGCTGTGGCAGCGGTGACGGCATGACAGCTATTGTGCAAAAGAGACATGTCTGCTGCGGCGCTGGCAAAACTTCCTTTCATCAACTTGTTGTCAGTTAGTGAAAGACTTCTGGCATTGTTGCCACCGCCACCGCCTCCGCCACTGTGCCTGTGGCTGCCACGTGTGACAACGGCCAGAAAGTCTTCAGCGCGTGCATCGTATTCGAACATGACCAACAACAACGACGACGTTTGTTAATAGTGATGGCGATGATGATGTTGATGATGACAGTCGCACTCGAAACAGTCACTGAGCGACACGCTATGCTCTATAATGCGCCACTAACCCCGATTTACCGCAATAATGCAACAAAGTTTTCTTTAGTTTTTGTTGATTTATTTCATTTTGTTTAAAAGCAAATTTATTGTTGTAAGTTGCCAATGCCGTAGCATGACTTGTTGTTCTTGTTATTGTTGTTATTATTTATTATTATTATTTGTATTTTAATATAGTTTTAAAAGAAACGCAATGCTGGAATTTTTTTTTTTTTTTTGGTTTTGTAGTCTTGAACACTCAAACACATAAATGCAAAATAACTCTGTCTGTCTTATAAATGTCGCTTAACACTTTCACAAAGTTAAATGAGCAATTTTCTGCCGTTGATTTTTTTTGTCACAAAATCTTTTACGAACACAAACACGTCGCTAATTATCAACAGCAATTTAAAAGAAAAGTAATCGTTTTAATGGCACAACAAAGAAAAACAAGTCAGCAAAAACAATGTGAAAGCCAAAAAAGAAATAATAAAAAAAAATGACGATTGGCGACGTTTGCCATTATCAAAGTGCGGCGGCTGAGAGACTGAAGTTTTAGCAACGTTGGCGAAATCGCAAAACCGCCGCTGTCAAGTTGTTGCTGCTGCTGCTACTGCTGCTGGCATTGTTGTTGTCGTTGTTGCTATTTTTGTTTTGTTTCTTTAGGCCTATGAGCGGCAAACATGATACCAAACAACAAGTCACTCCGTCACTCACTCAGCCAGTCATTCGAGGCAAGCCAACATTCAAACATGCTTTCATTCATTTATACATGCTGATTTTGTATGTCCTTCCGTCCGACCATCCTTCACTAACTCTCTCCCTCACTCACTCACTCACTCACTCACTCACTCATTCCTTCAGTCACTCACTCAGTCAGTCAGTTAGTCAGTCACTAAGTCAGAAAGACACACGCCCGCCTGCGTGACAAACAGTCGGCTTTAATAATTTACATAAACAAAAAAAAAAAAACTCACTCGCGCTCCTTTTTCCTTTGGGGCTAGAAGAGCACAGCAATATTAGTGTGCACTCGTTCTGTCGACATCATTTGTGCGGCCAGGGAGGAGCCAAGCGAGGTGTCTCAGCATTATCAACGGCATTTTTATAAATCGTTGACGACTTCACTTCTCCTCTCCTACTCCCAATGCGCCTCTTTCTTTCACTCACTCACTTACTCTCTCTCTCTCTCTCTCTCTCTTTTGCTCTTACACTCGCGCTTATTTGTTTTTCGGCTCTGCTGTCTGTCATTTGTAATTTAAAGTTTTTTATTTTTTTTGTTTTTTTTCCGACAAAATTGCGCTGAAGTTGTTGGGTTTTTTGGTCTTATTAGGCGAAGGAAGGGACGTGTGAAGTGTGTTGCGCCTTCGACTTTGGCTCGTTTCGATTCGATTCTCAGCTCTAATTGTGTCTTGTTGTTGTTGTAGTAGTTGTTGTTGTAATAGTTGTTGTTGTTGTGCGTCAATTGTGCTGCGCTGTTGCTATGCGCCAACGCTGCATGCGCGCATGCCATCTCTCTCACACTCACCCAGTTAGTTACATTGAAAAGCGTTGCCTACTTTACGGCGCGCATTAAATTCGCCTAACGTTGGCACCATTTTTCGCTTCCCTCAAGCCAAACCAAAGGAAAAAAACGAAAAAAAAATAAAAACAAAAAAAAACCAGTAAGGGAGCTATTTTCAGCTTTGCTGAAACTTATATACTCTTGCAAGCATTTTCTCAAGTGTTCTTATTGGAAAATATATCTTATAGTTCTTCCAATAAGAATCATATACTTTTATAAAGATAAAGGGGCGTAGTCCCGCCCATTTTCAAATTTTTTTAACAAATACATTGCAATCAATGTACACTTTATTTTGCGATCTTATATCTCATCGGCTTACAGAGAAATCACATTTTTAAGTTTTTCTCTATATGGGCGGTGCCACGCCCTTATGTCCGATTTTAACGAAACTTTGGAATATGGTCAAGGATTCATAAAAACGCGTAACTGCAAAGTTTTATCTGTTTATATTTAAGAACAAAAAAGTTTTTCTAACAAAAACCGAATTTTTGACCGATTGTTCCTATGGGAGCTTTATCCTATATTTATCCGATCTCCACCAAATTTACTGTGTGTCTTAACTGACGTCCAAGATGTTCTTGTGCAAAAAATTGAGGCGATATCTTGAAAACCAAAGAGTTTATTGAGCAAAAACCTCATTTTTGACCGATCGTTCCTATGGCAGCTATATGCTATAGTTATTCGATCATGCTGGATTTTACATACAAACTGCCTGCAACGAAAAGAAAATTTTCTGCGTTTAAATTTTTTCGATATCTTTAAAACTCTAGGAGGAGTTCGCATCGCAACAGACAGACAGACAGACAGACAGACGGACAGACGGACAGACGGACAGACGGACATGGCTATATGAACTCGTCTCGTCGAGCTGATCAAGAATATATATACTTTATATAGTCGGAAATGTCTCCTTCTCTGCGTTGCAAACTTCATGACAAAGTTAATATACTCTTGCAAGAGTATAAAAAACAACGAAGACGAAAAAAATTTGACATAATTCTTTGTATTAACTTCGTGTTGTTGGCTCCTTTGCTTTGTTTACACAAAATGTTAGTTCATATTATTTTTTACTATTATTATTATTATTGTTTATTGTTTTTTATTTGATTGCTAGTTCTGTGTGTGTGTGTGTGTGTGTGTGTGTGTGTCGTTACGCTCGCGGGTTTATTTTCGTCAATGATTGCGACCTCCCCTGCGCATAGTCGAGCATATCATGTGCCAAACCGCTTTTTGTTTATTTATTGCTTTTGTGCATTTTTTTTCTACTGTCAATTTCCTTAGAATTTCCTTATGTGTCTGTGTGTGTGTGTGTGTGTATTTATTGCGCGCCTAAAAATAGATTTGCCAATTTGTGCACGCCTATTTATTATTTATTCTTGTTGTTGTTGTTGTTGTTGTTTCTTGTTTTTTTTCTCTTCATACCAAATTTGCATTGCACCAAAAAATTAGCGCAATTTATTCCAGCGAAAAAAACTTTTCCTTGGCATTGCCACACCGCCCGCCTTTGAGGCCGACTCAATGATGTTGTTGTTGCTGTTGTTGGTACTTTTCATGTTTTCAATTGACGTAAATCAGGCATAAGATGAACTGTTTTTATCGTGCTAAAGAACATTCGTTGTTTGGCTTACGGTTTTGATTGCCGTTGAAAAATCTCCTCAAATTGTTCACCCTTCAACTCAACTACTCTCTCTCCCTCTCTCGCTCTCTGTTTGTGTTTGTGGAAATTTGTCATAGAACCGGAAACCGCCATATGTCGTTTGTGGTACCAAGGCGAAACTAATTTATGGCGTTTTATTGTCTGTTACTTGTATTACGAATGTATTATACATCATTGACAATCAAGTGGCGTCTTGAAGGTAAAAGGCAAAAATTCTTGAGAAATAATAAGTTACCATAAATGCTCATTTTGCTAATTTCACTAAAGACATTCGCACACACAACACAAACAAATATATATATATATATATATATATGTACAAATGGGTATGGCACACTTGTCACTGCAATAAATTATTTATAGCAACTAAAATAGTTGTTTTATATAAACCAAAGTAGCAGAAACAGAAGCAGAAGCGCTATTGAGGTCAAAACAAATAATTAAGTCACATAAATTGTTATACTCTTGCAAGAGTATATTAACTTTGTCATGAAGTTTGCAACGCAGAGAAGGAGACATTTCCGACTATATAAAGTATATATATTCTTGATCAGCTCGACGAGACGAGTTCATATAGCCATGTCCGTCTGTCCGTCTGTCCGTCTGTCCGTCTGTCTGTCTGTCTGTCTGTCTGTTGCGATGCGAACTCCTCCTAGAGTTTTAAAGATATCGAAAAAATTTAAACGCAGAAAATTTTCTTTTCGTTGCAGGCAGTTTGTATGTAAAATCCAGCATGATCGAATAACTATAGCATATAGCTGCCATAGGAACGATCGGTCAAAAATGAGGTTTTTGCTCAATAAACTCTTTGGTTTTCAAGATATCGCCTCAATTTTTTGCACAAGAACATCTTGGACGTCAGTTAAGACACACAGTAAATTTGGTGGAGATCGGATAAATATAGGATAAAGCTCCCATAGGAACAATCGGTCAAAAATTCGGTTTTTGTTAGAAAAACTTTTTTGTTCTTAAATATAAACAGATAAAACTTTGCAGTTACGCGTTTTTATGAATCCTTGACCATATTCCAAAGTTTCGTTAAAATCGGACATAAGGGCGTGGCACCGCCCATATAGAGAAAAACTTAAAAATGTGATTTCTCTGTAAGCCGATGAGATATAAGATCGCAAAATAAAGTGTACATTGATTGCAATGTATTTGTTAAAAAAATTTGAAAATGGGCGGGACTACGCCCCTTTATCTTTATAAAAGTATATGATTCTTATTGGAAGAACTATAAGATATATTTTCCAATAAGAACACTTGAGAAAATGCTTGCAAGAGTATATAAGTTTCAGCAAAGCTGAAAATAGCTCCCTTACTGGTTTTTACATTAAGATCTTTAATAACTATTCATCTAAATATATTCGCATAACAGTAAAATCGCACATAAAAAAACACTCTTGATATACAAACCGGAAATTTACTAAACACAATAAAATTAACTCAGATTCATTGAACATTTTTCATAATCCATGAAGATGTATAAAATACGCCTAAGTGTCAAAAGACCATACGCCACATGCGTTAGTCTAGCACATAAATACAGCCAGCAAGTGTAAGTGCTGCAGTAACGTATGTTGCCTGCGCAACCATGTCACATACATACGTGAGAATCATGTATGATTGTATGAATATGAAGAAAAGATCTTCAAATCTCTTTGACTTACCTTCTTTTTGTGGAACTTCTTTTTTCTCCAACACTTTTCGCTCATCCTTAGACTGATTCATTTTGATGTTGTCTTGACGCTTGCCCAAGCATAAATACCATCATCTATGTTACATACATACATGTATTTGGGCATGTATTTTTTTATTGAATTTGAAGATTTTTTTATAGGACACCACAAAAATCAAAAAAAAAAAAAATTTCACGTTTGGAATTTGACAAAATTCGGCTTTTATGTGAGCGCGTAAGCGATCCGAACCGAACCGAACACTTGACCGTTGTTGTTGTTATTGTTTCCGAATACGAACAATTTTGCATACACGCGCAAATATTACGAAAAACAATTCATTTACGGATTTACTCGATAGAAAAAAAAGATTTGAAGAGAGTTTTTTTTTGTGTGCGAGCAATGAAAAACAAAAACAAAATATTAAATAAAATAAAAGTTTTTTTTCGTTTTTGAATACGAAATATACTTGGTGACTTGAATTAAAATGTTACTGTATATTTTGTTCATTTGTTGTTGGTTTCTTTTTTTGAATTTTTTTTTTTTTTCTGTATAATTTTGACAACAAAATTTTCCGGTATATTTTTTTTTCAGGTAAATACAAACTAAGTGAACAATCTGAGAAATAACTTGAGTCTGACAAACGTTTCGTTGAGCAGTCGATTTGTTTGAAAAAAGCACAGAGGCAACAATTTGCCTTCCATATGTAATGTCAATGCGTTTGCCATTGCAAACACTCTGTCTCGCTCACACACACATATGCTGACTACTTGGCACTAAGTTATAAGCGCCGACTTGGCCGATGATTGGCTGTTTGGCGATTTTTTTGCCAATCCGGAAAACATGGCGCTAAGATAGGGAATAATCAACATCAACTAAGGGGGGGGTTTAATAAAAGAACGAAAACTACATAGTTTAAAAGAGTTTTGTGCCAATGCATGTGGGTGTCAATCAAATGTTTTGTTGTTCTATAGACATTTGTATAACACTTACAGCCGCCTGGACAGATAAAGGGAAACAAACACCAAAAAATGTTCACTTTCAACATTTGTTACATTCGCTTCCCTCATATGCATATGTGTATGTATGCATATGTGCATGTGTTTGTGTGTTGATAACTCATAATAAAGTTCAATGAATTCTTTTGCACCTCAAAACACGCATTCACATGCCGATACATGTGCCATAACTCCTGCCATTATATAACAGGAGTTATGGCATGTCAGACAGACGTCAGAGTTTCGAACGGCGGCAAAACATAAATAAAATGCATAAAAACCAAAACACGGAAGAACTTACAACATCGGCTTTGCCAAAGTTAACATACACTACACTAACACTCACACACACAGTGCACTCACATATCTATCCTCCCTAATCTCCGTCACAAAAGGTCACAATTGCAGTGATTGATGACACTTTAGCCCTTAATATTATTTCATTGTTTCCTAACATATGTACATATAACCTATATTACATTCAACCAAACGCTGCATAAAACAATTAACAGTTTACAAGCAATTATTATAAACTGCCAAATGTGTTGTACAAGTGCTATGGAACATAAGAGTATGTCATCTTAAGAATGATATCATATTGAATGCAAAAATGTTGAGACTCTGTTAATGCTGCGACTCTGTTAAGATTGTGATTTTGAAGTAGTGTGAATTAAGACTATGTTAATGAACGTAAAAACGAATTAACATGTTGTTGCAAAACTACTGCATTGAATTTCAAATCATATATAGCAAGTATTATTGAAAATGTTACAAACGTTATGAAGAAATAAAACAACTTTTGCTGTTAGCAAACAATTTTAGTAGTAAAGCGCATAAGGAACTAGTATTTAAATAATAACAACAAAACACTGTACAGTGTACACATAATGTACATGTATGTATGTATATGTGTTTGTATACTATGTACATACACGTGCAAAGCACATTACTCATACGTCGTGTTATCTTTTGGCAAGAGTCGAAACAAAGTGAAGCAACGCGCTAACAATATTTTTTGCATAAACTGCAGTCAAACACACACTCTCGATGGGCTGTACTGCTGCTAGAAGCCATGCTCTATCAACGTTACTTCAACCGGCTGCCGATAAGAATCTCAGTTGGCGGCGGGCTTGAAGTTCGTTTTGAGTTTGGCATGTGTTTTGAACTCTATTCCCGATGCGCTCGAGTGCATGGCGCTCCATGCATGTGTCCGTCCGTCTGGCTGTCTGTCTGTCAATAACATTGCTGTGCGTCTGATGCGTGCACGTTCGTGTTGCACGCAAACTTTTTGGCTTACAAAGACGCGCAGTCGAAATTTTTAACATATTTTTCAATAGTGATTTTATTTTGTTGGTTTTTTTTTTTTTTTTGTAGCGATTTTGACAACATACGCAAATACTTGTTTGATTTTTTTTTTATTTTTAGAATTATTTTGTTAGGCATAATTGTAGGCGAAGGGTGAAGGTGCGTGATAGTTGCGTTAATAACATCATTGAAATTTGTGCCCCGCCAACTCTTTTGATGTTGATAATGTCTAACATACGCCAAATTAATTTTCACTCTCAGGCCACGTGTGTGTGTGTGTGTGTGTGTGTGTCCTGTCATGAACATTGATTTATTTTAAATGAATTTTTGATATTTGCGTCAAATTGAAAATTCTCAAAACATAATTTAATGCATTTCGTCAGATTTCAGATTTGATTTGTGTATTTTTACAGTTACGACTATAAAACCATTGACGTAATTGTCATTCCCTTGGATCGTTCCCTCAGCCACTCTATCTTTCACTCTCATTTCACTCGAGAGAAAAACACTTAAGAGAGATTTCCACGCATGGAGATATGTACATACAAACACACATGCTCTCTCTCTCTCTCTCTGACTGTCTACTTTGTTACAATTTGGCTGCTTTTGACTTTGTTTGATCAATAATGTGCTTTTAAATATCCCAGCCAAATCCATAACAACAACATCAACAAGCATAACAATCGGTGAGACAGTCCGACATACAGACAAATAAAGAAGGAAACAAAGGACCTTTGATATTACAGCCTTCTATTACAGTCTAAATAGTCTAGACTACTGCTGCTGTTGCTCCTGTCTGTTGTTCCTGTCTCTCCGACTGTCTTGTGCTTTGTGTTTCCAAACCTGTGCATAAAATAGGCGCCTGTCGTCATTGCATTTAATTAGTGTCATTTCGAAATGTATATATATTGTTTTTGTTGTTACTTCCTATGCATTACAGTCATTGAACTCGTCTGCCTGTAAACGCAAAACTGACAATAATTTTGTCGCCTTGTCATCCTTATCATCATCGTCACTAAGCGGACAAAAGTGTAATTTAAAATGGGCCGTAAAATCACCGTTGCCGTTTCAACACTGAACCAGTGGGCACTCGATTATGAGGGCAATCTGGCGCGTATACTACAATCAATATTGGAGGCAAAGGACATGGGCGCCACATATCGTACGGGCCCCGAACTGGAGGTGTGGTAAGTGAGAAGACGAACAAAAACATTAAAAAAAAACGCACATTCAAAAAGCACATGTTACACAAGGCGACATATAACATACGTCAATCAAGCATACTTACTTTTCATACGAATTAAATGCTTGACTGACGTATGTACTTGTGTAGCGATATGTTACATAGGAGTATACACATTTTTTTTGCCTTTTCACAGTGGCTACAGTTGTGAGGATCATTTTCGTGAGCCGGACACCTATCTGCACTCATGGGAGGTGCTGCTGGAGATTATGCTATCGCCCATTTGGTGAGTACCACACACACACACACACACACACACACACACACACACACACACACACACACACACACACACACACGGAGTTTGCTTATCATAACATAATGAATTGCAGTGAGAATATGCTCGTGGACGTTGGCATGCCAGTGATGCATCGCAATGTGGCTTACAATTGTCGTGTGGCCTTCTACAATCGTCAAATATTACTCATACGACCCAAAATGGCCATGTGCGACGATGATAATTATCGTGAGTCACGTTGGTTCACCGCCTGGACCAAGGTAAGCATGTGACACGAAGCCTTTTTTTTTGTCATAACACAGACATAAGACCGATTTGTCTGACATTTGCAGTCACTCTACACAGAAGACTTCTTTCTGCCGCGCATGATTTCACAACACACCGGTCAGGACACGGTGCCGTTCGGTGATGCCGTCATTGCGACAAAGGACACATGCATCGGCTACGAAATCTGCGAAGAACTTTGGAATGTGCGCAGCAAACACATTGAGATGTCGCTGTCCGGCGTTGAGATCATCGTGAATAGCTCCGGCAGTTACATGGAATTGCGAAAATCACACATAACTACGGATTTGATACGGAACGCAAGCTTTAAGGCCGGCGGCGCCTACCTGTTCAGCAATTTGCGCGGCTGTGATGGCCAACGTGTGTACTTCAATGGCTGTTCGGCAATTGCATTGAACGGTGAGATAATCGCGCGTGGCAAACAATTTGCGCTCCAGGACGTTGAAGTGACGCTGGCGACCATCGATTTGGAGGAGATACGCGCCTATCGTGTGGCACGCCGCTCGCGTTGCACAATCGCCGCCTCGGCACCAACATATCCGCGCATCTTGTGCGACTTTGAGATGTCAACGCACAGTGATATCTTTAAGACATCATCAACGCCATTGCAATGGATCTATCATTCGCCCGAGGAGGAAATTGCCATGGGTCCGGCGTGTTGGCTTTGGGACTATTTGCGTCGTTCCGGTCAGGGTGGTTTCTTTTTGCCGCTCAGCGGTGGCGTTGACTCAAGCAGCTCGGCGACCATTGTGCACTCGATGTGCCGGCTGATTGTCAATGCTGTGCAGAATGGCGATGCACAGGTCTTGCACGATATACGCACAATACTCGCCGATTCGGATTATACGCCCGATAATCCGGCCGCTCTATGCAATCGTCTGCTTGTGACATGTTACATGGGCAGCGTGAATTCGAGCAAAGAGACACGTCGTCGTGCTTCCCAGCTGGCCAACCAATTGGGCAGCTATCACATCGAAATCAATATAAACACTGCCGTCAACGCCTTGTTGGCCATCTTCAACACCGTCACCGGTCTGACGCCGCGCTTTCGCACACAAGGCGGCTGTGCACGTCAGAATCTCGCCTTGCAGAACATACAATCACGCCTGCGCATGGTCTTGGCTTACATATTCGCACAGCTGATGCTGTGGGTACGCAATCGGCCTGGCGGCCTCTTGGTGCTCGGCTCCGCCAATGTTGATGAATCGTTGCGCGGCTATTTTACCAAATATGATTGCTCATCGGCGGATATCAATCCGATTGGCGGCATTTCGAAAACGGATTTACGACGCTTTCTCAACTATGCCAAAGAGAAGTGAGTACACTGAAATATCCATCAAACAATTGAAATAAATTAAACTTCTTTTAACAGATTCAATCTGCCGGTGCTCGGTTCGATTATCGAAGCGCCGCCCACCGCGGAATTGGAGCCATTGCAGGATGATGGTCAGCTTATGCAGACTGATGAACAAGACATGGGCATGACCTATGCGGAGTTAAGCGAGTATGGTCGGCTACGTAAGCAGGCCTATTGTGGTCCATACAGCATGTTTTGTCGTCTCGTTGCTACCTGGAAAGGTGATTTGAGTCCGAAAGAGGTAACTTTTTGCTTCTATTAAAAAATCAATCTCACTAAATACATTTATTTGTTTGCCTTCAGGTGGCCGACAAAGTGAAACACTTCTTTCGTTGTTATGCAATCAATCGCCATAAGATGACCGTGCTGACACCATCCGTACACGCCGAGAGCTACAGTCCCGATGATAATCGTTTCGATCATCGTCCCTTCTTGTATCGCGCTAATTGGAGTTGGCAATTTAAGGCAATTGATGACGAAGTGGAAAAACTGCAACCGATCTACACGCCCTCATCGTCTCATATGCGTCCAAGCACCGATGATTTGTTGTCACATGACATTTCAACGCAACGTTCCTCGCATGTCGATTCAAAGCATTCGTCACCGTTGTCGTCGGCCTCGCTTGAAGGCGGCACTACGCCCGGCGATGCGCCGCTGCTGGCCGCTGGACCCAGTGGCGCTTTGGGCACGTTGGGCAAAAAGTCTAGCGGCTATTCCAAGGTGCATGTGAATGTGCTTGGCAAGATCAAGGATCGCACCGGCATACCTGTCTAGAATGTCTAGAAAGCTGGCAAACACCAAGAGCTAATTGAGCTATTAATCTTTTTTTTTTTTTTTATTCTATACTTCAAGTAGCTGTAGTGCCCTTAAACATTATTCATACGTATACATAATTTTTTTGATTATTCTGTTGTTGTTTTTATTCTTGCATTGTAGTTAAGTATAAAGTTGGACTTTGTTCATATTTATAAGACTCAAATGAAGCACACAATTTATTAAAGTTGAACATTTCATCAATTACATAATTCAGTACGTTTAGATTAGTAAACATTTTCAAATGCAATTATATAAAATGAACTATCTATTAGATACGGTTCTGGAACACCTTCTTATGACCACCACTATTAGTACTTAAAATGAATAAAAAAAAAACTGTTTTTAGTCATAATTCATAATGTGTTTAATATTTATTTCAAAAATATATCTGCGTATTTTCTCAGCTTGAACTTATTTCGGCTCCTCCGTACTCTTAAAAGCCATTAGATCTTCATGATCATTGACAATTAAGCCAGTAAAAAATCAATGGTCACGTACGCTCAACGACTGATTAGTGAACGACCATACCATGCATGCGTATGGCATGAAGTAAGTATGAAGCGTTGCCTTTACAAAAATTTTCCAACAAGGCATCCAAAGTGCTTCATTTTATTTACTTCTGCAAATGCATGCATACATGAAAGAGCGCAACGACGATAGTTTTAGTTCGCTCTCGTTGTTTTAGTTTGTTGTTTTTCTATATATATTTTTTTATATATATATTTTTTTTTTGTTTTGTGTATTCTTTACGATTTTGACGTGAGTGCTCAGACAACAAAGTGCATTTATACTAAAAGCAACAACCGCTATCAATAGTTAATTACAGTTATAGACGCTTAGACAAGCGCTAATACCATCGTTTGAAAATATAGTAAGGAGTAATCGACAACAACAAACAATCGCAAGGCAAGGGCGATCCCGAGGGCAACAGACAAATATATGCCAAACAAGGTTACGAGCATTTTGAGTCTGAAATGATTATTGTAAAATAGAAAACCCAATCATATTGTTTGTTTTATATTAGAATGTTGATTATTAACGATAGATAACTAAAAACATAGGCAATTTCTCACTAATCTGCAAGAACTCTTCATATTTCAAAAGACTTATCAGAGTGATTGGCGTAATCAAATTGCTTTGATAATTTTTAAATGTTTCAAAGGTGATGTGACGTCAAGTCTGAAACATTTTCGCTAAAAACAAGTGAAATAAACAAAAAAAAACGATTCATGCCTCTCAATTTGTCATGACAAGTGAACAAGTGTCGGAATGTTAATTTTCGCACATGCGTGACTTTTCGAAAACAAAGCAAATTTTTGCACATTTGTGATTTTCGAACAAAATTCGATACAAATTTGAACTGTTAATTTTCTCGGAAGTTATTGCAATTATAAGCCCGACATACAGTAGGGCCCATACGGCGTATTTATTCTTCTTTTGCGTTTTTCTCGAAACTACTTTTTTCCAATTGGTGTACACCATATCTCAAGAACTACTTGGCCGATCTTGCTCAAATTTAAAAGGGGCATTCTAAGGAGCGATAAGAGTGGATTTGTCAATTGGGGTCTTCGTTCGAACGTTATTACGTTTTTAACTTAAAAATTTCAAGAAAAAATTGTTTTTTTTTTTAAACACCTGTATTTTTTACAAGAAAAAATAAATTTTTTTTTTCTCTCGCATCACCCTAGATATGTCTTCACTGAATAAAAAAATGGTTATTTGTAATTTTCTAACAATTTCTAACAGAGATTTTCAAACTTTTTTTTTTCAAAACCGATAGCGGTTTTTGAAAATTTTTTTTTGTCAAGTTTTAATGAATTTGATTTGCTGGTTATTGCACTTGATTAACAAGAGAACTTGTGCGCTTAAACGAAAAGACATTAAAGTAAATTGTTATCAAGATTGCAACAAATTGTAATCAGAGCTCGTTCATAATGCGCCGGCAGTTTGTTCGGTCACTTAATCATCATACAAAGGCACACATGCCACAAGGCAATGCAACTGCTGTCGGGGCATAGAATTGCCGCATTTGTGACTCAATTTGTGTGCATAATAATGTGCCATATAAATAGTTTACTGTGCAGGGTACTAAAGCTTCGCATTGCCCAATCAACTACAGCTCAACGCAACTTATCACTGTTGATAAAAAGGCAAATAATGCTCGCTCGGTGGTGTGAGGCGGACAAACGGCTACGATTGTGTAAGGTTTAGAGAAAGCCGTTATAAAAAATAAAAACTGTTTATTGGACACCCGACTACCCGACTATGCGCTCGCACAACAAATTTAATCTGTATTGTATTATTTGCGTAATAACAATCATAAATAATCAAGCTGCCATGGTGTGCAGGTGGCGGGTGATATGTTGTATGAACAGAGGAGTTGGCGGATGGAAATGCAAGGCGAATATTACAGAATTATTTTATATACATAAACATACATATAGAGATTGTAATAAGAACAGGGCATAGTTGACAGTTAAGAACGTTGTATAGCGTCGAACTGAACAGTGCTTGAATGACGTGCGCGGCGCAAAGAACATCTGCGAAATTCATTCATATTAGGCTCAGCAGTATCGAATAATTATCATGATGACGAGAGACGCATAGACGCATAGAGACTGGACACGCACGCCGACCTACCTTAACATAAGTGACATTGTTGTTGTTGTTGTTGTTGCTAAAGAAAAGAAGACAAAAAAATCAAAATAATACCAATAAGACAGACAACAGATTAATGAACCGGCAGATGCACGTACATGTATGTGTGTGTGTGTGTGTGTGTGTGTGTGTGTGTGTGTGTGTGTGTGTGTGTGTATTGTAGAAAGCAAATAAATCTTGATGCGAGGGCGGCGAATTAACAACGTTGCGCATGCTCTCGTATCATCATATCATAAAAACGAATTAAAAAGTTATGAAATACAAACATAAGAGCACTTCAGCAACAACAACGTCCAACGCCCGTTGATACTAAGTATCGCTGTTTATACCCACCCAGCAGTTTTGAAAGAGCGCTGAAAATGTGCGTTTCATGCGTAGCAACATATATAAAACAAACTAAAAACACTTTGCGCTCAGTTGGATACTGCAATTGATTGCGAAGCACACAGAACAAAACAAGAAGGTACCGCACACGCAACAGGAACGATAGAAAAACGTGCTGGACGAGATCAAGACAAGTGATTAGAGACAGTGAAAGAACGCGAAGCAACAGACAAGAGTTTTCAACGGACGACAAGATCACTAATGTGCTCAAGTGACTAATATACACACACAAACACACACGGACATAGGGCAACATAATATTACTTGACGCTTGTCTAATAGGTGGTGAACAAGTAATACGACCGACGTGTTGAAAACAGACGTAACGCGATTTGATTAGGTGGTGTGAGGTGTGATTAAGGTGGTGAGGCGGTGAATTAACTCAAACAAACAGAAAGCAATGACGCGTTATGTGATTTTTGACTGTGACGGCGGCAGCGATGACGCTTGGGCGCTACTGACATTACTCAAAGCAGAGCAGGACTGCGATTTAAAGCTATTAGGCGTAACCATAACCGGCGATGGCAATACAACGCTTGAACAAGCGGCACGGAATATGCTGCGCATGCTGCGTGAGTGTAAGCGCGAAGACGTACCTGTTTATCTCGGTGCCGTCGAGGCGCTTATACATATACCGGATCAAGATCAGAAACTCTATTTTCACGGCAACGATGGCTTCGGCGATGTATTGGATCCCGGCGACTTGCCTGATATTAGAAGTCTAGTGGAGCCGCTGCATGCTGTCACCGCCATTTGGAATTTATGTCGTAATGTGAGTGATTTTTCTCAAGACCTTTTGATTTGATTTTAATTTGCAACCGATATACAGCACGCGAAGGAAGTGACCGTCTTTTCAGTGGGTCCGCTGACCAACTTGGCACTGGGGTATTCCATGTATGGTCCCGAGTTTGGCGACAATATCAAAGAGATTTATATTATGGGCGGTAATCACCAAGGCGTAGGTAATTCGACACGTGCTGCCGAATTTAATTTTCACTCGGATCCCGAAGCAGCACACGCGGTATTGGAGAAATCTAGTTGCCCCATCACAATTCTGCCTTGGGAGGCTTGCATGGAGGGTCGTTTTCACATACACCTTGTAAGTGTTGAACCAGCTTAAATGAATTTCAAACTCTGTAACTCCAGTTTCGTTCTGATTCGTCTAATTTGTTGCAGAATTGGCGCTTGGAGGATTTCGGACCAAGAGCAGTACAACACGCCGGTGTCAAGCTGTTAAATTGCGTCGAAAGCGCCCAGTGGCTGCCGAATGGATTCCTTAGTTGGAATCCTTGCGATGCCATGTTGATTGCTGTCTACCTCTTTGACAAGCAATTCGTTACCAAAGAGAGTCGCTGGCATGCGACCGTTGACCTTCAGGGCAGTCATACGCGCGGCCAAATGGTCTTGGATCATCTACGCAACACATCAAAGTACCCGGAAAATGTACGAGTCATCGAGCTGGTCGATGCGGAGTTCATGAAGCGCGTCCTTGAATGGGTGGCCGATCTGCGCGACATTAAAGATCTGCAGGTCCAAGCTTAGCTTCCGTAAAACGCTTGTTAGCATCATATCTTTGATTGATTAGATTACTTTGCAAACATTTAGGCTGTTTTTTTTTTTTCGTACCATAAAATCTACAGTTTTATATTTATATTTCGGAATTTACTAATATGTATGTTGATAGCGATACAAGAATAATTTAAGGCATTCTTAATTGTGCATCGACGGACAAGTGTAAATTTGTACGACCAGAATATTGAACATCATCTGAGCATGAAAATATACACACATCTTTTTATGTCGAAAAATGTAAATTGGTTATTATTTTTGTAGTGGCAAAAATTCGAGTCCGAAGAATGTCGCTTACAACAATAAAATTCATCATTTCAACAACTATATAAATGAATATCTTGGGTACATGCAATAACGCTAACGGGCTTTATTTTAGAATCTGTACAAATCTTTGAGAAATCTTTTCATATTTAACGAAATTTTGTTTTTCGGTTTGTTTCACTTTCGAAAACATATACGGGAATCCCCGTCCATCCCAATAAACTGGTATACTGTCATACAGTTCACTCAAAGTTTGATTCTGTTAATGTTCTGTTAAAAAGTCTGATCTGTGGTATGTTAACATACACAAGCAGAGTCTTAGCAGCCAGTTTACATAATTCTGTTGGTTTTAAATATGTACTTCGTGTTACTTCATTACTCGGAAAGCTTGCGCAAGCTTGCTGTAAAAAAAAAATGTATGCTTTTCTTTTAGTTTGGACATAGAGTAATAATAATAAAGGTAGTACTGAGTTTCACGGTTTTCACATTCAGATCAGCCTTGCTCAGTGAAGTGCGTAAAGTGCCCACCCATCATATCTCTTCTTCGCCGCCCTGGCCACATCGCGCGAATTTGTCCATTTATTCGTCTTTAAAAATATGATAATTTATATTTTCTGCAAAAAAAATGTTGTTTCGTTCATAATTAAATTATTAACAGGGCAAACAAATGGTTTTCTTTCTGTTATCACCTTGTTTAAAAAATAACGATTTTTTGTGAACATTGACGTCATCGATGTTTTTGGCAGCAACATCGAAAACATCGATGTTTCTCCACCACTACTATTGGTAACACATAGCACACACAAGCTAGCATTTATTATACGGTAGCCAACTTAGGGGTTTTCCCCTAAATTTAGGGGTTAAAAGAGTCTAATGGAATTTTTTAGAGGTGTCATATTTTTGGAGGTATTTACTTTTACGATTTCATTTTCAACAAATTCATACGATTTATATTCTGTGTGCTCTGAAATTCGTCACTTTTGAGTTATCGAAAATTGTAAGTCTCTGATCATATTGTGCCTAGAGACGTGCAGGTGTACCAACTCATGTCACTTGACATTTAAAGCGAACATACGATTGACTTCCATTGTCAACAGCTTAACGGCTCTGTTAGACCATTTTCGGTCAATATTTTTCAACCCTTTTTCTATGTTTTTGAATAATAAAACATTTTTGAATAATAAAAAGGATCAAAA
Source organism: Phortica okadai (assembly GCA_034638295.1). NCBI lineage: Eukaryota > Metazoa > Arthropoda > Insecta > Diptera > Drosophilidae > Phortica > Phortica okadai. The sequence continues at coordinate 46,037,218 of CM067848.1, read as the reverse complement.
ACATCGCTATCATCGATGATTTTTAAACACATCTCTAATAACAGCTCTGTTAGCTTACATTTGGGGTAGGTTTCACTTATGTCAGAATGTATTCGGTGTAGACAAGTGCGCACCTAATTCTTGCGATTCGTTTCATGAAACGACTAGCGTTGCATTGGCTTGACTTAAGTCGCGATATGTTCGCTATTGACAAGGGAGATACTCCCATTATGGTGCTTTTTCTTCTTCTGCCATGCCTGAGCGTGACACTTCAGCGCCAATATGACACATCTTCGATTCATTTGCGTTTCAACAGCTTGAATTTGAAATGAATTAATTAAATCACCACGCAACATGCAAATAATCAGTTTAAGAAGATACCAAGCAGTTGCTTTGCCATTCAAGTCGAGTAGTCGAGCAAGTGACTTTTTGCATCCTCAACGATATTATATATTTTTGCTATTAACGATAATTGTGTCTCGACGCCGGCTGAGCGCGACACTTCCTCGGCTCTTCGCGTTTCTCACCCTGTTAATAACAGAAAATACGGAGTGTTAGTAACATTTTGCATACAGCGTGGCCAGGGTTGGCAACTTGGGGGTTTTCCCCCTAAATTTAGATTATGAGAGTCAGTGAGTGTGTGAACTACTGGAAAAGTAACTGACAAAAAATTTTAAAAGATTTTTAACCATTTTTTTATTTACCGTTGGTTTGACTGGTCGTGTGTCGTTCCGTGGCTCCCGCGGATAGTTTGTTTTTTACGTAAAATCTCACGACGCAAAGCTGTCTAATCACCGTTCAGCGTAAATTTTTTTTTTTAATGAACTTTTCAATTGTTTAGACAGAAAAATTAAATAATTCGAATAATGATTTTCTAGAAATTGTATGGTTTTTAGGGGTTTTTGGTTTTTGTTCAGGGGAAACAGTTTTGAAAGTTGGTAACACTGAGCGCGGCACACACTAGCTAGCATTTACTGTCGTTCTTATGACAAATTTATTTTTGTCTGTTTTTCTGTCGTTTTCCGGAAATCTTTTTGAAATAATCATTAAGAAAGGTGACAATAATTGTTGAAATCCGTGACAAAAAAGTAATTACATTGATTATCGGCAATCTTTACCTGAAAAGGCTACTTTTTGAAAAATTCGTTGGGCGGCGACCCGTTTGCCTGTCCAGTTTATTTGGCTTAAGTAAAAAATCAGTATTTACACCAACAACAACGTAAACGGTTGCTGGTGTGAAAATTAAATTCAACTGCTGCAGTGGGTTATAATGACCACTCAGAGACCTCAAAGGAATGCAAACTCTTCTGTTGGCGAGTCGGACTATGAAACGCTTCTGCAGCGTTTACAAATTGGTGCCGGAACACCGCCGCATACGATAAATAACGCTGGGGGTCTATGCAACTATCAACGCTCACCGGGCGCTATTGAGAACTTTATACGTGAAAATTCCCCTCAGCGTCCACTGCTACAACAACAGTTTCCAGAGGAGTACAAATTATATGAACGCAATAATATAATCGCAGCCTCTAAATATGCGACGCCAAAACCCGTTGAGCAAATGGTGGCCAGTGGTGTTGGCATATCGAATGCGACACCGCGTGATGGCATGCAGCTGATGAATGGTGGCAGCAACCAGCTGCAACATCAACTTCACCACAATCATCAGCACGTGCTTAGTCGTTCTAACTTACCAACAAAACATTCACCCGTCTATGAAAATCTTGAGTTTTACGATGGTAATATATGTTTGTCCAAACATTTTGATTCCAACAATAAACGCGCCCAACCACAAAGTCCGGGTACACGACAAAATTCAATCCTTAGCGATTATCTTATAATGCAGCCCATTGGCGGTGGACGTTTTGCACATACGCCAGTGCCAGAACATATTGAAGATTCAGCCTCAGCGGCACCTATTTACGAAAATATTATGCCACATTCCGGTAAGTAGCAAACAAAATATCAACCAGAGACAAACTTCAAATTGAAATCATTACAGGTCAACGTGCACAACCGCAAGCATCGCCGGCTACGGCTACCATGTATCAGCACAACGAGTTGACAAACCCATCACAGCCAAAAAGTGCGCTACAACAACACTCACGAGAAAATTCAGGCATGGACATCTCAGCACTACTTGTCTCGCCCATGCATCGACGTAGTACATCGAATTCTTCTTTAAAAGACTCGACATTGCCGAGTGCGTTACCAGTGGTCTCTGGGGTCAGTGTTGCTGGTCGTTATCGCAATCTCTCTCTTCCAAGCCATCTTACTAATGTGCCCGTCTCTCCTTCAAAACTGGTGACGGTAAATTCACAAACGGGCAATGACTACAAGCTCCAGCAGCACACGCCCAATAAAAATGTGGTAAGCAACGTCAGCATATGACTTCCGTTCAACTGAATTTGGCCTATTTTGACTTGATTTATTTTGTTTAGCATCACATAACCGCGACGAATGCAATCAATGTCTCCGTCAACCCCAACTACATTGAGGATATTAATAGTTCCGACTATGTTTGCATGACTGCCAATCTAAATCGTTCAGTAGCTAAAAGTCCACAACCCCCACTGGCACCACCGCCGGTGCACATTGATGTCAGAAAATCGGCAACATTCGCGCCTATCGAGGCGGAACAACATGTCGCTGGTGCAAGCAAAGTGATGCCATTGAGTGAACGAGAATTCACACAATCACCGGCTCTCTTGCAGCAGCAGCGCAGCGGGCAGGCCGCCATAGGTGCGGCAACATCGCCAACACCGTCGCAAAGCAGCACCGGTAAGTATTCGTACAAATTAATTAAATCGGATTGTCCTCTTAATGTCATTACATTCAATCCTTTTGCTTACCCAAGGCGTATTAATGGCCAAAAAAGGTTTGCTCATGGTTTCATCCGTTTCGACGTTTCCGTTAATCCATTGTACTATATTATTGATTGGAATGCTTAATGATTTCGTTTTTCTTTTTCGGAAATAGGTCTTTCAAAAAATCTGCTGCCGTATAGTGTCACTCCGCCGCGTCCGGCTGGTCCGACTGAAGCGCAAAGAAAGATTGAGGAACTAACTCGTCAGCTAGAAGAAGAAATTGAACAGAGTGAAGAGCATGGCGAATATTTTGGTAAGTTTTGGCCCTAAAATCGATAAGTTCGCCCAGAACGTTCCCCATAATTAATAATTAACATATACACAGGCATCTGTCACACTTGCGGCGAGAAGGTTAAAGGCGCTGGTCAGGCATGCCAAGCCATGGGTAATCTTTATCACACGAATTGCTTTATTTGCTGTTCGTGTGGACGGGCACTTCGTGGCAAAGCATTTTACAATGTGCACGGACGTGTCTACTGCGAGGAGGACTACATGTACTCTGGTTTTCAGCAAACGGCTGAAAAGTGTGCCATCTGTGGTCACCTTATTATGGAAATGGTAAGCAAAAACAAATTATTCCACAAAAAAAAAAAAAAAAAAAAACCATTTAATGTTCCTAACATCCTTCTCAATAAACAGATATTACAAGCCATGGGTAAATCATACCACCCAGGCTGCTTTCGTTGTTGCGTTTGCAATGAGTGTCTCGATGGTGTGCCCTTTACGGTCGATGTTGATCACAAGATCTATTGTGTCAATGACTATCATCGCATGTTTGCGCCTAAATGCGCAAGTTGTGGCAAGGGTAAGTCGCTTAAAAACAAAACCCAATTATGAAAACTAATAACAATGTTATATGCCAATAAAGGTATTACGCCTGTCGAGGGTACCGACGAAACGGTGCGTGTTGTGTCCATGGACAAAGACTTTCACGTCGATTGCTACATTTGTGAAGAATGTGGCATGCAGCTAACCGATGAACCAGACAAACGTTGCTATCCACTGGAAGAACGTTTGCTATGTCGTTCATGCCACTTACAGCGATTGGCATTACAATCATCACCGCATGTACGCCACCAAGAGCCGGTGTGTGCATCCTATCAATATATGGGCTAATGGGATAAAAACAATTGCAATTGTTGTGTATTTTTATTTACATATGTATATCTATTAATTTCGAATTTTAGCTTTTAAATAACATATCAAAACTTATTCCTGCGAACTGGTCCGAATAGCATCGAACGAATATTGTTATAGCTTCATGCTTGACGCTGACTATTTCTCATACACACACTTATACAGACAGGGACAGAAAAAGTACGCACAACCTAATGCATAAAATACATAATTACGAGTACGTTCGTAAGTTTGTACAATAATATTATACACGCATACAATATATCATACATGTAATAGTTCTAAGTTAACCATGCGCACAAAACATCTATCAGGCCGATTTAAATAAAAATTAAATAATCACGGCAGGAAAAAAAAAAAAAAACAAATAATTATGTATTACAAAATGACTGCTTTTTATTACTTATCTCTGACAAAAATCTATAGGCAAAGACAAGCATTTCTATATTACATACTTGCTAATATAAAATTGACAAAGAATAACAGACGAAACAGAAGAAGTTCATAATGGTTCATGTAATAGAATACAAGAAAAAGAAAAAAAAAAACAAGATAATTTGCGAAAAAGCAGCTTCATTAACTACAAATAAGAAATAAATAATAAAAAGGAACTTAATGCATAAGTATTTCTATTTGCATTAGTCTTTTATTAGTGTCGCCGGGCATACGGTAGGGCACAGTTGCCGCAAGATTGTTCAAAGCTTTGGCTTTCTCCCGCAACAATTTTAATTGATCGTCTTTGTAGGTGTCTGCTGCGGGCTTATCGTCAGTTTTTAGTTCTCTGTACTGTTTGTATATAATATCCATGGCGGCTAGCATAACGTCTGGAAATACTTTACACACCTCACCGCCCAAACGTTTGAAATTTAGAACACACTCGTCCACTTCATGCATATTCATTGGTGCAAGTTTAGTGCGTGCCAATACCTCCAATGCAAGCTGATGTTTACCATCGTGATAATAATCAAAGAAAATGAGCAATTCACGCAGCAGACTGAATGTGGCAGAGATTTGTGGTTCGACCTTGATTTTGTGTGCTGCAAGAAAGATGAAGAAAAGTTATTTTTAATTAATTATGACTTAATTGTGACTTACCAATCAAACGTTCGTGGAATGTTTCTGCCTCAATTGACAAACGTTCACGCATTGTTCCTGGCTTTGGATGTTGATGAACAACTTGAGATAAAAGTGCCGATAAATTTTTCAGTGCTTTGTTGTGTATCTGTGTAATGTAAGCTATACCATAATAACTATAGTTTAATTAATGTTTTTAAAATACATACGCCCGCAAGATCAAAGAGTCGTACAGCCTTTTCGAGCATACCACGATGTAGAAGTTCCTCAGCAACGATGCCGGCCACGGTTTTAGTATCGAAATTTGCAGAGTCAAATTGTTCGAAAAGGCCACTGCAAAGCATAGAAACAGTTTATGTCAATATAACAGTGTATCTCATTTTAATGTTCACTTTTTATTTTACCCAATTATATGACCATTGCCTGATGGATCCAATTTACCAAAGATCAGATCGTAGGAGGAAGTGTCTATAGCCAAATCACAGACGCATGTCTGGAATAGATTATGCCCTTCAGGATCTTTGAATGTTCGTAAAAAGAAGTAATATTGAAGAGCCTCAGCAGTGTCGGTGGCCTCGAATGGTTTTACATACAGCATAATCAAACGCGCTAAATTTAAGCGACGCAACGGATGCGGATCTTCTATATCGACGGATACTGTACGGACCAAGAAGAAACATTAGGTATAACTTATCAACGGCAATACTACGCTCTAGAGAATTACTGAGCTTAACTGTAACTTACATAAAGGCTGTTGAACACTACGAGGTCCACCTAGCATACCAAACTCATTCAAGGCTAGTGCCATGTGCACAGCATGCGGTCGATTGGCTTCGCTTCGGGCTAAAAATTCAATACCAGCCTCAAACTGGCCAGTGAGTGCAAGCACTTCAAAATAAACATGCGCCTGTTCACTTGCGTTGAAATAATTCTCGCCGTACTTTTCAAGTATAAGTGACTGTAGGCCAGCGTAAGTTAGTTGCTCGATAGAATAATCGCGATCTTCATTAACACGCAACACAGACAACTGAATCCAAAGAAAGTCATCGATGGTTTTAGCCACCTCCGGATGTGAATCTTGTGCATCACAACCAAGTATTATGCAATATGTTGCCTTTTTGAAAGGATCCGTTGAATTTTTAATTTTATTGGAATACTGTAATTTTAAGTGTCCGTCGAGTTTTGAATTAATTTTCAGATCGGGATTGTTAATCTTCTCTTGTAGAACTTGCATGAATTCTTCATGCTGATGGTCAGCGTTCTTAAGGAACGATAATGCTGTTTTTAATTCACCACACCGTATCGAGTAGTAGACCATTGGCCATAACGGCTTATCGTTTAAGAAGTCAACGAGTCCAATCATGTTGTTCGGATTGAAATTAACTGAAACAAATGCGCTGACAAGATTATACATGCTTGGCACACCACCACGTGCGGCTGCATGTAAATTTAAATTCACAATCGTGGTCATGTACATCTTATAGCGGCTTTCAAGATATCGTTTTGCTTGTAAAACAAATTGAGGTGTTTGTTGGCGAGTCTTGATCGGATCCATATTACGTGAAATCGGTGTAACGTCGACCATGTACAACAGTATCGACCACATATCTTTGGCTTGATCACTAGCACAATCATCTACAGCGCGCGCTAACATTTGTGCTAGATTCGGACGATAGCCACCCTTTAAGACTGCATCATTGTACTTGTATACGGCTTCAGCATACCTCATTTCTAGACGATTGAGTCGCGTAGCCGTACTACACGTTTCGTTGAGCACAGTCGGTTCGGGCATACGCTGTATGTCCAAAAAATCTTGCGACGGACCCACCAATGCATTTAACAAACGTGTCTTTTCCTGATTCCACTCGCATTTTACACTGTTCCATTTCTGCTTTTTTGCGGAATCGTATAACTGCAAAAATAAATCCAGAAACTAAAGTCTAAGCAATTTAAATTGGAGAGACTGCGATAACTCACATTCTTGTTGACTTCGTCAATGACGGACAGTATAACGTTCTCCTTCTCGTTCTTCAGGAAGCTTTGAATATCTGTGTCACCAATCGGGTCCAAAGGTTCGAAAGTATTCCGTGCGCTCAACGACTCTAATTTCTGTGTGATTTTTGGCAGGTCAATACCTTTGGAACCAAGTAAAATATGCCTGCAATTTTAAGTTGTGTTTAGACAGTTTATCAAAAATATAAGCTTGGTGTTAAAACTAACGCTTGTATATCCTTTGTGCCCGTCTGAGTAACGCGTGCGTGTAGTTCTTGTGTTGCTTGTAGTACTTGTCCGATGGTGCGTTCCACGCGTGGATATTCAATTCCCTCTCGCGCTTCATTTGTTAGGCGCTGGGCCTGCTGTAGCAACGTGTTAAAATCCATTTTGTGCAACCAACTCGAAAGTATTAAATTTTGTGAAAAAATAATTTATATTAAATTATAATAGCTATGACGTTTAATGCAAAACTTAGTTTTTTAAAAAATTAACTAAATGCACATCAGAATCAATCTTTCACACACGCTTGGCGGTATGTTACTAACAGTCGGTACTTCTGTTATTGACAGAGGCGAAAAAGAGACGGGGCTTGAAAGAGTGAAAGAAAGCATAGAAAACGCCGCTTAAAATGTTGCCCAAAACGGGCAATAACAGAGCTGTTAAGTCTTACAGTGGCAGTCACTTGACGTATGTTCGCGACAAATGTCAAGTGACATGAGATGGTACACACTTGGCGGTATATTAAATGTGCGCCATCATTAGTGCTGCCACTTCTATTTGAACTGAGAGAATTAACAAAGCCATAAAAGAATTAGTGTACGAAAAATGTAAACAGGGGTCATTTTGTAGAAATTTTGTTTGTGAAAAACGAAAGTAAGTATTGTATTAACAAATAAGGACATTTCCAACGATAATCTTCAACAATACATCTGCAAACGTAGTAAATACGAACGAAAAAACATCGATAGTGCCCACGAACACATCGATGTGGCCAAACATTTCGATACATCGATGTAATCGATAGTCTCATTGATGTTTTGCCAGCTCTAGTAAATAAAGATTTACAAGAATCTTGAAAATATCGCTCAAGTGTGAAGACGTGTGACGGAATAAGGAAATAGTGCGAACATTGGTCTATACAAGAATAAACCCAAAAAGCGGAAAAAGAAACTGTTTATACGTGAAAAAGTGCAAAACTTAAACCAAGTGCTTATATACACAATTTTTTTTTCTTTTTTTGTGTGAATACAGTAATTCGTGTAAAATTTCATGCGATAAATTTGTACAAAACAAACGAAAAAAAAAACAAATTGACATACACACGCGCGTAGTCGAAGTCGTTGCAGACAGCAAAAATACAACATTCAGAAAATAGTGACACAGTGGGTAGCGACACCGCAAAATAGGAGCGCAACCCAAAACCAACACTCAACAAGTAAAAAAATCATCAACAATTACCACTGTTTAAATCAGTAGTTGTAAAATAAACAAAAGCCAGCATGTCAGACTCAGAGCACCAGGAAAGTACGAATGGTACCAACAAATTCGATGTGCCAGAGATTGAATTGATTATTAAGGTAAGGAAAAGAAAATATTGTCAAAATGATTACATTCCGCGATATGTCAATCGTTTTCGATTAAATGGTCAAAAACCAGGCAAAGCTCCCGAGTATAAATTTTCGAGTTTTCGAGATATTCGCACATAAACAGTGCTGCCACCTTAGCTTTTTTAAATTAATTTTTCAGAATTACAATCAGTTAGGGCGACGGACGGCCGGCTTTACATAACGACAATATTTCATGACGTTGTATTCATTGGATCAAAAAAAAAAAAAAAAAAACTAAAGTGCCAACACTGGTATGCCTTAACATTTTCACTTATTAGTACATATTACTTCCAATTATTCTGAAACCATTGTTTAATCGCGGTTACTTCGAAAACAGAATGTCCCCCAATGAGCATAATAAATTTATACATATATGGTGAAAATGCTAATTTGGATACACAATCACTTATATACATATATGCCGCCAAGCGTAGCAGCATGAATCACAGAAAACAGGGGGGGAGAAATATTGAAAAAAGCGCAACAAAGTGAAAATGCATACAAAACATCAAACTAATGTTGAATGTCATCGGTTGTTATTGCTAAGTTCATTGCGCTGTTTTTGTTGTTGCTTTACGGTACAACCCTAGAGTTGCCAGCTTGGTTTGCGGCAGCATCTTAAATCATATTATTATTTTTTTAATTAATATAAACTTTGTCACATTTTAAGAAAATGTATTCATTGCACTTCTTCATCTTTTGGTTTGTCTATTTTTTCAATTCTGTTGTTTGTTTCGTGCTATAGTGTAGTTTGCACTCTTCACGCCTGGCCCTCAGGCCCAGATTCGCTTTAGCCTTATGTTTGTTGGTTTTCTTTTGTAGCTGCCCTGTTTTTTTTAAAAACAGGTTTTTTTCCTTCTTGCCTGACCTGTTGTTGCGGCAGCCACATTTTCTTGTCTCTTATGATATTTAGCTAAATTCGTTGCCGTCATCGTCTCCGCTTTCGTCTGAGCCCGAAGTCAGGCCCCCATTTGAAGCGTTTTGTTCTGTGGATGTTCAAATTTATAAAACATAAAAAAAAAAACTTTTTAAGATAAATTGTGTGGTGTTTATTTCGTTGTTGTTTTTATTTGTTTTGCTCTTGCTGTTTGATTGCGGTTCTTATAAACATCATCATCGTCGTGGGGCTTAATAATTATTTCATATTTATTTTTTGCTGAGCGTCTTTAAATCTTGATTTCTACATATTTTTGGTGCTACGTCATAACCCAAGCACACTCATAGTGCGCCCACTTTGTTTTGAAGTTTGCAACATAGTGAATGAACATTTTCCACATTATATAGAATATTTGTAAAAGTTAACCGATCAGCCATGATTGAATCATAGGAACTAATACTGCTTGTACAAATTCAAATTATTTGCTAGAATGTTTTCTTTTTTTTTTTTTGTTTTCATTGTTTTCTAATTTGAAATGAGACTCAAATCTTTCTTACTTTATTATTCATTTGTTTACCGTCAGCCTTTGTAGTCATTGATTGCTTTTGTTTTAGTTTTTTTTATTAGATTTTATTTTTTTGGTTTTTACCAATGAACAACACGCCCAAGACAGCGAGTTGTGTTGTTACTTTATTTACACAACTTTTTTTGTTATACATACGTATGTCTCATATGACTAATAAACATCATAAAACTCTTAACTTGTTTGCAAATATTATTTTGACGCACCTACATCACCGTTACGTTACTTAGTAGGACTTGGAACGTGTGCTAACCCGATTCTGGTCGCTTTTTTTCAAAGGTAAACCTAAAAATTCAATATACATAATTCACAGGCAAAATCACTTTGGTTAGCACAGTTGCCACATACGCTATAAAGAAGTGGGAATGTACATACACCGTTTCTGTTTTACGGAGTACTGTTTTCAAACCGTCCGACATTTTTGTAAGTTTTCCACTGTCAAAAATGTTCTGATAAAAGAAAAAATAAACTTTTGTTTCAGATCAAGTGTCTGTAGCACTTAAATGGTGGGGTGTAAGATCCGCGGGAGTTTTAAGTTCAATGCTATTTTGATAGAATATTATGAAATTGCTCAATTGTTAGTGTTCAGATAAATTGGAAAATATGGATCTTAAATATCTTACTAAGTTCCAGTTTGGAAAATCTTTATTGTAACTATAATTATGTACATATATACAAGTGTATCTAGAAGAGTGCTTGCAAGAGTATATTAGATTCAGCAATGCTGAAGATAACATTTACTTTCTTATTTTGTTTTATTTAATTTTTCCTTTGTTTTAGTTTGTTCGTTTTTGGACAACTCACGCATGACTCCAACACGAAAGAGTGAATGTGCAGAAACGATCGTTGTTGTTATCCGTTCGTTTGCGCTTTCGTCTATTCACTGTTGGTTTGTTTGTTGCTTGCAACAAACGTAAGTTATTTGTTGAAATACAAAATTGAACTTTCACTTTTTACGTTGGACTCACGTACAACATTGCAGTATTTGTTTTTTTGTTCATTACATTTCTTTGAAATATGTAAACAAAAAAGAAACTAACTTCGGCTTTGCTGAAGATTTGATGCTCTGCATGCATCATCATTATTCAAATAAACGATTTGTGAAGCTCAACTTTCAATACTATGCTGTTCTATGTATTTGTGAGTGCTGCCTCTCCCATTTTTCAATTTAAATTTAACACCATAAGTGAACAATACTTTAATTAATAACATTTTTGTTTACAAGCTTCATAAACAAAAAAAAAACTTCAATGTGCAAATGAAATCGACCATGCAAAAAGATTTCGTGAGTTCATTGAATGCTATTTGACAAAATGTGTTGCAGCACGTATTTGTTCATGTTGGCAAATGAATAAAACGAGTTTTTGTTATTCTATTAATACATATAACGATGTATTATTTTTGCATTCCCTTTATTATATGTATATTGAGGTTTTACTGTGTAATAAAACATAAATTACTTAACAAATGATTAATTTCATTACGCGTCTTTGCTTATCTAACATGACTTAAAAACCTAAAAAAAAAAAAGGTTCTAATTAACTCATTTAATGTCGCAACGTCGAGGCAATAAAGCCATATAAGCCACGAATACCAATTTTAAAACAATATTTTTTATATATCGCTTGCTTACTGCAAGACCGGCATAACTCAAAATTTGCCGTTTCGAGAAAAACGCGTTTAAAGTTTTCAAGTTGCACTTACTTCCTTAAAGAATGAAAAACATAAAATGGCATAACTCAGAAACTATTAACAATAGGAACATGAAACTTTGACACAATATATAGCTTTAGTTACTCTTCATTCCTGCATAATTAACTCAAAAATCGCATTTTTCGAGTTATGACAGTCTTGCAGTAAGCAAGCGATATATGAATTTCTTTGCACGTTCTGACTACTTCAAACGTATTTAAACTATTACTTCATCATGCGCCATGCACACACTTCGATAACTTGTTTAGCTGTTGCTGTTGCTGTTGATAAGGAGTCAGTGGCAGTTAAAAGAAAAAAAAAAAAAAATAATTCAAAGAAACGCAATGAAGTCAACGTTGAAGAAATTCTTATCGACGGCGCGGTTTGCGTATTGCCAATTATTTAAGAAACAAAAGCAAAACAAAAAAAAAAATCAACAGCAGCAACAATCAATTGATATGTGCTGTCTGAGTGTGGTTTTTGTTTTTACTTTTGTATTTCTCCGGTTCCGCTGCACCACCTCATCACGTCACCGCAACACTTTAATCTCAAACTACCAAACACATATTCATTGGTTTTCTTGACATATTTGAGTATTCTTAGTGTTTATTTTATCTTATCAGCATAAAAAAAAAAAAAATAGGAAATTAATTGATATGAACAAAATGAAGCAAAAATAAAAATTTACAATTAGGAAAACTATATCACATAATTATCGACAACGTTGTCATCATCATTGCGATTGCTGAGCGTTGACTTACTTTCGGCTGACGAGCTTCAGCTCAATGTGTAGCGTATACAAATAGTAGAAAATGAACTCTTCAATTTACTATGCAACTTCTTTATAAATAGCCGAGAGAGTAAAATGAACATACAAAGATGTATTCAATTTAAATTACCTTTGAAAAGAGTAACGAAAATTGGTACTTATGTCTGTTAGGATCGATGGATATAAGATACAATCGAAAAAATGAGTGTGACACTAGGAAAAGGACGTAAAGAGTATGAAATCTTCGACAAGGCCGAAGTTAGCTTCTTGTTTTTTTTTTTTTTTTTTTATTTATTTTCTCTCCGACTTTATTAACTTGACTTTTAAACATAAACAAACTAGAATAAACTAGTTTTTGTGCCAGAAAATGAAGGTGCAGCATTAGCACACACATGTACACAGTAAAAAAAAATTGTACGGCTAAGCGAAGATCAAAGCAAGTAGGGCGATAATCAGTCACTGGGTTAGTCAGTTAATTGTTCTTTGGCAACAATGCCATTTCAAATTAGAAATTCAGTTAAAATGGTCAAGTTAGTTCAGTATTACTATTAACATAATGTGGTCATAACTTTCTTAAAAATAAAAACATTTTACATCTGATATTGTCCATTTAACATTTATAAAATACGAACCATAGTTTAAAAATCGCTAGAAAATTGGTCAACTTACACTCAGAATCGCTAGAGAATTTGAGTTTTGAGTGAAAACATTTAGAAAAAAAAGAACTTGTTCACATAAGACCCTTGAAATTTTTTAAAGACTCTTGAATGTGAATACTTTTAAGGGTCTGTCTTTCTTGCGCACAAAACTAATATATAACATAGTTACTTTTATGCCATAAAGTACAGTGTGTGTGATTACTAAGAGAAAGAAGAAAAGACCTTCGTTAAGTGCAACAACTGCAACTAAAGAAAATCATTACTCATAGTCTCTTTCTCGCTTTTGTCGTTAACAACATACATACATAATTTCATAGAGCATTCAAGCGTTTAGTTTGTGCTGCTGCTGCTATATGTACATACATACATATGTCGATTGATTGAGGAGGAACGAGGCCAGCGGTTGGCTGGCAGATGAAGCTTTATCGAGTACTTTAGCGAGCGCAAAATTGTTGACTCAAATAAATATGAAATATATTTTGTTCTTATCTTCATAGTTTGTGTTGTTGTTGTTTTTATTTTTGCTGCTGCTATTTTTGCCAATAGTATCTCAGATACAACAATACTTAAGTTGAATTGAACGTAGAATGTGGTTTCAGGCAGGAGGTGAAAGACATGAGGCATTTTCAGTTTGTATTATAACTCGTCAGGAAGAAGTGAAGGGCGTGCATTGAAGTTCGCCGTCAACTGTTACGTTAACTGTTAGATATATATGGAAGTGTAAACTCACAAACAAACACACACACACACATCATACTGTTGTGTCATTCACACACACACACACTCATACTCACTCACTCGCCAAAACAAACATACGTGTTATGTACATATAAATGTACGTAAGTACAGACCATCATACTCGATTGCTTGTGCATACCCAGTAGTCATTTTTGTAGTGTAGTGTTTTTTCACGTTCTCTCTGCAAGCAAGCAATCACTTAGTTTATTTTCAGTATGTCAGTACTTTATTTTAGAAGGAGGAATGCTTAACTGATCCATGAAAACATGCTTTACAGCTATTACTTACCTACTTTCAATATGTTAAAAAGTATAAATTAGATCCAAAGTAAATCAACCGGATAAAACTACATGAAGACCTACATAAAAAACAGTTATTGCCGTAGGGCATGCAATGTTTAAATGCAAACTTTAAATAACATATCGCACTTCTGTATAAAAAAAAGTATAAATATTATATATTTTTACACTGAAAGTTACTACTGGGTATACATAAGTATACAGCGTAAAGAAGTAGTGGTAGGCAACAACAAGCGAGGAAATATTATAAATCAAGCATACATCATGACATCATCTTTCCACTGAATAAAGACGCTACATTCTGGCTGGCTGTCTGACTGACTGACTGACTGTTGTTGTGACTACAGCGGCAGAGCGGCAACAACTTGGACAAATATTGTGCTGCAAATGAGAAACTTTTTGGTTTGTTTCACATTTTGCACGTGTACATTTTTATGCGCTGCATACACATTATGACAGGTTCTAGCCTACTTTAAGTTTGACGAATTGTGAAACATGAAAATTGTTATACACATATTTGTATACAAAATGCTATACCCCAAAATGTCTCCTTCCCCCGTTATCTGTTCATAATCACATGTTTATACAATTTATTAGGTAGGCATGCCTTAAATATTCGTCACCTCTCCTACCATTGTTGGCCCACAAATCGAAAAACACGTCGATCGACATCACGCGTCGATGATGTCATATGATGATCGAAAATTATGATTGCATTTTCATACTCTTCACGCAGTGTATAGTCATGAAGTTTGTGTAACAAATGTATATATTGAATACACATGAATATTTATTCCTAGCTGATACCCGTCCGATTCGCTAGTACGGTACTGATATATAAATTTTGTTTTTTACAGGCCTCAACCATCGATGGCCGTCGTAAGGGCGCCTGTCTCTTTTGTCAGGAGTACTTTATGGACTTGTATCTGTTGGCCGAATTGAAAACAATCAGTTTGAAGGTGACCACAGTTGATATGCAAAAACCACCACCAGATTTTCGCACCAATTTCGAGGCAACACATCCGCCTATATTAATTGACAATGGTTTGGCCATACTCGAAAATGAGAAAATTGAAAGACACATCATGAAGAACATACCGGGCGGTTATAATCTATTCGTTCAAGATAAAGAAGTCGCAACTCTAATTGAGAATTTGTATGTGAAACTAAAATTGATGTTGGTAAAGAAAGATGATGCAAAGAATAATGCACTTTTATCGCATCTGAAGAAAATCAACGATCATTTGGCCAATCGTAATACGCGTTTTCTCACTGGCGACACAATGTGTTGTTTTGATTGTGAGCTGATGCCGCGTTTGCAGCATATACGCGTCGCTGGCAAATACTTTGTCGACTTTGAGATTCCGGTATGTACATAGTAGAAAAACCAAATAAAGAACAACTTTACCACTCCAATCTTGTAATAGTCACAAAGGTCAACAGAGTCGCAATTGCACTTAAAACCTCCACATTCCATCGTTCCTAACATTTCGTAGTCTTATGTTACATAGCGTTCGCACAACACATATAACAGTTAAGTATTAATTGATTGTGCACTTTGAACTGTTTTACATGCTGTGTGGCTGAACGTAACATAGGAGATGTAAAATTTAAACAGAGAAATTTTGACCCTGTTAACTTTGTGACAATTTGCGAATGTTGTGAGAACCAAGCGGTTAATAATGAAATATTAATTTGAATATAACTTACTATAAATACATTGCAGACGCATCTGACCGCTTTATGGCGTTACATGTATCACATGTATCAACTGGATGCCTTCACACAATCGTGCCCTGCCGATCAGGACATTATTAACCATTATAAGTTGCAACAGGTATAAACAAAAAATACTATTTAAAGCGAATAATTCTATTAAATTCAATAAATTAAATTTTTAGAGTCTCAAAATGAAGAAACATGAGGAACTGGAGACTCCAACGTTTACTACATCCATTCCAATTGATATTTCAGAGTAGAAGATAAACAGCGGGGCTCCCAACATTTACGACGTCTCTTCAGTGTCTGACGCCGTGAAAACAGCATTGATCAAGTTGCAATGCAAGGAGTTCAACTTCTACTTAGAATTAATGACAAAGAGTAACATTTACAATTACATACAACAATGCAGCACGAATGCCTTTCCTGATTTGCTAATTCATCTATCCAATGGCGAGTTCAGCTTATTTTTTTTCGGTTTTAAATAAGTCGATTTCAGTTGTTGTTTTCCTTGTATTATTTTTTTTTATTTTGCTTATTAACTTTTGTTCAAGTTTGGATTATGATGTACGATCCTGTTTATTAGTGTCTATTATTTTTTTTTGACGATTTGAGAAGCGCTTATCGTGTTTTAGATCTGCTGCTCCTTTTGGCGCGCGTTGCCATTTTGTTTGCTTATATTTTTGCAAACATACATACATATACAATAGAACTTCGATATTCCGTACAATTGAAAACCGGGCAAAGTCCGAATTATCGAATCGTCCGGATTACCGGGTTTTTCATTTTTGACTTAAATTATATAATGATTAATAATTAATTATAATTTTTTCAACAAATTATGTTGAAAACGCACCGTTTACGTATTTTTCCGAATTACTGGAATTTCTGGATTATCGAAGTTTTACATATATGCGGTCATCATAATAGTAGTGCTGCTAATATTATATATAATCTCTTTTAAATAACAAATATTTTGTATACACAATTTTTCGCGTCAATTATCCCTAGTCAAAACAATAGTAGTGCTAAAGGCAAACTGGGCCATTTTTCCTAAAGCAAAAGGTACAAATCGGTTCATGAGAAGTCTATAACTTATTCAAAAACACCATATGGTTAAAACGACTCCACTCAGCCAAACAAGCTTACGAAAAACATTAACAAGTATTTTAACATTGAAATGAGTACATTAAATACCTTTTTTATTGGCCCGACTACTGTTATTTTGACTGACCGATTTTTTTTGCTATTTCTACCAATATTAAATTAATGTTTATACTTAATCTCTTGAAGGTATTAATTAATCACCATACGCATAACATGTTTTTTTTTCATTCAAACATGTAAGGGTGCACTACTATTTTTTTGACCGCAGCTGTATAGCTGTATGTATTTACTTATATCAATATATATTTAAAATTTAAGAGTTTTTTTTTGTATTAAGTATAAAATACAAATTAAATAAATTAAAACCGCTTTCTAATGCCTTTTCCGTCTGCAACTAAAAGAGCTCCTTATTAATAAACCAAAACATCTAAATTTGATGTAACCCATGAATACTTAAAGTACTTCACTAAACAAACGAAGTCTCCATTTGCATTATGCCTCCTAAAATATAATCCTCCCGAGATAACGATTATACCCAACACATGCAATTTTTACGTCAAATCTTTTTAAAAGAAATTTACTAAAAGAACATAAAACAACTTTTTCATTGTATATACATATTTATACAAACATGATGAACAATAAGTTTTAATTAAAAATCATAAATTTAATATAAAAAATCAACAAGTTTGTTTTCTTTTTTTTTTTGTGTAACAGCCTTGACAAGATTTACAACTATTGCGTTGGTTTCAGCTTTTTTTGTTTGTAGGGAATCACATATTTGATGTTGTTCTTAAGTATTGTGCAATCTCCCGGCGGCAGCAAACAGCGTAGGAAGATGTGCGTTAAATAACCGGTAATCCCCCAGATGCGGTAGTTATCGACAACAAAGACTGGACCGCTGTAGCCAGTTTTAAATTGGGTATGCCTCGCTACTGCGGGCATTGTTAAACGTTTTAGCGGCACAGTAAAAGCTGACTCGACTTCGTCAGTATTTAGTTGTAACTCGTTTATGTCTAGATCAGGAATAAAGCCTACAACGGGCATTATGGCTGCTGAACGTGGCAAGATAATCAGTGAACTTTCATCCCAGATTTGTACACGTGCACGTGGTAGGCCGATCTCCTCTTCGGTTTCACGTAGCGCACAATCAATGTAGCTTAAATCTGTATCATCACGTAAACCGCCTAAAGGTGGAGCAAAATAACAATTAAGTATGAGAAAATCATGAAGACATGCCAAAACTGATTTTGGTGGCGCACCCCAGATGTGGCTTATGACGTTAGACGATAAAATAATTTGCGAATGGAACGACGTTGGTTGTATCAGTCGTTATTGGAAGCAACGGCATTACGCACCTGGAAACGATACTTGATGACTGTGACGACTTAGCTTGCCAGAGCGACGTGTATACAGTAGCGAAATTTCGTTGCTGTGGAAATGGAAACATTTTACTATTGTGTCTTACAAATATATCAACATTTCTGGTATCGAATTTACATAGTACGTACCTTCCACGCACGTTACAGAGCGGTATAAGAACTGATGCATAGACGTTTTTACGTTTTCCTTCGCTCATTGCTGCTGGCCGTCGGAAAGCCGGCATATTTCGTAATCTCTCAATGCATTTTTTGCGGTTATCTGCATTAAGTAGTGGATGCTCATCCTGACGTAGCGACTTAGTTACATCTGTGGCAGTTGCGAACATCGCAGAAAGCGCACATTGTGGCAGTGCGTTACATTTTAAGATGACGTATTTGTTATGTAGGCATGGAGATATCTTTAGCATTTCCTTTATTTGACGCTAAGTCCGACTCCGTTACGTTTTTAAATTAAACTTAATTAATAAAACTGGCAGGCACTAGATGAATGAATGAAAATATCGATGTTTTCCAACATAAGACAATCGGTATTTCTTATCGATAACAGCACTATCATTGCTGCCATATAAGCGACGTCCACAATTTGAGTGAGGTATTTTTCTTCAATCTTAGACCCCTTCCCCACTCGTGGTAGCAAAAAGCGGGTCTAATTTAAAAAGAAAAACTCACTTAATTTATGGACTATATGTATATGTAAGTGTGTATCGCTCATGTAACTGAAAACTATTGACGGCCGATACCGCCAACAATTTTATTAAAACTTGTTTTCTTGAATAGTGCTGCCACTGTATCATTATCAAAGCAGAAGTTGATAAGATTAAGCATATAAAAAGCAAAATAAAACTGTTGGTAAATAGAGTCCAAAAAAAATTACAAGTAATTGAACTACAAGAATTATCTGTTTATGAATATGTTACTCATTATTAATTTAATTAATTAATTTTCCGCTAGGCGAAATTAGCAGACAGGACAGATTTGATCACAAAAAGGCTAAAGTAGCATCACTAAAATCAATGAATAATTTTTGCTGAAAAAACCTGTCCTGAGGTTAAAGCGTCAGCTACTGGCGATGTTAAACAGTTATTGGCGCTGTTTACAATAAAAAAGTGCGTAGCGAAGTGAAAGACGACGCAGCCATTAACTGATGCAATGGGAAACTTCATGAGTAGACAGAACGCTGCCGTGGAGGAGGCTGACCAGACGGCTAACCATGCCTACAAATATCCACCTCGAATGGGGAATTTCTTTGGTTCGCACTTTATTATGGGAGGCGAGCGTTTTGATACTCCACAACCGGAGTCGTATCTATTTGGTGAAAATGCAGATTTAAACTTTCTAGGCAATCGGCCTACTGCGTTTCCGTATCCACCACCACAGGCTAATGAACCAACGAAAACATTAAAAAGCCTCGTGAACATACGTAAGGAATCAGTTCGTTTTGTACGTGTGCCTCAAGAAAAAAAGTTGAGCACCAGTTCACATAGTGATGCCGTTGTCGTCGAAGAGGTTGATGGCAATGTCCTATGCGGTATTGGCTCCAACGATATGGCGACACCACCACCGTGCTCTTATAATATTGAATTTACATTCGACTCGGACGCTAAATGTGCAATAACAATTTATTACTTTTGTTCCGAGGAGGTCAGTCCCAGTGGTGTGACATTGGTGCCGCGTGACGGTCTTACATCTGAGACGTACCACTACGAGAAGGGTATCAATCAGTATTTTTCGCAGCCAAGTCATGTCTTCAATCCTCAAATGATACCCGAAGATGATTTCATTTATAATCCGACCAGAGAACAGTATCCGGTCGCAATACACTGCGTTATAGAGGAAGGGAATGAAGAGTGCCGTCAGTCGCACACCACCATTTGCGTAATTGACCATCATCCGGAAAACAATAGTTACGTACTGCGGGCACTTAAACAAAAGCTTTTTGTAGACGGCCTTTGCTATCTGCTACAAGAAATTTACGGTATCGAAAATAAAGTGAGTACCTTATTATCCATCAATTTATACATACATATGTTATTAATGTTCCGGAATTTAGGCCGTCAATAAGTCTTCCATAGATGAGGAGATTGATGATCATGGCAGCGAGTGTGTGATATGCATGAGCGAAACTCGCGATACGCTTATATTGCCATGTCGTCATTTGTGCCTATGCAATTCGTGTGCTGATTCGCTACGCTATCAAGCAAATAATTGTCCCATATGCCGGGCACCGTTCCGTGCACTCCTACAAATACGAGCCGTGCAGAAAGGTGTCAGCACACACGTTCTTCATCAAAATACACCTACGTCAGCCGGTGGTGACCCAGCGCCGTGCGATGTTCCACCAGGCTATGTACCCGTCTCGCTAATCGAAGCACTGAATGGACCACCGCAATATGTGGGCCGAACTAGGTAAAAGCTCAACTGATGTTAAAAATTGTTTATTTGCTTTACTATATTGTATTTTCACAGAAACGCCGACACGGACGTCGTCGATTGCAGCATGACAACAGCTGCCACGAACGTAAGCAGCAGCGATAATAAGGCCACTTCGCCACTTAAACCTGGCAGTCAACGACGACCTAAGATCAAGAAGAATGCCTCGACCTGTACCAGTACGAGTACAAGTGATGTCGCAACGACAACAAATACAGCTACCAACACGACTAGCGTAAACGGCAACAATTCCACGCTGTCTGTGGTCGATATCGAAAGCGATCCGAAGAAGGCGTCTGCGCAATCCTCGCCATCATCAAACTCGTCACCAGTAACCAACCGTGCCGTAAGCGCACAGGAGAAACTGCAAATAGTCAACGAACGACACAGCCTTAAGTTGCCGAAACAAAAGCGTCAATCCGGTAGTAACGCCGGCAACAATAACGCCAGTACACATGAGACCACTGTTAGCTCAGCGACAGTGGACGATGACGATGATGATAGCGAGAATGAGAAGCTTTCGCCGCTACTTTCGCCAGGCAGCAAGACAAAGACATCGATGCCGCAGTCTGTCAAAACGCTCAAACAAGTTGTTGCTGGCTTAAGCGCTGAAGACGGCATAGATTCCGATGAACATGATGATGGCAGGGCCGACGGTGGCGGTGGTTTACTTGCCGAAACGAAAATAAATAAAAATTCTTCACTCAAGCGACAAAAGCGACCAGACTTGCATGCATCATCGACAACAATAATAACAGCTGCTTCAGCAGCTGCAACAACACCAACAACAAACGCCGTCGGCGGTAATGATGCAGCGCATGCAACAAGCTTAAATGCTGACGATTCCGATTATTATACGCCAGAGGACACACAGAATTCTATATTGAGTCCGTTATGCCCGACGGAACGTGCCAAAAGCGGCGATCCATTATGCGTCACTGGTAGCAGCGTCAGTGTCAGTGGCCTCAAAGTCAATAGCGGTAGTGGTGTCGTTGTCGGTTTCAGCAGCGCTGGCAATTTGGTCAAAAAGAATCTACACAAGAAATCAACATCGGTTGGCAACATAGTTGGACCTAATGGCGGCGGCAACGAATTAAAATGCAATAATGTCAGCTCTCTGCCAGGTTGGTTACTAAAGGCAATACATTAATGATTTATGACTGATTCGTTTTTTTTTTTTTCTTTACAGATATGTTAGATAGTCCGATTAGCGGCAATTCAGCGTCAACACGCAGTTCCAGTGATAGCTACTCATCGAGCTCATCGACAAAGCAGCTGCTCAGCTCGAATCCAAATACGGCGGCCGCAAATATCATCGTTGATGACAAGACCGCACTGCAGAATGCGGTCAATGTTTGAGAAAAATTCTCGGATCAAATTATCGTTAAATTAATTTATATACCTTAAAACTACTTAAATTTATGTTAGTCTAATCAATGGTGTTGTCCAATCCTCCTCCCTCTTTTAAGCTACAGCCTATCATATTAACAACAATGCGACACGTTAGCGCAATTTCCGCTTAACAGATAATCTTCCTTGGCTGGCCACACACACACACACACACATACACATACACGAACATGGGAGTGGGCTTAATTATATTTATATTATATAGATGCATATGTATTGTATTAAAAACATTCCCGTACAATAAATCGAGTTGTTTTGAATTATTAAATGAAATATTTGTAAAATTCATATCAGGTAAGTCTGAGACTGAGTGAGAAAGCAATATAATATTTGCTCTTTCTTTTTTATTTCACGGCGAAAAGATAAAAGACACCCAGAAGGCAAAGGTTAAGCATCAAAAGGATCAATTTTCCCTAATTTTTTCAATTGAGTTAGAAAATTGAAAATTTGTTTGCGTGTTGTTGTAATCGTAACTTTGAATAATTGAAAACGAAGTGTATTTCGTGGTTGAACCTTTTGCAATGAAATCCTTTTAATAGGAATTCTTTTATAGAAATTATTATTATTGCTATTATTTTTGTTCTTTACTTTGAGATTGTGTTACACAATAAGGAATATTTAGTTGCAAATACACTGTATACAGAATATATTTTTTAGAATATAGAATAATTTTACGCTCATTTTTTGTATATAAATATGTATGTATGTATATGCATTAAAGTTATTGAAAAATAGTAATGATTTGCTTTCGTTGTTTAGAACAACTAAGATACATATATATTCATACACATACATACATACAAACATATACATACATATATTAAAAAACAACGCTTAGTTACTCTTACATTAACATTTATGATTGATGACGGCAAAGTAGATCCGTATTCGGGTTTAATTACATTTAACATCAAAATTATTGAGGTTAAAATTAGATCGTTTATATTTATTCACAATTAATTATAGAAAAAACAACATGAAACCGGTTCAAAAATATTACTCACAACAAGAAAAAGGAAAGAGTTTAACAGTGAAAAAGGAAAAAGATTAGAACAAACAAATACAATTATATATAAGATCTGCAGTACAAGCTAAACGAATAAATATTTTAAATAATAAGTAATATAATAATTTTGTTTTTCACTAACAAGATCAAAACGCACTAATCCACATTTCGCGCTAATCAAAATAATCCATAGTTTTTATAAACTTTACAACAGAACCAAACAGTGTCCAATAGTACTGAGCTTCGCCTCCAAGTTTATCGCCAATGAAGCAACTAATATACTCGACCGTTGACAACAAGTATGGCGGATTGGCCTAAACGACAAAGACGATTAGATTATTTAAATCAAAACGAGAAATAAAAGCTGTCCTATTTACCATAATGACCACATAAATGAGTACAGGTAGTACATCGTCGGAGGCTGGCACACGACCACTAGACATATGCAATAGACTCATGATGCTTGAAATGCATCTACAAATAGTCAAAGAAATTTTTAGTTCAATTAAACCGAAGAAAAAAAACGTGGTTAAATGAAATTCATACCTTATGACACATTCCAATTTTTCGCGTGGCGTTTTATAAGCTGAAATATAGCTAAGCTGCTGTTGTGCAAATGTCCAAGGTGCCTCGGCTAAATACTCCTGTGGAATGCAGAGCGCGGGATGTGAGGGGCAAATGATGCGCTGCAATTTGCTAATGTGCTCAGAGAGTACACTAAAGGGTTTAAAACAATGAGATGTTAAATCACAAATAAAAACGACAATTTTTATAACTTACGTATCACGTGACAGATCAGCATCATCGTTGGGAAACATCACCTGTTGATAGATACGTTGCAATAGTATACGTTCAATTGAACAGCGTGCCTCTGTTGTTTGCCATTCGGGCATGCCATGGAGTATGCCACCGTTCGTTTGTAATTCTTGCATTAGGCGATCAACGAACTCGTCGATTAAATCGCTTTTATCATCGGACATGGTCAGATGCTTGAATTCCTCCTGGAATGCATCAATTTTTGCCTGGCAACTTTCCAAATAGAAACGTATACAGACATGCATTAAATATCGATTGCACGATGTACTCTCGCTACGCAAACGCGCCTCACACTGTTCCAAATTCTCCATAATCAAAAGCATATTCTGACGGTAACGCATCAAATACTGTAAATAGTTTTGACGCTTTTGTATATCGTTCTGCAGCTCCTCCAGCAATTGGGCATG
The DNA here is from genome assembly GCA_034638295.1 of Phortica okadai. Lineage (NCBI taxonomy): Eukaryota > Metazoa > Arthropoda > Insecta > Diptera > Drosophilidae > Phortica > Phortica okadai. Next base: position 46,012,665 of record CM067848.1, on the reverse strand, counting down.
CTGTTTCGGCTCAAGAGTCGCAATACAGCGTATCGCCTCCGAGACATATGAGATCTGTTGGAAATTTTGCAAATTTATGGCTTGCGCCAATTGAATTTGCAGATATGTTTGCAATGGCGATGCATTGATGTACTGCAAGAAGAAAAGTGTTTTTAGGTTGTTAAAGGGACTTTTTGGAAAGCGTCACAACTTACAGTCGTTTGCCGAAAATCACCGCTGTGCAGATCAGTCTTTGAAAGAACGGTACGTATCTTCTTCTTAATGACATTGAATGCGAGAGCTTTGTCATGTAACGACGTTGCATTTGGCAGTCTGTTTAAAGGAAATTGAATATTAATTTAGGTATTAACAAAAAAAAAAAAATGTGTTACCAATTTGACTTACTTTGCTTCTCCGTGATTGTTGTTGCATGCTGCCTCTGTTGTACGCGCCAAGCCACCAATGCCATTGCCCGTGGAATCTGAATTAGTTGCTTCGCTCGATGTGCTCACTTTACGTCGATATTTAGCTAAAATATCCTCGCTTGTATCACAGAAACCGACTGGCCGATTAACGTCGCCACTAGTGAACTCGAGCGAAACTTCCGACGAGTGCGGATTAAATGAAACGGTACGATTGCTACACGATGGTCCAAAATCATCGACGGCATTTACACCGGCCAGGGTGCTGATCGTGTTGCCGTGCCTTTGTTGCGACTTATTACTGCGCCGATGCTTGAAAATGCCCTGCTTCAATTTATTAAAGATGCCCGACTGGCCGCCACTGCCACTGCCACCAATGCCTTGATGACGCATTGAGCTGCTATTCTTATCGGCGGATGCATCAAAGCTTATACTCTTCGGTATGGCACCCGTTGATTTTGTGGGCTTTTGTTGTTGTTGTTGTTGCACAGTTGGTGTGCAGTTAGCCGACGCAGCAGCCGCCTTGGCTGCTAACTTATGTACGGTGCTGTTATTGGCACTAAAATGTTCCTCAAGCACAGCGACACCACCATCGTTTAGTTGCAATTGATTGGCTTTGGCACACAGAGAAAGCAGCTCCTGTTGTTTGTCATCATCCGTTTGCGATGTCATCATCGATGTAAGTGTAGTCGTTGTCGTTGTTGTTGTTGCTGCTGCCGTTATTGTTGTTGTTGTTGGTGCTGGTGTTATCATTGTTACTGTTGTTGATGTTGTCTGTTGTTCTCGAATGCCTAACATGCCAGCCAATGCTGAACCACGCTTAGGTATATTAACATTCAGCATGATCTCGTGATTCTCATAGTTGAGACTTTGATGACGACGCAACGAGGGCGTCAAACGACAATTACCGGCATCAGCATTGGTATTGGCACTTTTCACACCCATAATGCCATTACGGCGACCATCATCGCCAGCATTGCGTTGTTCCAGTGACATGGGCCGATGCTCAACGACACTTTCCTCCATGCCGCTTAGCATGTTCGCCAAATGTTGACGTTCGAGTAATTGACTGTTGTTGTTGTTGGTGCTGTTGTTGCTGTTGCTGCTAGCCACGTTTGCAGCGCTGGTACTGGCAGATGGCCTGGGCTTCTCTTCACCGCCAAAATCACTGAAATCAATCAGATCCTGACTGTCGTTACTCGCGCCCGACTTGCCATATGTATGTTTCTTCTTTTTCATTGCCGATTTATGATGCGCTTTTGGCGGTTTGCTGGCATCTTCCAAATTGAGACTCTGATTTGAAATGCTACTCTCAGCAGACGTCTGACGACGCATACGCGGCGTTGCTAGAAAGGCCGCCTTGCCGCTGTCCTCTATATTGCCGCTTTTGTAGTTCTGTTGGAAACTATTCTCGCCGCTGTATTGATTCGTCGTACGCACCGAACTGCGCGCTAGCGATGAAGGACCCTGATAGGATCGTGAAACACCAGCAGACTCATCATAGAGATTGACAGCATCGAAGAATGCCGAATCTTCTTGTGAACGATCACTGACATTATCACCGCTGCTGCCAGGCGTATCGTCGGCAGCGGCCGCATTACCAACGGCATTGTCAGCGGCATCATGACCGTCAGCGCTACCATTACGTGCCGTTGTCAGTGTGGCGCTGCGTATATTACGCACACCGCGCGCTGATATGGCAGCCGCAAGCATATCACGTTCAGCCTCACTTCTAACGCCCGCATCGGTGATATCCGATTTTGCAGTAATGCTGACATTGTCATCCGTATCGACTTCGGCTAATTTCTCTGAATCGCTTGCAAGCACATCCGTACTCCAATTGGATTCTGAACGCTGATCAGAGGCATCCAGATAGTTGCCAACAACACGCATGGCGCTGCCCGCATTCGCCAAAGCATCGACAAAGTTATTATCGCCCGGCAAGACGACGGCTGACGGTATAAGCGGCGTCGAAAAGTTCCGATCACGTTCCCGATCATTTGCGTCCAGTGTCTCTGAATCGCTTGCAAGCACATCTGTGGACCAAGTGTCCGAAATGATCGATACATTCTCATCGCCCTCGAACTTTTTCAGTTCGAATTTGCAAAATTTGTCCTCAATGTCTGAACGCGCTTTTGAAAGTAGCTTCTGCATTTGTGGCGTTGGCAGTGCATTGTGCACTGAGCCACCATCGGTCACCTGCGAGGAGGGCGTGTCTCGTCCGCTGATGTTAGGCGTGCCACGGCCCGATACATTTGCGGACACCATATCCGATAGATTGTCATTTTGATCTTGTTCTTCTTCAAGTTCGAGTGAACTCGTCACAGAATGATTCGATGGCGCCTCACTGACCGCCTCCAAATTGTCCGAATTGCCAATGGACGCATCGTCCTGTGAGAGCGAAAACCGTGTAGTCTTTACATGTAATGGCCGTAATACATCACTCATGCCATCGATGCCATCATAACCATTCGCTTCCGACGATTTGTCGATGGTGTGCTCCAAATTGCAACTTTCAGCGGTGTCGACGAGTAACGCATCACCGTTGGCTATTTCTGGGCCAATGCTATTCATTTTTAGTACTTCCTCCTCGGTCAACGGCTGTAATTTATTCTTTTCTACACTGTATATTGTAAAAATGAGTATGGGCTCATTTACGCCCAATACTTCGCTGCCAGGTGCAATGATACGGCCGAGACTACGTACGGGTGAGGAACTCGTTGAACTAATGCTGCCATTGCTTGCGCTTGGATTCGGTATTTGTTCCGGATGCATTGACTGATAATGATTGCCGTTGATTTGCACTGCGCTGCCATTGGCAACAGTTGCCGTCGTTGATGACGATGACGATGACAAAGCCGCAGCCGCTGTAGTCGTTGTTGCATCATTTTGGCCGACAGTTGTATTGTCAGCGCCGCCGCCATTTGTTATGTTAAAACTCATGCTCTTCGCCAATTTACTTTTTGTCACTTTACCCAACGCAATTAGGCTCTGCTTTGAACGTTGCTCCTTCGGACTTGGTGAGTCTGTTGCACATTCGCGCGGTTTTTGCGCTTCCTCGGCTAACGGTATATGAGCTAAAATTTTCTTCAGTTTCTGTCGCTCCTCCGCTGATATGTCGTATTCATCATGCGTGCTCAATATGCGAAAAAATTCCGCAAAGTATTTTAATTCACGTTCTGTGCTCACCAAATGGCCACGCTCAAAATCACTTTGCTGCGAGAGTATGGCCACGACATCCTCACCCGTCTGGCCCACCAATAACATATCAATGAGATTCGTCACCATATTAGCCTCGAACTTAGCATGCAACGTTGCATATTTCGGCTCCACGTCTGTTTCGTGTCGTGTCACCGCAAGCATTTGTATAATCTGTGCAATCTGCATCAGATTAAAGCGTATCTGCTCCGAAATGGGTGCATCGATAATGCCGATTATGTCGGGGCTTATAATAGCCGGACAAATGAAATGCGTAAAGACCATATCGGCAATCATTTCGTTAATGATATTATCCGCATAGTGTGCCTGTTTCAATTGATGGCACATGGTCTGCACGAGCCAACGCAGCGTCGATGGAAACAGTGACCAATTGTGTATGAAACTCTCAATGAATGACTTGGCCAGATTATATAACTTTGCAATGGTTTCCTCATGAAATTTAAGCACATTTATTTCATACTCCGGTGTTGTCTCATTGCCAAAGCGACGTAGCCGTTCCTTGGCCGACAAACCGTTAATTACCTTCTGCGGATCGACATCGAGCACAACATCACAATCGCTTAGTACACGCATTAATGGTTCATATAAGACAGCCGTCAAGAATATCTTTGCCGAGAACATGGACTCATTCAGGCGCTGATAAAGACGTGCAAATGCCGATGAATTCGTACGTAGCAAACGACGTGGCTGTTCGTTGCCAACAATTTGAATTTCGATAAGTTCACGTAATAATTTCAGCATCATTTCAACGTCCTTTGTGTTGATGGCATTACCATAGAGACCCATTGAAATTGTATTTATTACACAGTTCAAATGCTGTGCACTGACATCCGGCAGGCGATCGCCTGTTGCCAGCGACAGTGCCAGCAAATATGGTGCGCCGTACAAGTAGTTGAAGAGATCCTCGTATGCGAGTGCATGCTAGAAGTAAACGAAATTGATAATGTATTCTTATGGATTTTGCCCTGTCTTGACTTTCTCAAGATTTTAATCCTATATATTGATATTACATACCTCATAGTCCATAACCTTCTTCGAATCAAGAAACTTTGCATTGTCATAATTATGGGCGCGCCGACAGCAAACAATCGGCCCGGACTCTGAACGTGATACGATCAGATCGTTAAGATTATGTCTTTGTTGCGCACAGATGTAAGCCAACTGAAAAGTGAATAAACAAAGGATTATAATAATTATGTTCATGTGTGTGTATTTATTTGTTTACCTTTGTTATCGACGTCGAATTCTCTGCAAGCGTTTCGCTCAATTGCGCGAATGCCGCCTGTTCCTGCTGTATGAAAAGCTGTTCCTGACGCAGTGTGCGCGCCAGGTCCATAATTTCCAGCAGATTACCTTCTGCACTTGGCTCCATTTTGCGTTCGCTTTAGACGCTGATCCTTAATCGCGCCGTGCTTTTTCGTGTTCTGCCGTCGTCCTCGTCGTTATCGTATGCCAAACGCGATGAGCAACATTAAAATGATTTTTTTTTATATAAATTATTGTTTTTTAAACTGAAAGCGAAAAAAAAAATTAAATAATTGATTAATCGAAACCAAAATAGATTATTAATTGTATAATGATTTGAATCCCTTACATTTATAATCAGCTCAAACAAATGTTTCAAAATTATAAATAGCTAATATAATAATTATCAAGCACAATTCAAATTGTTACGAGTTCATTGGCGACATCTCCCAAAGCACAACGCAAATTGTTAAATTGTTATCAATTTGTTTTGCTCTCAAAGTTGTTCATACGAGTATCAGCGTGTGGTTGTTGTTTTTCTTTCTTTCTTGTTCTCTCTCTTTGATGTAAACATTCAAAATATTTAAAAAATTTTTTTTTTTTTTTATGGAATTTTTACGCCCGTTACTTTTCTTGTTTTGTTTTGATTGTTGTTCTTTTTTTTTTTTTTTTGTTAAGTAAAGTGATACATTTATACGTACAACAGTTGTTATAAGTCAGTTTGGGATTACATGTTCTGACTTCAGTTTGGCACGGGATAATCGATAGCCCTAATTACTTTCCCACAACCTTGAAACTATTTTTGGCTTATGACTATATTGAAGAAGCAGAAGCAGTAGCAGCAACAACAACAACAATAACCTTGGACTATATTCAGCTTAAAAAATAGTTTATAGCTTTGTTTATTTTATCAGTAGCTCTTATTTCGAATAAATACTCGAGTCTGTCATCAATGATTGGCCATGTTTAAAAAATTTTGAATGTTTTTCTGTTGTTGTTTTCCGGTTTTTTCATTAGTCGCATATGATTCACGTTCTCAATTTGTCTTTTTCTATCTTCAAAGCTTGTTTAAACATTTCATTATTCATAGACATTCGATTTTATGATAGAGACCAACAGAGCGTGGGGCGAAGGTGCAGGGAAACTAGTCTTATTTGATTAAATATTTGTGATAAGCAAAATTTTGACGTAATTTTTTTTTTTTTAATATTGTGGTGTAAGTTTGCATTTTTTTATTTAAAAAGGAAATCAAATATTTAAAGAGCTCTAAAGCTGAGCTTATTTTATTACCTCTTTCACCACATAATCATTTACTTGTGGTTTATTTTATCGTATATCGAACTTTTTACGAGATAAATTGCGCATTTGGAATTATCTATCCATATTACTGATATTCAAAAAACGAAACAAAAAGTTTCGGCTCGTTAACAAAACTTGAAAAAAAAGTAATTTCTTAACAATAAAAAAAACAACTTAAACAGAGTTTTCGTCTGTTATTTTCTTGTTCGGCCTATTTCAAGATCGTCACGTTGTGTTAAAAAAGAAAACAATAACAAAAAAATCTTATCGCATGTACTTGTTACGCATTGTCAGGGTCTTTGCATAACTGTATATACATACTATGTACAGAGCCCATGCGTGTGAGCAAATTAAAATATAAACCAAAAGTATCTAGATACAATTTTGTCTGTTTAACCATTAATTAAGATGAGAGTGCGAATGTGTAAGCAGTCGTACTGACAAATATCTCATACATGATAAACAAACAATCAAATTTAATGAAAATTTCACAACAAATAACGAGCACACAAAAATCAAAAGATGACACAAAAAAAATGAGTCAGGAATAATGCCTCAAATTTGTATTTGTACTATTTTAGTAATGCATGTTTTATTATTGTTACCTGATGGAAACAAAAAATCTGGTCGCACATTTTTTGCAAAGGAAATTCATGATTTGCAATCATGCGATACAAAAAATAATAGCAGTAAATTGCCTTTGTTTTTTGTCTTTTTTGTATTTGATGATTGTCATTTTCTTTCAGTTCACTTTAATTTGAAATGTGCCAACGACAAAAATATTTTACACTAATATTAATAAAAAAATATATGTTTAAATGATTGACAGGCGGTGCGCGGGCAGTAAATGAATGCATATACATATGCGTAATACAAGTGCGAGCGAGAGAGACATAGCGAGTAACGAAGGGGCAGTGAGGATGATAGTGCTATACTAGCGCAATGTAGGATGCAAGGGGGAAAGAAGTAGTAATCAATTGCAATATGCAGGCGGAAGTACGTTAGAAAGAGAGGCTGACTGGCAGACAAGAGAATTTAACAGATTTGCAGTGAATGCTGTGATTGCTACACCCCCATATTAATACAGTCAACAACAATCGCACATAACAATTTACAACAATGAAATCAAATCGAGCTGTTGCTGTTATTTGTTTCTTCTTTATTTGTCGTCACGCGTGCGAGAAAGCAAGATGCGATTCATGCGAATAAAGTATGCGAGTAGCAAATGATTATGCTTGCTCATTGTTGGCATCATCGAGTATGTGGTATTCGACGGCGGGTGGACTTATGAATGAAATAAATTTTTTACGTGCCTTTTTCTTTTTTACTCTTTTGATAATATTTATATACTGATGCTGTTTTTGCCATAAACCACAACCGCAATTACAATAACAATTATTAAAACGCTAACAATAGCAACAATGCCATTTGTTATAAGGGGCGCTTTTGCATTTATTTTTGTTGTTGTTGCTTTTGTTGTTTTGTTTTTGTTCTTATTATTTTTTTTTTTTTTATATTTTTCACCATTCCTTTTGTTTGTTACTATTTTGAGTTTGAGCGTGTATGCGTAATTGTCTAGAAATTTTTTTTCGTTCCAAGCACAGAATCACACTAATTATGCCACTACAGTCAGTAGCAACAATAATATCAGCAAGAGGCGGGAAGTGGGTGGAAATCAGGGCGCAGCACCTGCCCTGCTTCACCGCCCCTCATTATTAAACTATTGCTATTGCTGCTAGCATACGCACAAACAAACATATAGCACACACACAATCACACACATGCAAAGATAACTTGCGAAGGCGTGAGACCAAACTTTGGGACACAATTGATCCAAAACAGTACAATTAACTGCAGTTTTCTTACATTCTTATCTACTTCAAGCACTTTCACTCTTTCATAAATGAAAAAAAAAAAAACATTAACACGGTCGCGTTATTTAATTTGGCCAAAGTCACTATGAAAAATACGTCTTTTACTACTACTTTTATTACTATTTTTTATTAACGAGCGAGAGGGCGACAAGTGTTTTTTATGAACGACTTGTGTCCAATGATGCCACTTTAGTCTCTTTCCGGACAGATCTTGTCTTCTGTTTACCCGAAAAATGGATTTAAAAAATCCATTTCATTTTCAAAATCTGTTAAGCGTGTAACATTTTGCTAATCGAGAGGTAGCTAAAATTCAGTTTCCAACAAAAAGAAAGACTGTCGACATTTACTAAATTGTCCAAATTACAAATAAAAATTTAGGAATATACGAAACTGAACGTTTTCAAAAAAGAAAGAATATTAACTGGCGTATTGTTAAATAACGGATTTATTCCAATAAACTGTTAATTGTCAGCCAATGGTAGTCTGGCTTATATTTAATTCATTGTTATCTTGCACATGAGTCAATACAAAATTCAACATCGAACTATTTATTTCTCAACAAAGTAATAGTTTGCTTAATGTATTGTTCACATTATTGTACCCATAAGGCAAAATATTTGAAAAGTGTTGAAATTATTAAGAGTCACCGAGTGCTGCTTCTTTAGGTTGAGTTTGAAAATCGGTAGATCTCTTTTCTTAATTTTCAATAAAAATTGTAATTACTTGCATTTTATTTGAAATTATTTATTCTTTTTTTATATTTTCTTGTTTGTTTAGTCGTACTCATGTCACAAAATCATCGACTAAAGAAAAAGAAAAGAACGGAAAATTCTGCATAATTGCATCCAAAATCGGGGAAAAAAAGGGACTAAACAATGTGCTGATTGGTTCAATGTGCCGTACCTTTGTACGGGCAGTTGGGCTATGTCAATGTGGGAGATGACTCCAGGCTTGCTCAAAATTTGTATCCGTTTTTTGTCCTGATTTGTGCGCAAAAAAGTGGCACTACTGGTATTGACATTCGCCGCCGGATTAACTTTTTAGGGAAACTTTAACTGCTATTTTCATACAAAATTTAATAGTGTAAAAAGATTCGTTACCGGTAATTATGATCATTGGACTTTACGCAACTTAAATCCAATGTTGGTAACGACCGAAAACGACGTAATTTAATAATAGAATCGAGAAGAATCTGCAACTATTCTACTTCTGCCGCTTTGTCAACCCCTTGTAGTGGTATTGGTATTATTTACCAATTTATACTGAATATATTGTTAACAGTACATTGTTGTACAATTTCACACGCACATACACACTAGCAGACATTCAGATATATAAAAGTGAAGCCGAATACAAACAAAATAAGTTTGTTAAATAATAGGCGACGTATCAGCCGAAATGAGCAGTCAAGGACATCACAAAATGGCCACAATAGGTGCAGCACCAAAGTCGTCACATTGTTTTAACGACGAAATTGATTTGACCGGTAAGTCATCAATTTTGTCGCCAAGATTTCTATATCATATACATTTAGACTAATTATTCCTCTTTCGTGTATAATTTGCTGTAGATCGTTTTTCAGAGCAAATGGCGCGTCTCTGTCTATGTGAGGACTACTCCGATGTCGAATTCATTATTGAGAAAGAACGTCTGCCGGCACATCGCGTCATAATGGCTGCACGTAATGAGTATTTTCGTGCATTACTTTATGGCGGTCTGTCAGAGACAAATCAACGAGAAATTCCGCTCCAAGTTCCGCTTGACGCTTTCAAAGCACTACTTAAATACATTTATTCCGGCCACTTGTCACTTAAAAGCTTGGATGAGGATGCTATTATCGATATACTAGGTTTGGCCAACCAATATGGTTTTCAGGACTTAGAAACTGCTATTTCAAAGTATTTGCGTCAGTATTTGGCACTGGACAATGTTTGTGCCATATTGGATGCAGCTAGACTATATAATCTGGAAGATCTTTCGAAAGTTTGTCTGACTTTTATGGATCGAAACGCTATTGATCTACTACAACATAAGTCTTTCAGAGCTTTGTCAAAGGTAAATTTTTTATCATATTTGCATACAGTTTAATAAAACAAACATTTTTTTCTGCAGGAGTCATTGGAGGAAGTGTTACGACGTGATTGTTTCTTTGCGCCAGAAGTGCAAATATTTCAAGCAGTTTCAGATTGGTGCACACATAATCGAAATGTTGACATAAGAGTAAGTTTTTGAATACCATTAGGGAATAATTTTCTAATGATTCCTTTTTCATTTTAGTCAGTCGTCTCGAATGTGCGCTTGCCGCTTATGAATCTCGAACATTTACTGCAAGTTGTACGCCCGTCAGGCATACTCGAACCAAATAAATTACTCGATGCCATCGAGGAACAAAGCACATCGAAGAACCTGCCATACCGAGCAGCACTCTGGCCCGAAGAAAACGTGGCCACATCTAAATATCTATCACGTTGCATTCAAGGTGAATGTCGTTCGGCTCTCCTTGACGGGGATGTAACAACTTACGATATGGAACGAGGTTATACACGCCACTGCATTACAGACAGCAATGACTCTGGTATTGTTGTTGAGCTAGGCACCATGTGCATGATCAACCATCTTCGTATGCTACTCTGGGATCGAGATAGTCGAGCATATTCTTATTTCATTGAAGTATCTGGCAACCAGGTGCATTGGGATCGTGTTATTGATTATAGCGAATACCATTGTCGTTCGTGGCAATTCATTTACTTTGAGGCACGCCCAGTACGGTACATACGATTGGTGGGCACACAGAACACTGTCAACAAGGTGAGCCACTTTTTAACATAGATAACATGTAGTTTTTATTATATATTTTATGATATGATATTCTTGCATATACGCATTTAGGTGTTTCACGTTGTTGGTCTAGAGGCTATGTACACAGCCGAGATGCCAACAATTATCAATGGATTTGTTGCGCCGACGTATAACGTTTCCACTGTAGAAAAAAGCGCAATTGTAACCGATGGCGTCAGTCGTACTCGAAATGCACTAATCAATGGCGACTACGTTAAATACGATTGGGATTCTGGTTATACATGCCATCAGCTGGGCAGCGGCGAAATAATTGTGCGTCTGGGTCAACCATACTATGTGGGCACAATGCGTTTGCTATTGTGGGATTGTGATGATCGCACGTATAGTTTCTACATTGAAACGTCTACAAATCAAAAGAACTGGCAGATGGTTGTTGACAAACGCAACGATAACGCACGGTCATGGCAGAATTTTTCGTTTCCACCGAGACCTGTTGTCTATATACGTATTGTGGGCACACGCAACACCGCCAATGAGGTAAATGTTCGTATGCATTGTTATAACAATTGTAAAAATAAAAAAATTAAAATAAAAAACAATTATTTGGTTTGCAGATATTCCATTGTGTGCACTTGGAGTGTCCAACACAGGATCAACATTTTTTGCAACAGTTTAAGGAGAAGCAACGCCCTAAGAATGTAAATAACGTCGGTACAAGCACCAGTATGATACCACTTTGGCCAACTGAGTCCGATGCTGACAACGAAGCTGGATCAAACGAACTTATTGATATATTAAATCGTGATCCTGACATCAATCCCATAAACATTGACGTTACGCGCAGGGATGACAATGAAGCTGAGAGTATTGCAGCTGTTTGGCCAGAACATTTGCAACAATACAGAAATGTCAACTATAGCAGTGGTAACAGCAGCAACACCTCCAATCAAATCAATAGCAGCAACAACAATAGCAATCAAAGGAACGATGACAATCGCAGCGATGAGGATGCATTGCCATCATCATCGTCTCACATCAATTCCAAAAGAAGCAACGATAATCCGTAAATGTCGTCCATGCACATACATTATCTCTTGCATCTTTTGTAGAGTTGCTTTTTATGCAAAGCTTTAGCCTTTTGTACTTTTCCTTTCCTTTGCTGTTTTCTTTTCCAGTGTGAAAAGTGACAAATTATTATTAATTGTACGCGTGTGATTTGCGTGATCCGATACAAGTGCTGCGATTGAGAGTTAATATTTATTTATTATATATAGTGTTGTCTGTGTGTGTAGATTTATTAAGTATATAATTTTCAAGTTATTAAGTATACATATATCATATTTTTTAAATCATAAACTTTCGTAAAAATGGCTTGGTAAACAGTTTTATATATAAATTTGCTTAATGCTCGAAAGACGAAACAAAAAGATTTTAACATTTTGAATTTGGTATTGTATACGATATTTTTATTAGGGTGTCCTGCAGCCAAAGATAAAAAATTTATTTTGCAACAAATAAATAAACAGTAAATATTATTCAATGCAATGTTCAAACTTAGATGAGCGCTTGAAAAACCTACACAATATTACGTATATTTCAGCAAGCAATTTAATTCAAAATGTACAACTTATAACCGCATCAAACATAAATAAAGTTTATTATAAAAACGAAAGTTTCTTTAACTATGTATGATAAGCAAAAAGGTGTTATGTGTCATTAGTAATTTACAATTGAGATAGTTAAACTTTATGTAATCTCATAAAACAAGCAAACAGATTTTGTGCTTCATTTAAAGCGTCTAAAAGAAATTCTCGTTCTATGTTTTGAACAAGAAAGTGAGCGAGCGAGCATGTGATAAATGTCTAAGCCGCACTTTATTCAAGTGGAGCGCTTACGGCACGCCAGTGAGCTCAGACGCTTTGGTCGTCGCATACACCAAACCACACACACACACATCAGAAATAAAAATATAAATAAAAACAAACGGTTTATTAATACAAATGAGATATGCGAATGTGGCACGCCGAGACGTTATCATTTGTGCGCAGTTCATGAAAAGACAGCGGCAGGGCAGCGTTGGCATCTGTGGCAAGCATGAAAAGTTTGCCAAAAAAGAATATGAAAAAAAAAAGAAAAAAGAAAATGTGATAATAGCTCAAGGCTTTGGCATTTTGTGCTTGTTAGCGAGAAAATCAGTTGGATTTGGTGGCAATGCACACGAATGAATTCTTTATCACGGCTTGCTTGATGCGACTGACTGCGACAGCTTTGTGGATAAGAATGACAGCGTAAGACGTGAGCGAGAGAGGCGACGCGACGCGACGTGATATTGCTGAGTCTTGCAGGCAAACAGACAAAAGTTAATAACACCATTTGATAAATAGACAAGAGACCAGGTGTAGATACTTTTGCGTGTGTGTGTGAGAATTTGTGTGAGCCTATTTTCGCGTGTATATTAAATTATCTAGATTAACCTAAATCATGCCAATAAAAAAAAAAAAAACAAAAAACAATAACAAAAAAAAAAAAATATAGTCACAGCTGCTGAGCACAACTTGAGCGGTTTAAGTGCGTTGCTCGGCATTTAAAGCAGATTCTATAATGGTACGACGGTGGCGGCACTAAAACGAGATCAAAAAGTTTATGAGGCAATAAATTAAGCTAAGCTGCACATTGAAGATGAGGTAATGTTGTGCTTGTCTATGTGTGTGTGCCGTTAGTCAAATACATACATATGTATGTATGTGTAGAGAAAGGTTTTGCTCAAGCGTAAAATAGTTGTTGGTGTATAGTAGCGGCAGCGCAGCATCAAATCAAAATCAATGTCAATATTGACATAAATCGAAGTCGAGCAAAATAATAGAAAAGCTGTTCCAAGTAAAAAAAAAAAACATAAAGCAAATTGTTGTTGTTGTAACCGCATGTGTTCGACAAGCAACCGCAAACAAACACCCATAGAGACACACACACACACACACACACACAATTTCATCTTCTTCATCGACAGCTTACACTTCATATATACGGCATGGCTATTCTTCTTGCCATGCCGCCGCCTCGTCATCATGTTCCTCATTATTATTGTTGTTGTTGTTTTGGTTGTTGTTGTCGACATCATTTATCAGCGCACAAAGGTCAAGTAAAGTGTTGTTATCCTTCAGCTATCAATGTGCAAATAGAATATTGAAGGAAAAATCACAAAGCAAAACAAAAAACAAAAACAATTGTGAGTAACAACAGCAACAACAACAGCCACAATCATTACAGCATAGACTGGCAGCGACATAGCGCGTTATATACATATGTATGTATGTTGGTTGTTTGTATGTATGCATGTATGTGTGTAAGAGCAGAAAACGAAGGATCAAAGTACTTTGCTAGAGGCAAGAGAGAGCTCAATGGCATGAGCAGTACTCAACAGAGCAGACCAGAAACGAATAGAACAGACCAAGCCAAGTCAAGCCAGGCCAGGCCAAGTCAAGCCAGACCGAGCCAGTTAGCTCGCTTGCTTGCAGATGTTCGATTTGCTGCTTGGTGCTTTTGTAGCGGCCTTGAAAACATGGCAGTATTTATATGGCTTGGTGAATTTATGTGCATGTGTGTGTGTTGATGGATGGATGGGTGGTTCACACTTAATGAAAATCGTTATTGAAATAAAAATATCAGCCAATGACATAAAACAAAGACGAAAACGTAAAAGAAAAAAAAAAAAAAAACAATAACAACAAAAGCAAATTGAGTCTTAGCGGCTAATTTACACACACACACACAGGCACATATGTATGTGTATGTGTATATAATTATCCTTGTATGGTTTTTTGTTTTTTATAGTTTTGCTCGCACATCATTGTCAATAACGATAGTCGAGCGTAAAAATTTCTTCATTTTGCCATTTCCGTCTTCGTTCAAGTTCTTGACTAACGATAACGGCATAAACAATCTACTTCATCTTTGTTTTTTTCTTCTTTTTATTGTTGTTGCTATTCTTCTTTAATTGTATATATGTATGTATGTACATATGTGTATGCCTTTGGTTCCATTTGATTTCATTTTAATATTGTCTCTTTCGTTGTCCGCTTTAATGCGCAGAACACTTCTAATTGACGACCAATTAAAGTCTGACCTTAATACCAAACAAGAAAAAAAAAAAAAATAAAGAACAGAAGGAAAGCAGAAAAATAAGTGAAGAAAAGCAAACAAATTTATGCTCATTACTGCTTAAAAACAAATCATGAAATTTTAATAATGTTTTCGTGCATAATTAATTAATACAAAACAGAATAAAATATACTAAAAGCAAAATTAAAACAATTAAAAATGGCGGCCAGCGTACAATTAACTCAGTGCGTATACTTAATGTGCGTATGAGATACATATAAATAAGATAGACGCTGAGCGGCGCCTACACTTGTTTCAAATAGCTAGCTTCGATAGGAACAATGCAACACTATCGACCGACATTGGCCAATGGTGTGCCACTGAGGCCGGAGCCGCCACAATATTTCGCCTACAAATCAAACTTTCAATGGCCGCTACGTGCCGGCGCTAACATTATGGCGCACATGTTGAAGACCATTGGATTGACGATATCGCTGGCATGCTATGTGGCGACCATTGTCTCCGAATTCTCGTACATTGCCGAAAACATTAATAATATTGCAGCAGTGGCCGAGTGTCTTACCACCTCGTTCATGGGTCTGCAGTATTTCTGTCGCAGCGTTGTGCTCCTAACGCATCAAACACAATTGCGCGCTCTCCTGCAGCATTTCTATGCGGAAATCTATTTTACCAAAGAACAACCGTGAGTGATAATAAGTAAATGCTATCGTTTCTATGCAATTTTAATTGTTTGCTTGGACAGACAATATGATGTGGACGCGCAATATTTACGGCAACGTATTAATCGCTATACGCGTTTTATTTCGATTTTTACGTATCTGTACTATGTGCCCATGATGCTAATTTTCGTTATGTTCGGTCTGGAATTGTACGCGAAGGGTATGTCTTCACGTGAGAAACCATATTTTTATCGCTCTTCGTTTCCTTGGTATGACGCTCAAGAGCCACGCATGTATATCATCACGTCCATCTATACGGGCTGGCTGGCGTATACATGTTGTACGATCTGGTCGGTTGAGGATTATCTAATTTGTATAGTGCTCTGCCATACGAGTCATCGTTACAAGCAGTTACGTTTCACATTGCGTAACATGTTCGATGCCGCGTTACAGGATCAACAGCGCGTCGGCATACATGTGCATCAGGCGTTCCGGCAGCGTTTAAACGGCGTGATACAACGTCAGCAGCTCTTGTACAAGTAAGTGTGTTTAAAGTGTTCGTACGCTTCCTTTGGCAATGGTTTTGGTTAGCTTTGTATTGCAGGCAAAGGCGCACTTTACATATCAGATATTCTTTACGATGACATACGGTGTATTGTTGCTCTGTGTGGTCATGTTTCAGCTTGAAAGGGTAAGTTTGTGTGTGTGCAATTTGTTGTTGTCTGGCGTCACCTTTATTCGTTTTCAACTCTAACCAGACTCAAGTTGGCATTAATTGGGTCACATATATCAGTTGGATTATATCGCAAACAAGTCAATTCATTATAATTGGCTTCTTCGGTCAAATGCTGTTAGATGAGGTTTGTTCGTTTGTTTGTTTGTCTGTCGCTCGTATGCATTAAGTTAAGTTTATATTACTTCATTTAGTCGCTGAATTTAAGCCATAGTTTTTACACCTGCCGCTGGGAGGCGCTGCTGCCGCATGGCGACGTACACACAAACGCTTTGCTCATGCGTGACATTCAATACGCCATTTTGAATACCACAAATCCGGTTGTGCTTGATGGCATGAAACTTTTTGCCCTCACTCATGGCGCTATCGGCACGGTTAGTATTTATTATCGCTATTCGATTGCTTTTGATAGACACTTCTATTTTGTTCTGTTCACTAAAATACTCTTTTTTTTTGCAGGCACTGCGTTCGGCCATGTCCTACTTTATGTTTCTGAACACAATGAGCGATACAACTAAAGGGCATCACAAATGAATCGTCGACGGTCGACCAAAGTAAAACATAGAATTTCATTTCAATATACATACATACATACACATAAATTTTGTGTTTCATTTTGATTTTTTAACATTTCAATTTGAGGTCAATTCATCTTTTACTTTGTTTTGTAACTTTTATGTTGCTTAAAGCAATTTTTGTGCTTTAATTTGAAATTTTAGTATGTTGAATCATACAAATGCTGATGATGTTGTCTATGGCGTTTGTTGCTGTTGCTTTGACAAGCTTTTTGGGTTCACGACGCACTTCCGTACTCGTTTGGCCGAGCATGGATGAATTTATCTTACAAATTGTATTTCCGCTTCAGGCTCTCATCTATATACATATACATATACTTATGCATGTGTAAACATCACTTGCACAAACAATTACACACACACACACACACATGTACATATAACCACCACATCGATAGAGAGTGGCTACTTCCTTCCTATATTTCTTCCGCTTTTTAAGCATTACTTTCTTTATAGCTTTTTCTGCAATTTTCTACGCACATAGACACGGTCAGGCAATCATTATGTGTATGCATGTGTGTGTGTGTGTGTGTGTGTGTGTGTAAATGTTTATTCACACCATATTGTCTTCTGTTCACACAATATCTCAATTTGCATACTTTTGGCAAATGTTATTTTGTCAAATAGAAAAAAAAAAACCCTAAAACTATAAAATGAAAGGATGAAGCAACTTTTCCACTTCCTTTTTAACTTTTGATTGCGCCCGAAGTCAAGTCCGGTTTTACAGAGGTTGTTTCTATGCTTCACTTTGTACATACATACATACATACGTACATGTGTGTGTGCTTGTGTGAAATTGTTTGTAAATTCTTTCAATTAAACAAATTATTTGAACGCATTTCATGCATGTACCGGTTAGGTGCAATTAAGGTCAGGTTTTTATGGGCAAACGAGCGGCACGTGCTGTATTCGTTAGAAAAGCAAAAAAAAAAAAAAAATAAAAACAGTAAAGACGCTAACTTCAGTAAGGCTGAAGCTTAGATACTCTTCACGTCCTTTCTTTGCCTATATACCAATTTTTCAGGCATTTTGTCGGACTATGTAAAACTACTATCTTCCAAAACAAAAAAGTTTTCGATACAACGATTCAAATTTGTTTTTCTTCTTCATTTCGTATGGAGGCTACCAGTTCCAGTGGTCCAATATGGCCGGTTTCGACAAATGAGTTGATCGCACAAAAAAGAAGTCTTTCAACTCAATATCTTCAAACTGTGGGAGGAGATCGTATATATAGTTACAGACAGATGGACAGATGGACAGACGGACAACTCAACTCGTCTTGATTAAGAAGGAGAAGTTCCTTGAGGTGGCTGATCATTATATCATATCATATAAGCTTATCATTATTATATTACGTATACGCCCAGTCACCATGATCAAGCATACCCTTTTAGTAGTACTTAATATTACGAAATAAATTGGTATCAATGACTTGACAAACTTTAAAATGTTACGAGCTTATCATTTTCAAAATGTTAATGGCAAAACGTTTTTAATAATCATGCCAATCAATTGAATTTGCTTGATGAAACGTTTGAAGATAATTTCTTAACTGTTTTTTTTTTTTTTTCGCTATCAACACTTGCGATAAATGTGATCTCATTGCAATAACATTGCTTGATTAAAGTGTTTAGATTTGATAATTAGCACAACTTGAAATTCAAAGTTGCCGAAAGTAGCGAATCCATCGCTGCAATCCGATAAGGAAATCAAGTAGCGTTACTATAAAATACGCAAAAATTATATGGTTTGTCATTAGTCAGTGAGTAAATTTCATCGATAACATAATGGAACGTTGGCAAGGCAAAGTGGCTGTGGTGACTGGTGCAAGTGCAGGCATTGGCGCTGCTATTGTCAAGGATCTGGTGAACGCGGGTTTGATTGTTGTCGGTTTGGCACGCCGTGTTGAACGTGTCGAGGCACTACGCACTCAGTTGCCTGCAAAAAAACAGGCATCCTTGTATGCATTCAAATGTGATGTCAGTAGTGAGGCATCAGTGACGACGGCATTTGATTGGATTGAAAAGAAGTTGGGCGCCATCGATATACTTGTAAATAATGCCGGCTCACTGCAAACGGGACATCTGGTTGATATGAACCCGCAGATTGCGCAGAGCGTACTGCAAACAAATGTCATGGGCATTATTTATTGCACGCAGCGTGCGTTCAAGTCGATGAAGGAACGCAATTTCGATGGTCATGTAATTTTAATTAACAGCATTGTTGGCCACAAGATAATGCCACCACCGCACTCGGGCTCAGCGCCCGATTTCAACATTTATCCACCATCAAAGTTTGCCGTTACCGGCCTTACTGAAATCTATCGTCAGGAGTTTCAAGGCTTGGGCACGCGCATTAAGATTACGGTAGGTCATGATACAATTTATTTTTAATTCAAAGAACTTGCATAATTCGGTTTTTTTTTTTTGTTACATTCCCATAGAGCGTTAGTCCCGGTGCTGTGGACACTGAGATAGTGCCGGAAAGCATACGTGGGCTCATTGGCCAGAGTATTCTACGTTCCGAAGATATCTCGCAGGCTGTTCTCTTTGCCATTTCCACGCCACCAAATGTACAGATCACTGAAATCAACATAAAACCAGTTGGCGAAATGTTCTAAACGATCTTAAATCATTTGTGTTTGAGCATTTTTTTTCCTTAAGAAAAAAAATGGTTAACGGGTTTTGGATGTGTAATGTATCGCTTTATATTTGAAAGGCTTTAATAAAAATTTTTGATAAAAAAATAATTCATCGTTTTTGTATTAGTACAGTAAGGAAGTCGTAAAAAAGAGGGTTACCTGGAAAGTTTTGCGGGAGTTTTGAAAATTGGCATCTATATGGATTTTGGGCTGCTCTTTCCGAATTTCCACTTTGCGACCTTCTACGACCGCCGGTCGAGCCGCCATTTTGAAAAAATGGCTTCCAAAATCACTTTTTCGACCATATCTCAGTTTTTGCTCATTTTACGGCAAAAACACCTCTATACTAAATTAAACTAGAGGAAATTTCCTACAAATTATGTTCTAAGCTTTTTTTCGTAAGACTAATAGTTAAGGCGTACGAGCGCCGCAAAGTGTACGACTTTGGTACTATGGTTTTCATACATTTTGTATGGGATTTCGATTTGTTTTTGATTAATACAAATTTTGAAAAATTGCTTAATTTGTTGTGTTTAATGCTAGTATTTAGTATTTTTTTTGTCTTATATTCAAGTAAACACAACGTTCCCAACACGTCAACAGATTTACAGGCCCAGAACCATGCAAGTGTTACTTGCCTCTTTTATAAGAAAACGGCAATTTTTGATGAAAAAACGGTTGGTTTGGATTTGTAAATTTGCACTTGAATTTGGAACGTTTTTATTATAATAGATGATTAATATAACATTAAATCTCAACACCAAACAAATAAAAGTAAGTGAAATCTAAAGCACTTGGACTCAGAGTAAGATTATCATTCAAAACAATACCAAATCCCATACAAAATGTATGAAAACCATAATACCAAAGTTGAACACTTTGCGCCGCTCGTACGCCTAGACTATTAGTCCTACGAAAAAAATGCTTAGAACATGATTTGTTGGAAATTTCCTCTAGTTTAATTTAGTATAGAAATGGTTTTTCCGTAAAATGAGCCAAAATGGAGATATGATGAAAAAAGTGATTTTGGACGCCATTTTTTCAAAATGGCGGCTCGAGCGGCGGTCGTAGAAGATCGCAAAGTGGAAATTCGGAAAGAGCAGCCCAAAATCCATATAGATGCCAATTTTCAAAACTCCCGCAAAACTTTCCAGGTAAAACTACTTCCTTACTGAACTATATCCACTTATTTTTTATTTTTCCAAAGTTTATTTTACATACTCCTATGTACACCAGAAGTGTTAGCAGTGCAAGAAGCAACATAACACTGATGAAGGCGAAGAATTATCGACACGGTGTCATCGAAAGAGACACTTGTGCGTCGAAATGCCGCACTTGCGTCTGTATTTACATGAAAGAAGAAGCAATTATTTAATAATTCAGTTTTAAAATTATAACGGCAAAAGCTTTTATTATTTAAACTAAAAGTAGTGTTACCATTTTTAAATTTTTTGTTATCACTGATCGATTAGAATATTGGAAAAAGCTTGATAATACACAAAGCTTTCGGCGGAAGCTAACCCAGACGCTTTTATAAATTTCGCAATGTAGCGTAGTTTATCGTTCAGTCACAATCAAACACCAAATTAAGCAAGTAAGCATTATCAACAGTTTTATTCGTCATACACAAGCAATTATGGAACGTTGGCAAGGCAAAGTAGCTGTGGTGACAGGCGCCAGTTCAGGCATTGGCTCCGCCCTTGTGAAGGATCTGGTCAACGCTGGACTGATCGTTGTTGGATTGGCGCGTCGTGTTGAACGCGTCGAGGCTTTACGTGCCGATTTGCCTGCCGATAAACGCTCGCAGCTGAATGCCATCAAATGTGATGTCAGCAGTTTGGATTCCGTCAATGCAGCCTTCGATACGATTATCAAGAATTTTGGTGGTGTGGACATTTTGGTGAATAATGCTGGCATCGTGAATATCGGTCAAACCGTCACACTTGATCCGGCAAAAATCAACGAAGTGCTGCAAACGAACGTCATGGGCGTAGTTTATTGCACACAACGCGCATTCAAATCGATGAAGGAGCGTAATTTCGATGGTCATGTGATTTTGATCAACAGCGTTGTCGGCCATAAAATCACCAACTTTTCCAACCAAGCGCCCATAGCGAATATCTATCCATCGTCTAAGTACGCCATTACTGCGCTCACTGAAATCTATCGCCAAGAGTTCTCTGGCCTTGGCACCAAGATCAAAATCACGGTATGTTCTTTATAAGACTTCAAATTTTTTTCGATTGAAATAACAATTTCATGATTTGCCTTTTTGTAGAGCGTCAGTCCTGGTCTTGTCTCAACGGAAATTTTGCCAGATGAAATACGCGAAAAGTTTGGTGCTACCATACTACAACCTGAAGATATTTCCCAGGGCGTACTTTATGCCATTGCCACACCGCCGCATGTCCAAATCCATGAGCTGACAATAAAACCGGTTGGTGAAATATTTTAAACATTCTATAAACATGTATTTTGTATTAACCAAAAAGTTCTAATAATAAACAAAAACAAATTAAAAACAAAAAAAAAAAAAAGCCTACCAGAACATACTTAATTATTTTCAGCAAATCTAAGAAATATTGCCGAGTCATGCTTACTTGACTGATAAAACTTTGGCGTGCTCTAAAGCTCTCTAAAGCAGCGGCGCGAACAATATTTCATTAAATAATTAAGCTAATAATCAAACGCTTGCACATACACGGGTCAATTGGCGTGTATCTGTCTGTATGTTTTAATCTATCCACATAAGGTATACTTATATGAATTACATTTATTTAGCGATACACAACAAGAGAGTTGTTTATGCGCCTCATTTGAAATTCACAATGCGCAATGTTGTTGGAATTGAAGGTGATACAATATGCCGTTTAACGGCTTATGTTTTACAGAAGGCAAATTCCAATGACGATGTAATGAAGATTGTTTCGTTAAAAATTATTCTTGTATCATCTTCAACCAAATAGATATTCTATTGATTATTTGCACAAAAGATAGGTCAGTTAACTTGGTGATAGAAATTGTAACGTAATAATAGCTGACGTAACGTAAGTTAGCATGTTTAAATAAGTAATTACGTAACGCTTTAATTTAGTCAATAATTTAGTCTTGTTTACGATCATTGTTAAATACTTAATTATAGAAAAAAATTGCAATATGCTTGTTACCATTTTTAATTAAAAATATTAAAAAAATTATCAACCAAAAAAAAAAAACAGTTGGCTGTGTGTGAGTTATTAATACTGAAAGCAAAATTGAAATCTGTTGGTCATGCATGATATTCTTTTTAATTATTGTTTGGAATTTGTTTACGTGACAAGTTCTATGGTATTCAGATATTCTATTGTCAGATAAACAGTTGTCAATTGCATTTGCAGAATATTTCTTTAATTGGAATCGCTTTTTTGCTATTCAATGCAATGCGAAAATACTTATTTACTTATGTATGTATATGACTTTTGCTCTATATGTTTGAACACTATTTCAAGCATTATATTTTTGTATCATATCACATATAAATATACAAATATATGAACATTAATATTGTTGAAGACAGCCAAGTACAAGTTTGCGAATGATTCGATTTCTGGATTATGTAAATTTTACTTATTGCCAACCATTAATATTAAATAGAACAGTAACCAGTAACGAAGCATTTTTCTGCCATCTGACATTTTTGACAAGTGCTCATGGACACACACACACACACACACACATGCATGAAGTCAGTTAGCAGTAATAGGAATCAGCAAATTGATACGAAGAAGAAATGAACGAAAATTTGTTATTTGTATGCGCACATTGTTTCAAGCGTTTTCCATTTAATGATCTAACTGGCGACAATCATTATTGCAAGGTAAGTAAAGCATTATTGTTTGTTTTTTATAGAAATAATTATTTAATTTTTATTATTATAATTAAATTTCAAACAAATGCCACATTTTGTTCAACGCAGTCATGTTATCGCATTACATTGCGACGTTGTTGCTACTGTCAATGTAGTTTTTCACCTGAAAAGTGAGTTTATTTGTTGTTGCTTTTGTAAATTTGCACATTTAATAGTTTCTTTTGTCTGTTTCTCAATTTGCAACAGCAACAGTCAAGAGACGTGCATTTCATGCAACAATTCGATAATTAAATGTGGTCTGCCGCGTTCATGCAAAATGTGCAAATTGAAGGCGGCGTTCAAGGGGGGCAAGTGCAAGCGTTGTTATCGCTATTGTGTCAGATACGGCGAGCCGCGCAAGTGCAGTCAATGCAGATGTCGTGCTGCCTTCATCAAAAATCTGGCCGATGTTAGTTTGCCTGATGATTGAGCATGATTATTATAACTAATTTTTATAATTACAATTTTTTTTTTAGCTGCAATTTGATTCAAAATTAAAATGTTGGCTGTGCACTCATGGCATTAAACGTTCACCATCTCAGAGTAAAACTAAAAAAAATAATAAAAATCGGCAAAACAACAATAACAAACACAGAAGTGAAAAAGCATTGCTGTTCGATCCATTGAAAACAAGAATAACAACAACAATAGCAACACCATCGTCATTGTTATCACCAACGCCCACGCCAACGCCTTTGCTATCATATATTGTTACAAAACCAATGCTGTTATCAACATTACCAGCAGCCGAGGCAATCAATGTAACAACAGCAACAACAATAACACCAACACCGCCATCATCATCACCAGCAGCAGCAGCAGCAGCAACGACGCATATGTCATTATCGCCATCGCTTGAATATGTTTGTGCCAATGATGACGTTAATGAAAAGAATACACCTGAGGCATTGGCCAGCGTTAATAATGGCGGTACAATGATGACACTCGACTTGCCTGAGATTATACCAAAGTCACTAATGATTGATCCATTCTCATCGGAGCACTTAATCGCAATGACCGAGCTTAAGGACACGGTAGCGGCATTGGAGAAACGTGTCTTCATACAGAACAAACAACTAATCGAAAAGGACAAATTGGTAAGTCATCTTATAATGTTATTTGTGTGTATGTGTGTGTGTGAGTGTGTGTGTTTTTCAATTATACGGAATATGTAATGGCATAATTTTCATTATAGTTGAATCAATTGCGCGCCGAAATGGGCGATAGAGAGAAAGATCTACGTCAACAGTTACGTGAGATGAATAGCTGCCATATGAATGAATTGGGAGACGTCAATCGCAAAATACATGCACTGACCAAAGAGAACGCCTCACTGAAAAAGACCGTTAAGGATATTATGAAAAAATCTATTAATTTGAAAAAAAAATAAATGTTGTTCTTTTTTTTTTGGTTTGTATAAGTTAGGGAAATCAATATAATAATGGTGATTATATTTTTATCATTTAAAATATTTTTTGCTTTTTTGTAATAGATGCATTTATTTAACAAATATACACAAAGTTTGTTGGCCTATGGAGATCTTAAGTGTTTCATTCATCATATACTTTAAATTGCTGGCCAAAGTAAGACTAAAATGCTTTAAAGCAAGTATCTAAGGCAAGTTATGTTGATAGTTCCAAACACTTTATTTGGTACAATCTCAAAATCGTTTGAGATATTTAACGGTTTGCGCTAACTTTCCAATTGTCAAGCTGGCCAATTGGTCAAGAATGCACGAATGACTTTTCGACACTTTTGATTTCCGTACAAAAATGTTGCTTTACAAATAAATACTTTGTTGTTGTTGTTGTTGTTGTGCATTTATGTCGAGGCTCTTTATTTGTTCCTACACTCCTACAATTGCTACTTTTTTATGACAATAACAAAAGTGAGAGAGAAAAAAAAAAAAGGAGAAAAGAAGAGAAAAAAAGGAATCGTGCCATTTGTCTTTTGTCATTTTTATCGTTGCAGTCAGATTTCATCGTTGTTCTGCGAATTACAATTTGGCCGCAGGCGGTCGGTTGCTCCATTGCTCCATTGCCCCATCACCCCATTGCCCAATAACACCAACCGCTTGCCACACTTCCGCTTCCCCACTGTGACTGGCAGAGAAAAACTTTTTTGTTTGTTGTGGGTTGCGTTGGCGTAATCAGCGGAAAAATGCTTGATTGGTAGCTTTAAAACTCGAACATTTCGAATGTCGTATTTTATTGAGTCTTTTCGCAAGTCGTTCCTTCAATCCTTCGTCCCATTGCCCCGCCCACCGTTCACATCGCTCAATGAGAATGCCATAAAGAGCATTTACGAAACAAATAAATTCGCCAAATTTCGTAATAAAGCGCAAAACTAATTTATAACGCCAAAAGACACAGGACTCAGGAGCCATGACAACAACAACAACAACAACAACAACAACAACAACAACAACAACAACAACAACAACAACAACAGCCAAATAACAACAACAACACCACCATCAAAAAAACCACCAACAATGAAAAGGAAAACAAGGACGAGCGACTGAGTGAGTGAGTAAGTGAGTGAAAATTCATGGAAGCATTTTGCCAAAAAGTCTTCAGGACACTGTTGTCACTGAGATTCTTCACTGAGTACGCGCCGCATTCCATTTTGATTTTAAAACTTTTTGGTTTTAATTTACTTGCACATCACTTCTGTCTTGGTTACGCACAAAATTCCAACAAAATCATCTAAAAAATTTCTTAATCTTTGTTTGCATACTGCGCTCTCATACAAATGAAATTCTCGCACGTTCCCGAGTGACTGACAGCGCGACCATGGACCCGGCAAAGTTCTAAAGTATTAAATGACAAAAAATAAATATAAGAAAATAAAAAAAAAAAAAAACAAAAACAACAATATAAAATAAAAGGAGAAGACGAATTGTGGTGACGCGGGCATGCAAATGAGTAACGCGTTCATTTATATGATATTTAGGTCATTCCGCATTATTTAGTCTGAAAATTTTTGCAGAATGTGATAAACGACATCTTCCGTTATGCTCACTGCAACGGACTTGGTTCGCTCTCAAGTATGATAGCACTTTTGTTATCCAGAAATAAAAAAATGACAAAAAAAAAAAAAAAAATGGAAAATATTTTTTTCTTCTTGAAAAGAGTGAAGAAAAATTGTACGAGTATTTATTAAGACAACAAATGAAAACAAACAAAAAACAAAAAATGAAAAACGAAAAAAAAAGAAAGTCTTCATGGGGCAAATGAAAAGCATTGCGAACAAAGAAACAAGTGTCCGCTGATGATAGAGCAAGCAAAGTGTGCAAGTCTCATTCGTACTGAATACGAAAGCAGCGCGGATGTCAGCATCAGCATCAACGTCAGCGTCGGCAATCAGATTTGCTGCGCTTAATGGTCGTGCTTACATAAAAGTGCACGCTAAGCTACGTTGTAGTTAGGTGGATTTTGTCCCAAGTCGCGCGTCATCTTGGCTAGAATATCTTTGGCCAACAAGGACAAACAGCGAGTTGGTGCGCTCAACTAAATTAAGAATAATAAATGACTACAATATGCAAGACTCGCAACGCGCACTTATTGTATATTTAAATTAGTTCTGTTTCGCGAGCGTTTTAGACATGCGGATATGTACGCGTGTGTATTAGCCAACGATGGCTGAGATGCACTTTTAGTTCTTTTACAATATGACGACAAATCTGAAATTCCTATCAAAAGTATATACATACATGTCAGGTCAATTACATTATCAATAATGGTTCGAACTTTGGAAAAATAATTAAAAATAGTATATGTACATATTCTAGTCGCTTTTTTTCGAAACAAATTGTCATCTCAGTTCAGGCGGAGTGCGGAAGAATTTTTTTTTTCAATTATCTTCTAATGTCTGATATGATAAATCTTTATATTTTTAGAACGTGCATAACATTAAACATATTGTGGAACAGAAACTATGAATGAACTTTCTAAAACATTTTTTTTGAACTGGAGACATTAAGAAATAAATCTCTTTGAGTATATTATGACTACATGTATAACAGATAAGTATATAAACGAATCAAAGTGGAAACTCTAAGAGTATAAAAATATATTAGTGGTACAATGATAGACTAAAACACATGCGTTTATTTTTTTTTTTTTTTTAAATTTTGAAACTAATTTTTTATGCGTTATATGCGAAAAAGGTGAAAAAAAAACAATTTAATTCATAATTTACTTAACCAAACCTAGTCTCGATGTGTGCAGATTTTCCGCACTATTGCCAAGGTCCTTTGTGTTGTTGTAGTATTTTTTTTTTGGCATTGCTGTTATAAGATTTTCCTCTATAAGGTTCATTTGAACGCAAAGAAGCTCAAGAATAATAAAAAAAAAAAAAAAAACAAGAGAGAAAATAAAATTGGGAATTTCTTGAAACTATTCAACTGTGACTAGCATTGAAACGAAAGTGGCAACCGAGACGAACCCAAAAGCGACTAACGAGCGCTTGAGAAGAGCCTCGACCAGCTGAAAATGCACTCATGCGAAAAATTTGAAAATGTCGAAAATGTACATAAATAAGAAAAATTTCAGGCAAAAAAAAAAAAAAACCATAACAGAAAAAAAAAAAAAACAACGGGGGTGTGGGCATGTGTTGCACGGAAAAGGAAGCTAAAACTCACGTACAGCATATTAAATAAATTGGCAATGCGATATTTTATTTAGGCTGCACCATTTGGTTGGCTGGCTTAAGCCGACCAAGTCAAGACACGTCAAGACAAGCCAACAAAATGATACATTCATACATACATACATACATATAACATTATGAAGCGGTTGGCAAATGGTCATGGCAAAAGATGATGACGATTATGATGAATGAGCTGAGCCACAATGATGGTGGTATGGCAAATGGTGCGTGTGTGTGTGAGAGTGAGTTGAAACGAAAAAAAAAAAAAACAACAGAATCATCGCGCTTAGCTTTGTGCGCTTAATGAAAAATTGAGTTGGCAAACTTTCACGTTGCATATGCCAATTTGAAGGAAAATTCAGCGAAAAAAAAAAACCAAACAGAGCTCATAAATATCTATGAAATGCAGCTAAGCTCCTCTATTAAGAGAAAACCAGAAACGCTCAAAGGCATGCATGCATACACACATTTGTTTGTGATCATTTTAGGCATATTCATTGCATTGCTGCAAAAGGACATATTGATGAGAGTGAAATTTCATAACTTTGTGACGAATACATTCTGAATCTTTTATGGCGGTTTCGTTTGATGCCAACAGGCAGCGACACACGCACATAGATACATCAGCAACGAGCACTACTACCATATTTAGTGGTAATTTTTTTGTTGCCCGCCTCTATGGCATGAAATCCTGAAAACTTTTTGACTTTGCATGAGCTGAACTATGGTTGAAAGGAGTTGAATTGCGTGGACATTTTGTGAAATGAATTCTGGTCTGCTTATATTTTTTCTATTTTTGTTTTTTTTTTTTGTGAGTGAAGTTTCCAAAATTGGCATTTGCCTTTTGGCGAACGTATTTTGAATTTTAATGACGTACCAAAGAAGCGGTCGACATGAAGCTATGAGCATGTGTGTGTGTGTGTGTGTGTGTGTGTGTGTGTGTGGTGGAACCCTTTTCGCATATGCGCATGTAATTTTCGACTATTTCATTAGGACGATTGTACGTACGTAAGTAAATGTATGTATGTGTGTAGAAAAAAGAAGGCAGCACAAAACCAAATGACAAGATTCAATGCCTAATGATACACATACAGACACACGCACACGCACTCACTAACACCCACCCACAATGATACACACACGCATATAAAAACAGTCACAAAGCGCCAAAAAGACCGCAATGTGATTTGATTAACATTTTCTGAGCGCTGCTTGATTGCTGCTAATATAAAATAAAGTCTTTTACTCCTGACTTGCTAACTGTTTGCATGTGTGTGTGTGTGTGCGTGTGTGCGTAAGTCCTTGAAGCATTTTGACTGCGTTTTTAGCTTGAATGCGGTTCAACACTTGGCCACGCATGATTGGCAACAAGCAAACAAGCAAGCAAACAAACAAATACGCATAAACAAACAAGAAAGCGACTAAAAACCATATTTGAATATTTGATTGTATGCGTGTGCTTGTGGCTTTCGCTATGTGTGTGTGTGTGTGTGTGTGTGTGTGTGGCACAACACACGTGTTGCCATTTTTTCTACGCTTTCACTTTTTTTTCACGCATTTATTATGTTGACAAAAGGCAAATGGCCAAAACAAAGCCTAGAAAAATAACTAAGGAACTTCGCTTGATAGCATTTCTATATGTATGTATGTACGTGTGTGTGTGTGTGAGTGTTGAAACCCTTTTTATTTCTCGCTTGTCATTTGGCTTAAGTTCTTTTTATTTTTTTTTCGTTTCCTTTCTTGTTACGCTGTCTTGACTCTGCATTTATTTTATGTCATTTTTATTGAGACTTGCCTTTGTGTGTGTGTGTGTGTGTGCTTGTACCGGAGTTCATCATGTTTATGCCTTACTATGAGTCAACAAAATGATGCAAAATTATTGTATAAGTATATCTTCTTTATGGGTCACAAGGAGCATGTGTATAACATAATGTCTGTAAATCAAAATCGAAACTGGCTAAAAAATAAGCTTGAGCTCTGGCATGAAGCGAACAAAAATTTTACATAATGAAAAAAAAAAAAACCACCAACGAATCTTTTAACTTGTTTAAAAAGCAACAACACGAAGCAGGGAAAAAAGCAAACAATGGAAAGAAAGCAAAAACAAAAGAAAAAAATTTTCTTGCCAAGATTGCGACTGTAAAAACAACAATAATAACAACACATATACGAAAAATATCGACACCCAGTAGTTCTCGTTGTGTCAATTGTCCCCTTTTCGATAGTCTAGACTATTTCTCAACTATCGAATTCAGGACAGAATTTAGACAGTATTATATAGTCTGAAAAAAATATTTCAAATAAATAAAATTTATCAAATATCAAACTTTTCTATGTCGCCTGCTGTAGCTCTGAATTTAGTGTGTTGGACTATGAAACCGAAGGTATGAGGTTCGGACCGCAGCGTCACCGGAATTTAAATGTTTATTGTAATAATGTTTTCAATTTAATTATTACTAAGAATAAAAAAAAAGATATTTAAATTACCAATTATAATTAACATTAAAAAAAAAAAATAATTACTCAGTCCATTACGATGGTTCCATTTTCTTTTTTTCGTATACCCCGAACTGGTACGGCAGGGCTAGTTCGGTAACTACCCTAGTAAAACTCACCAGTTGAAAGCATTGAGACTAGATTGAGCTGGCACTAGTAGTAGTTACTATCGAACTAGTTCCAATCTTACTTCTGTACTATGTAGATCGAAGAACCGCTGGGATAATTTGCATGAAAAGTATGCGACCATATGTTGCATACTTCTAGGGGCAACGTTGAACAGTCAACAAACACTTGGCAACAGGAAAACGCAAAAGAGTGAAACAACGCTTAGGCATCAAAAGCAAAATTAATATAATAAATTTATATCGACAAGCGGCAACAGGATATAAAAACCAAAAAAAAACACACACACATGCATAGCCAGGACGCTGTATTGAAAGTATAAATTGTTGAGCTCAACTGAACTTGAATATTTGTGAAATTGATTTATTAAATTATGGAAACATAAAAACACTGAACTGTTTTAAATTAAGCAATTAAATTGAACAATTCTAAACTAATCCGCTTTATGCTCATATAACGTTGTCAGATTAACAACACACACACACACTAATGTATTCAGCCATGGCAATCTGCTGAAAAATGCTGTTAAATAAAATGACTAATTTGCCATAAAAAATGAAATTAAAAAAAACCTTGACTTAGTGAGTTAAAATGCGCAGCAGAGAAATTATGGTTGGCAGATGCAAAATAGCTGCGCGTGTTTGTCCGTGCGTGTGTGTGAGTATGTGTGTATGTGTTTGTTTATAAGTGTGAGCGTTTAATATCGTTTTCTATTATTCTGAAAACAATTTTCCATTGCCGGTGTCTAAAGCGCGTTGAGAAAAAGAACAAGAAGAAGAGGAATAAGAACAACAACAAAAATATATTCATAAAGGACAACAAAAAATAATAAGAAGAAATAAAAAGCTAAGAAAATAAAAAAATACAAAAATATTTTTCAAACCTGAACAACAAAATTGAAAGCAAGAGAGAATTTCCCATAAGGCTTGAGAATGCTCGCTAAAGTGAGTGAGTAATAAAATTCGCAGAGGTCTTTAGTGCAGCCAATTGAGTGTTTTTTCAGGCAAATCTGTCTTTTTTTTAATCAAGTTTGACGATGAGTAAATCAAAAATCGTTTCAATTTTTTTCTAAATGCAATTCTCTCTATTTCTACTTTCATTCATTTGCGTTTAAATGTGACACTTCGACTGCTGCTTGGCAAAAAAACATTGAATTGTCATTGGTAAAAAAATACTAATTTGCGCATAAGAAAGTGGCAGCACTAATGTTCCTTAACAGCGACGCTGTTAAAATTTACCGAATCTGCTAAGTACTATGTTCGGTTACATTTTTAATCGCATGCGAGAAAATTTACGTTTCCTAACAATTTTTATTTATTTTTTAATTATTAGCCTTGTTTATTTATATTTCAATTGCAAGTATAAACAAGATAATACATGTGGGTTACAAAATATAATTAAGTTGAGTAGAATTTAACCACAAAATCTTGAGTTCTAATACTAAAATACCAAAAATTTTGCAAATTGTTAACAAAAACAACAATTGCTAATCTACACACGCATATACATGTACGCACAAAGTCATATATGTATGTATGTACTTGAATGATTGTCGTTTAGGTTTTATCGTTTAGCAAATTTTATTTGGCTTCTATTCTTGAATTGACATGTTTGTTGCTATTGTGTCACACATTCATTTCAGCATGTCGGATCACATTTTGCTTAAACTTTAGTGACAGAACAACAACAACAGTAATGACACCAGCGACAACAATGATTGCATGCCATATTAAACAGATTTAGTTGACTTTTGTAGTTTGTGATTTGTGACCAAAAGTGTTCGATTACAAAATGTTTTGTTGCCATCTCGTTGTTGTTGTTGTTGTTGTTTTTCTTTCTAGCAACTGACTTTACGTGCTTGACAACAAAAACCTCGCCTACTCCTCATTGTACGAATTTGCATGCCTGTGTTGGTGTTTGTGTGCCTGTGTGTGCTTTTCCATTGAATATGTGTATTTGTGGTTGCCTTTGCGGCCTTTCAATGTTCACCCACGTTCTTCTGACCTTCCTTTTCTCGTTTCATGAAATTTTGCCTTTACTTTGTGGTTCTTGTTTTGTTGTTTTTGTTTTTGTTGTTATTGCTGTTGCTTACTCGTCCTACCGCACACTTTATCAATACAAATCAATAAATCCTGAACACGCTGGACCTCTATACGATGACACTTCTGTCACACTTCTGTCACATTTATGTCATTTTTGTTGTCAGTTGTCAGTTGTCTGCATGCTTGTTCCCATGCTTGATTGGTGTTACAATACTGCATCATTATAATTATCCTTTTATTATTATTTTTTTTTGTAATTTTTTGTTTGTGTTTAAAAAAGAGAATTTCAGGCTAATTTTTTATTTAATCTTGGCTCATTTAATTATCCAACATGTTGCTAGAATATATTAATTATCTAATATAATATACAACCATCTGTAACGATCTATAAATAATAATCTATTAATCTATTATTATTTCGCTCAAATTCGATTTCCGCTGAATCCTAAGTAAGGATTGTGAGGATCTGATTTTTATACATGTATTTTTTGTTTTTAATTTTCTGATTTATACAAATAAAATATGTTTTTTTAATGTAATCATGGTCAAAATGCTTTCAAGCAGAATTCTTTTATTGAATTAGTCATAAAATGTTAAATGCACACAATTGAGTTAATGCAATTACGCAATGTCATTCAAAAGCGCACATTTATGCCGTTAATATTGAAATAATTAAAGCATTGCATGTCCTTATTAAGAAGGCATTTGTAATGAAGCCGGGACGTGGGGCATGGTTATTGTTCAATGGCATGAAGACTATAAAAATCAGATTATCGCAATTGGAAAATGCGAATAAATGTCAGGCACACACACAGAGGCACATACATCCACGCTTACGCCCACATACACAATCCGTAATAACAAGACAGTTTACGCGTATATGGCATGGGTGAAGCAAGCGTCAGCGTGGGCGTGGTAACTGCATTACAAGCATTTAAACAAATGCAATTGGCTCAAGCAGCACGACATACTGACTGAGCCTTCAAATGATTTCGTTCAGTCCAGTTCGTTTTGGGTTCAATTTGAACAATTCAGTTGAATGTTATAGGCCGTCAGAAGAGTAAGTAGTAAAAGGCCTAAAAAGAGAAGAGAAGAGAGGAGAAGAAAAGGGCAACTGAGCATATGAGTTGTGTGAGATCAGAAGGCCAACAATGACAACATGTAAAGCGTTTGCTTTTGTATTCGTTGTCGTTGTCGATGCCGATGCCGACTGTGTCGTTGTAGAGCTGTCAATGTCGTTATTGCTCTTAGCGTGGGTATTTGTGTTGTTGTTGTTGTTATTTTTGTTTTTTGTTGGTACATGGTTCATTATGTTGAACAACGATTGCAGCGCAAATGCAATTGCATTCAACTTGCATACAATTCATGGCGATGATTGCATTGCATTCTACACACACACTCACACAAACACACACACACACACATAAGAACTTGGCACAATTTGAACTTGTCTGCGTGTGTGTTTTTTTCCTATTGTAATTTCTTTCAAATCTTCTACAAAAGCGTTGTTGATACAATAATTTTCTCAGTTGAGTTGAAAAAATTTTGCCTGTCTACTTTTAGGCAAATTGCATCGAAAAGGTATTTCTCTCTGTTTTTGAATGCCTTTCATTTGTCAACTTCATTATGAAATACGTCAAAGAGTATTTTTAGCAACTGTAAATGTGAAAACAACAACAACAACAATGAAGAGTTTAATGTTGGCGTGTCTTGTGCGCCATTGAAGGCATTATTGTTTGCCAAAATTGGTCAAAGCAGACATGTTCAATTTAACATCTTTTGCAAACAACTTACGCTCTTGGCATTGTTGTTGTTGCTGTCGTTATAATTTTCATTGAATGAGTTTTCAATTTGCGTGAGACAAACCGTTTCAAATGACGGCCTGTGCAGGCGATAACGACATTGTTAGTCATATGACAATATTGAATGTGAGATGGCCGTGTCTCTGTCTGTGTGGGTGTGGTCATAAAAAAAGAGTTTTGCATTTGCTTTGATGGCAAAAAAAAAAAAAAAACATTTTTGATGACATTTTATTTTAGCGCTTTTGTTTTATGCGTTTGCGGTTGAAATAAATGCGCTTTTCCTCTCAAGTGATTTTAATTGGATTATTTATCTTTGCAGTTGCACTCGTTTGCCCACATTGACAGACAGACAGACTGACTGACAGACAGACAGATGGATAGACAAAAATGTGTGCTTTGGCTTTGACTGCTTTGGATTTTTCACTTTGCTTGTGTTTTATATGAATATTTAATGCTTTTAATGCTGTTAAAATGGCGTGAAATTGTCATTGTACAACACAAACACAGACACAAACACAGAAACAGACAATGGCACAGCTCAGCTCAGCTCAACAAACTACTATCTATGTATTTTGTTAAGCGTACTCACACATTATGCAAAACATGCAAAAACTTCGTGCCAAATGCTTTCTCGCACATCATTCTCACGTTTCTTCATTGGTTACATTTGTGGCATTCATTTAACTGTTCATTCAGCTTACCGCTTATTACATGTTTTACTTATACTTTAACAATTTGTAAACGCCAAAAAGCATACACCAAAATTTGCACTTAAGTTGGCTGCATTGCTGGTTTTGGCTCTTTGTCATCATGTTGAGTTGCAATTCGTTACATTTTGCACAATCATTGAAATTTATACCACAAAAGTATACTTAATTAGAAATAATTACTATAAAATGTGTTTCACTGTTTTCTGCAAAGATTTGCTGTGTGTATGACACACACACACACATACACAAACAAATATACACTTTCTAACATGACGCATATGAGGCAAGTACGAATTCTAGAGTCGACTGTATGTACGACTTTGAAATACACTACAGCGTATCTAGTTTACAATAGAAACTTGATTATCCGAATCAATTAAAAGCAGGGTTATTCCGTATAATGGAAAATCCGGATAATCGTATTTCGTATTTGTAGTTCATCGAGAACTTGAATTCTTTTAATGCATTTTCAAGAGCTCTGTGTTTTTGAATTTTGTACAGTAGAATTGCGATTATCCGAACATCGATTATCCAACTTTTCGAATATCCGATTATCCGTGTTCATTCATCACGGCTCTAATCGGTGATTTAAAATATTTTTTTCCGGAATAACGACGTGTTTATTGTTAAAGATCGTATTTTTTTATATTATCTAAACGTACTGTTTATATGACGTATCTAAAAGCAATTATATAACAAAAATTCATTAAAATTTAAATGTTGTTTAATTTGACTAGTACAGTACAGTAGAAACCCAATTATCGGGATCAAATAAAACCAGAAAATCCGGATAATCGGTTTCAAAGTCAAATTAAACAATATTAATATTTTAATGAACCAAATGAGTTCGGATAATCATGTTCGGATAATCGGGATTCTACTGTTTATGTATTTATAAGGACGGCGCTGTCTGCTTTTTATGCATAAAACTTTTTAAGTAGAGGGTATTAAAAAAACGTATGAAGATGCAAAAGTACGCTGTGCTCAACAGAATGACAAATCGTAAGGAATGCGAACGACGAGTCGCACTTAACTTAATGACAACGTAAAGAGATGAGTTAGCGGTATTTAATACTTGACTGTGTGTTTGTGTCTGCCTGTAAAGCAGGCACGCACAAAATAAATGCACAAACAGCTTCAAAGAGTACAAGAGAGTTGCAAAAGTAGAGTTTAGTATCGTGTTCAATTTTCATTTGCTTGTTTTGCTCTTATCGCTGTTGTTGTTATTGTTGTTTTGGCAATGCTATTAATTTATGCGTACTAATTTCTGTGGAATTCCAATTTCAAAATGCAAATATACACAACATGTATGCATGTGTGTGTGTGTGTGTGTGTGTGAGTACATACATACATAACCACATTCAATGCCATATGCCTTTCAACTCTTTAGTTGTGCAAAGACAAACGTACTCACAAAGTTTCTCCCACTTTTGGCATTTGTTTGTTGTTGGTTGTACAATTGCAGTCGACTAACATTTTTGTTTTTTTTTTGCTGTTACTTTGTCTTGTTTTTGATTTCAAAATTCAAAATACTTTCATACATTGCTGCTTAAATATACAAACATGCATATGTGTGTATGTGTTCATGTCTGTTGTTTAACCATTAATGCAGATGATAATGTATGTATGTATGTATGTATGTAATTGTTGTTGTGTTGAACCTTGACAGATATCGAAGCATGTTATCGATGTTATGCTAATGAGTGTTTTCTTTTTTTGCTTTGTTTTCATCATGAACTTGAAGCCATGTTTATGTACCATAAACGTATTCAAATCGCACTGAAGCAAACAGCAGCCAGCAGCCAGCAGCCAGTACTTAGAAGCTTGGAGCCAGAAGCCAGCAGGCAGTCAAGCAAAGGCAAAAACAAAAAACCGCCACTTTGATTCATTTCTGTCGATTAATCAATTTCAGTTGAGGCAACTTTGATTGCCATTTTTACTTGCCCACAACACTTCTACATTTGTATTCACATAACACTTTTTTCTTCTACTTCTTCCATTTATTTTGCTCAGTCTCTTCATGTCTCTTGCTTTGCCTTGTGCCTTGTGCTTTGTTGGGTTGTAATGTTGTCTTGCTTCAACAACGTTTTTACTTTGCGTATAAATGCACTTGTGGCTTGTCATCCCAGCTGTTTTTTGGGGAATGCCTTGACAAAGTAGGGGCATTTGACCATCACTTAGTTGAGGGGCACAATCCATGCTTGATTGTGAGAGCAATTACGCGGCACCTCTCTTTGACAATACGTCGTTGAAAACATGATGTCGAAATAACAGAAACGTAAATGTATAACAGCAACACTTCGTGTCATGCTGCCCATTCCACATGTCATGATTTTGTCAGTGAGCGTGTCATGGGACTATCATGCTCGGCTCGTTCTTTTTTCATGGTATAGGCATGGGCTTGTCATTGAAAATAAACACATTTACATTGGGAATTCCATTGTGTGCAGAATGATCTATGCAGGCCTATCCCATTCTAAAAGTAGCTTGTAAACGAAGCCTTCAAATTCCGACTGGGCTAGCGCGATCTATGTTGTGTGCGTGAAATGGCGATACATGATAAAAAGGATTCAAAATTTATTTTGAGTAAAAAATTGATTATGTTAAATGGTGGAAATCAATTGAATAAGTTTGCCAAAAAAAAAAAAGCTGAGATTGCGGCACATTACTTATGCACAGCATTAATGCTAAACTTTTCATTTTACGTTCATATTATCGCTTCCGCTACCCCTCTCGCCCGCTGTCAGAGAGCAGAGTAGCTCTGACTGCCTGGCTTTTTTTGCATGCGCTGGCATTGCTAAGCAGCGCGTATGAGCTTCTGTTCTTTTTTGCTCGCTCCCTTTGGCTATCTCTCTCTCTCTCTCTTTGTTTCCTTCTCTTCTTTCATTTTGCGGTTGAGTTTGCAATTTTTCACCTGTCTGATTTTGTTTAGTTATGTCCTTTTTTTTGTTTTTCTCAACAGTTTTCACTTCAATTTACTTTTCGGCGTTTTTTTTTTGCGATTACCGTTTGTTTTTCATAGCATTTTTTTTTTTTACTCTGCTTTAAGTTTTTTTGCCTTCTTTAAGATGTTCTGTGCAGCATTTTTTTTTTGTGTTGTTGTACCAACTTAATCTTTCGCATCAGCTTTATGTCAGTTTTTGCTTATTTTACGTTCACTAATTATAGTTTTACGTGCCTTTACTCTCGCTCTCGCTCCCGCTTTCTCATTGCTTCTTGTTGTGGCAAATTGATGCCAAATTGTTGCCAGAGCTAAATACTTGGCCATTGTGCTGGTCATTATACGCGTACTACACTTGCACTGCCACTCAGTCTGCTCATTTGCTGAAGCGCTTTAATTTCATGCGCCAACAAAATATCTTATCTCATACAAATATTTACATACTTACATACATATATACATATTCTAGCGTGTTTTTTTTTTTTTTTTCTGTTTTTGGTTCACTTTTGTTTAGCGCATTTTGGCATATTTAACATTAAAGTCGATAATTATGTGAAGAATTTATGTTCCACTTTGCTCCAACTATCTAGCATACACTCACACACACACTCATACACACTCGCCTATGGCGAAATTTTAGCGTTCATTCCTTTCTTTTTTATTATTATGCTGTTAATTTTTGATTTTTTTTTTGGGTGGAAAATTTAGCGCAAAATTATTTGTGCAAAATTTTGCTTTTGACAGCTGGAGGCGTTTACAATAAAATTCTTTGTGTGTGGTCGTCATCCTCAGCGCAAAACAGTTTGCCTCTCTGCCGTCCACTTGCTGTATATATGTACATATATGCATATGTATTTGCCAACATGACTGCGACAGCACGTACATGAACAGCTGTGGACAAAGAAATATATCTTTACTTTAAATGACAAATAATGCTAAAAAACTTATTTTGATTGCCTGGTTATTCATCAAATGAACAAAAGCTGTCCTAATGAATGGACTTCACATAAACAGTCATAAAAGCATTTGCATTACCCATTTAAGACATTTTCTTCATTAATTTTAAATTTTATAGGCCGGATCGTATTCGTTTTCAAAAGGATTTATGTGTTTTTGTCGGTGACGATATATTCCTCTTTATATTTATGTCTGATCTAATAAACTTGAAGAAATTTTGAATGTTATCCTTTAGTAGAATAGTATTTTTTGTAGTTTAATGCGTATTTTTACTATCAGTGCTATTTCTGTATCCTGCGCAAAATGTGACCTCTCAACGTTTTATCGATTTCATAAACTAATATTAAGTTGTGATTTTTTTTTCGTGCTTATATAAAAGAAAATGAAATGTTCAAATGTTGTTTCATTTTATAAAAGTGTGCTATTTCTTTGTCCATAGCTGTATGTACTTGCATACATGTGTATATACTTACAAAAAGAGGAACACAAAATGTTACGCTAAATTTTCAAGGCAACTGACTACGTTGACTTTTTCTCATTGACGTGGCAAAGCGTTGCAGCAACACATGTGTGTGCGCCTGAACCGCATGAATTGCAGGCATGAAAAAGGACAAAAACAAAAGGAAATTTCTTTTATTTCATTACTTTTAAGCGAAGCGGTCAACTGTGCGCTTGTGTCGACACTTCTTGCTCACTCCTTTGCTTTTGTGGCTCTGTGTGTAGTAAATTTTTCAAATTTCAAACATACACACACACACACACTCAACCACATATATGCAAAGGCAAAGCAATTTCTTCATATTGAATTATTTGCCGTTCATTTTCTTTTTTCAATACTTCAATGCTTCAATTGCATGCCATGCCATGCCATGACTTAAATGCCTTTGACAACGGCACGGCATTTGTCGAATGTCTGTAGGCGTGTGAGCTAAGCACATGATAGTCATCAGTAAAGTTAACAAAGTCAAAAAGAAGTAACCAATTTAAATCGAAAAATTGACATTTATTGAGGCAAGTTTTTTTTTCTGTTTGCTTGGTGCAATGACTCTTTCAAACTTTATCAAGCAACTGCGCCTCAAAAAGCCCACAACAAATAAGAATACCAAAAGTTCAACACGAAAGTGGCGGTAAATAACCAACAAGTGCAGTCAAGTTGAAGTTCATCATGAGCTAATAAAATTGAATCGAAATTTAACTCAAATTTAACACAAATTGCAATCAAATAATATGAACTCAACTGAACTGTTCATAAATTCTACAAAGTTACTTAGCATGCAATGTGACTTACTTAAAACTAAGTAAGTCTGTACAAACAAAAAAAAAAAAAAAAAAAACGAAAGATTTCAATTCTTGAACAGAAAAAGTTGAACAATAAACTAGAAAACAATATTCGAATATTTTCTGCCGTACGTACAGTATGCCACTGTGTGACATAGGAGTATATGATGTTGTTTATTTTTATGCACCTTAAATTTTTAGTTAAACTTTTCATTGAGTTATGAAACAGAACACTAATTTACTTGTCTATGATGTGACTTGCCGCTTATGCTTTGATCTGCTCAGCGGCGGCGTTGTTTGGTCAATGGCGAAGTTCGAGGGTCAAGTTGTTAAAACTATCATTAACAACACTTACATAAGCACATCATAAGCAACATGAACATAATTTACTTAAGCATTGTGCACAAGCAAATGTGACAACGTGGGCGTGGCAAGCGAGCATGTCAGATACAAATAATGTTCGCTTCATGACTGCAACAGCTGCTTGCATATCCTGTTGCCTAAATTGATGTACGGCGACTTGTGATTTTGTTGCTGTTGCTGTTCTTGCGTATGCTGTCACCAGCAACATGTTCATCATCATTATCATGATCGTCATCATTATTGTATTACATTGACATTAACCAATGTCAAAGCCTGTCACAAGACAATATGGCAAAGTGCGCTTGTATATGTGTGTGTCTGTGTGTGTTTGTATTGGCACTGATGACGCTTATTGGTTTATAGTCATACTTGCAATACTGCTAATATTAACAAGTGGCAGACGACCGTAGGCGCAGCTGTATGTGGAATGAAAATGGTTGCAATCACCATCACCATCACAACAACAACAAAAAAAAAACATCATCAGCGTCATCATATTTGTATTGAAGATGTTGTTAAAAATGTGTTTGCGTTGCATTTGCATTTTTGCCTTTTGCTGATATTTGCGTCAATGCGTCAATCAAAACGAGCTCAGGCTCAGCTGCATCTTGAAGCATATTCGTACTTAAGCAGGCGCATGCACAACGACAACGATATACGCACACTACAACAACAGCTTACCAGCATGTATGTGTATGTATGTGTGCATGCATAGTATGAAGACACTATTCAATGCTAATGTTGCTGATGACGTTCATGTTGATGACGCTGTGATGATGTGTTACTGATGATGACATTGACGATAATGATAATGAAGATGGTGACGATGATGATGATGATGATGAGAAACAAGCTGAAGAATATGGAATTGCATATGGCAGCAGTTTTGCGTTCAATTCACATTCAATGACTGCTTGAAAAATCAGCTTCAACATATGTGTATGTATGCGCTGTACTTTACCATACGTCCCTATTGATGTATGTATGTATATGTGTGTGAGAGTGGCTAAGTGTTTGCCCTGCCATGTTTCTTACTTTCATTTATTGCTGACTTTGTGTATTCTTTGTGGTAAGTTTTTTATATGTATACTGTACATTATGGTAAAAGGCTATATTAGTTTAGTGTGGAGGCATGGCAGAGATTATAAAGTATATAGATATTGTATTCTTGATCAGTAACGAAAGCGAAATTAATAAAGTTTATTTTAGTTTTCCTCTCTGACGCATATCGATTGTAGATGGGTGGGATAACGTTCTATTACAGATGTTACAAATTAAAGATACAAGGGCATGTGAAAGTCGAGCACTCTCGACTGCAATTTCTTACTGCTTGTTTTTTTTTGTTGAAGTGAAAGCTTGCATTGCAAGTGGCCTGGTCCTGGTTCAAGTATATGTTGGCCAACAAGGCTTAGCAGTGATTATATTTAGTACAGTTGAGTTGAGTTGAAGCGTTGAGCATCTGACAAACGGCAATGATTTGCACCTTACGCTAGGCGATCGCAATATAATCGACAGAGGGCAAAAATGTGAAGCTGTCATAGCACTTGAAGAGTTAATGAAGTTTTTTTGCAATGAAGAAGTTGCGAAATTTCATTTTAGTGCTTATTTGCCTCTTGCTTTGAAATCATAAATGAACGAACCCAAAGATAGAGACAGACAAACGGACGGACGGACGGGCATGGCTCGTTTTCGATGTCCATTTCC
The DNA here is from genome assembly GCA_034638295.1 of Phortica okadai. Classification (NCBI taxonomy): domain Eukaryota; kingdom Metazoa; phylum Arthropoda; class Insecta; order Diptera; family Drosophilidae; genus Phortica; species Phortica okadai. Next base: position 45,970,143 of record CM067848.1, on the reverse strand, counting down.
AAATATACATGGATTATTTAAGAGAGAAGTTCATTGAATGAAGCTACTTAAGCAAACCTTGCGTGTGTGTGTGTGTGTGTGTGTGTTGGCAAAAGCAAAGGGTTTAAATCGGGTAAAAGCTTAACAAGAGTTCAACGCATCCAAGGTCAAGACATGAAAACAGAGCACAAAACAAAATGAAAAAAAAAAAACTTACGCTTATAACATTTTCACATTGGCGGACATTTGGCTGAAGTCAATGCTTCCGTTTCCGGTTTGATGTTAACTTATTCCGAATTTATACATTTGTGCGTGTGAAGTGCAAAACAGACACAAACACACACACACACAGACACATAAAATTGAAAAAGAAAACATTACGAAAATTGTGTCAAGCAGAAAGTCGCGTCTGTTGTCGTGTCGTATCGTGTCGCAACGCAATGCCACGCCTACATTAGCACAAATGTTGCTATGTCCTTGATCCTTTATCAAGGCATCAGTGTCAGCGCCATTTTCGTCCTTGCGATAAATAGTTGTGCAGATAAATCTTCGTATTGCTGTCGATATCAATGACGCTGTCGCACGTTGCTCATACGTCATGTTGTACTGTTAAAAACGGCCAAACATGCCAAGAGCTTAACGCCGACGATGCCCCCCTACCCCTACCCCTCCCCTTCTCCCTCTCGCTGTGCGTCTCTCAACGGCTTTTAGTCGTTGTGTGTGTTTTTTTTTTTACTTTTAACAAAATTTTTAAGTGTTTTCTCATTTCTTTTTCAAACATTTTTCACACTTTGACATGTTCCCTTTTTTGTATTTAGATATTTATAAATTTTTTTTTTTTTTTTGGTTTGTAATTTATTGCACTTTTTGTATTGTTATGTTTCTATATAGAATATTTATATTTATACAACATAATAGAAATAATAATAATAAAATAGCAGAAAATATGTGCAAGTGCCGCCAATAAAATCAAAATGTTACACATACGCCAACGTGTCGGCACTCAAGGGTGTGCAAACAGCGCAAAACTCTTGAGTACAGGTTAAATATACGCACACACACACACCCACATACGCAGAAACACATTGACTTGAGGTTTTTATGTTGGAACTTTATTATTTTTATTAACAGTTTTGTTCTTTATTTTTTTTTTTTTTCTATTTTTCTATTTTTTCATTATAAGTGAAGTGTTGTCCTTGTCGCCATCACTGCTTACTTCCTTTAATTTTTCCGTTCCATTTTTGTTTTTTATCGTTGTTTGTTGTTGTGGTTGTTGTTTCGTTTGTCCATTTGAACATTGTTTATAACAAATGACGCTCATAACTTGTTTTTTGGTTTTTGTTTTATGTTACATATTTTTTTTCTGTTTGCTACATAACTGCAACAGCTTTCCACAACCAACTACTTTACTTACCACACACACACTCACACACACACACACACAAATACACAAATGTTTGGCCCTTTTGTTAGTCGCGTTTTCATAACAAATTTTCCAATTACTGCGCGGAAAACCCATTGACTCGATAAAAGGCAATTAAAAATGACTTATGTTATTGTTTGTCCTTTGCTTTAACTTTTCTCCATAGCACCAACATTCCTCTTATGTCTCACTCACTCACTCACTCACTCACTCACTCACATACAAACACTTAACGGACACAAATCGACCGTATTTGCCATATACCATATAGACAGGAGCACAGACCAGCCACCAAGTTATTTCACATGTACAAGTAAAGTGACTCGCATATGTATTTATTATGTTATGTGAAAATATAGTTTTGTGCTTTCATAATGCAGACGAGTGTGACGAAGCAATTGTATATGTGTTTGTGTGTATGTGTTTGTGAGGGAAAATCAACATGAAATACGACGTCAATTGCTGCCACTTGAATGCGCAGCAAATAGCTTCAGCACAGACCAAAACAGACCAGACCAGAACAGAGCTGAGAGTTGCTGAGCACAGCAAATGGCAAATGGCAAGTGCAATGTACTTGTGTGTGTGTGTGTGAGGCTTTTTAATTTATCAGTGTGTGTGTGTGTGTGTGTGTGTGGTTTTTGTCGCTGCTTTTTGCCGCTTTGCTTTTTAGCGTCAAAAATTTGTGTCAAAAATCACAAAAACATTTCAAGGCGAAACATTTTCTGTTTTCTATTTTTGTTGTTGTTATTATTGTGAAAATTTCTTGAAATCGAAATTCAAAGTATTTTTCAAGTGTCAAAAAAATGTGATCAAAGCAAAAGTTACATTTGACATTGAAATATTTTTTTTTTCTATATTTCTTTTTTTAAATATTATATAAAATAATGCGTTTCAAGTACTTACGCACAAAAGTATGCTATACAATTGTTAAATCATTTATTAAAGATTTCTGCAAGGCTATTGAAGTATAAATTTCATTGCCATTGTTATGTTTCATGTGCGCATATCCTTAATGAAAATAAACTTTTACACACACGCGAATGCTTTGCCTTCTTTGGCATGCTCATTGCAATCGATTTCATTTCATATCAGCACTGTTCAGTAATTCGTTGCATTCTCAATCAATTGATTGCGTTGTCATCTTATTGAGCAAAGTCATGTGCAATGCTGTGTAAAGTGATGAGTGCAAAAATTAAAAATAAAACAAAAAAAAAAAAAAAACAAAAAGAACAAACAAACAACTGTAATGGAAATTTATTTACCGTATATGATTGGAGATAAGAACACGTGTATGTGCAGCATGCAATTGATGATAAGCAATAAAAGTGTGCATATAAGATATGACGAAAATGCCACAAGGACAGACAACCGAAGCGGAAGTAAGCAAACAGTTACAGCGACAACGGAAATAAAGAAGTGTCGAAGGCGGCGTACAGCAACGGAAGTGAAACAAGTGAAAATGCAAATAAAATAAATAACAACCAGTACGGACGCTATAGTCGAGAATACTCGTCCACACCCCAAGTATATAGTATGTTAACTAACCTCTCTTAATAGTTAACAGAATGCCTCTGTTAATGTAAACAGAATACCTCCGTTAATGTTAACAGAATGCCTCTGTTAATGTTAACAGAATACCTCTGATAATGTAAACATAATACCTCTGTTAATGTTAAGAGAATGCCTCTGTTAATGTTAACAGAATGCCTCTGTTTGTTTGAGTCCGTGTCAGTTAGTCTTGTCGTCCTGATCAAGAATATATATACTTTATAGGGTCCCCCTCCCCTCCTTCTGTGCGTTACATACAAACCGTCTCAAACAAACTTAATATACCCTCATACACAGTATGTGTACAGGGTATTAAAATAACTGCAAAAAAAGAGTGATTAAATTCACTCAAAAGATAGATTAAAAACAGTTTCTCTTCGTATCGTTTGCAGTTAAATATGAGCATTTTATGACAACTACAACTACAACAACTTCTTTGTTGTTGTTCGTCAAAGTAAAACTTTCGAAATAACTCAACATTCAAATATGAAAATGTCAAAATGGCAAAAATTTGTTAGTTTCCCTTTGCAAAAATATGTATGTAATATAAAATGATAAATTTGTCATTGTTGCTCTTATTGTTGTTGTTGTGGTTGACAACGCAGCTAGCAATGTGAAAAATATTTCGTAATGTTGCTGACAGGACAGCGATGAGCAAACAATATTGCTACAAATGGAAATATTTATTTATTTTTATTTTTTTTTGCTGCAGCTGCTGAAGGTGTTCAAGTTGATTGGCAAAGCACACACCGCAAACATTTGCGACGTCATTCCTGTTTATACCCCCCAGTGGAAGTGTGAAGTGGAAGCATTAATAATTGGCTGTCTCGTGTCCGAGAAATGCGTAACAAGCCGAAACAAAGAGCGCGCATTAACGGCGAATAAGCAAAATAAGTCAGCAAACGACAAAATGACAGAGAGAATGGCAAAAAATCACAGTTAAATTGAAACCGAATATGCTCAGCGATGGCGTTGATGTTGACGATGGCAATGAAGGTGAAACCATGTTAAATTCTTGCTTGCAATTTGCTTACAAAATATGATAACCAACAGTTTTGTTGTTGGCGTTGCCACTGCCGTTGTTGTTGTTGTTGTTGTCGCAGTTACAGTTACGGTTACGCCCAATTGTATACGCCCACAGTTGAAGTGGTCACTGGATTTTATGTGTGTCGTAAATAAATCCATGCAAAATTGTTTATGGCGCAACGTCAACATGGCGTGACGCGGCGTGTCGTTGCGTAAAAATCTTGATTTAGTTGCTTCGTTGATTTGCGTCGACGCGTCGACAGCGAGCGCAAAACAATTTTCGTCAATTAAGCACTTTTCGTCCTTCTCTTAGCTTACCTCATCTCATCTTAGCTTAGCTTACCTATAATACTTCATTATGTTTTGGTTTTTGCAGTTATTTTTCTTTTTTAGTTGATGACTGGCGTAACTTGACAGTTCATTATTAGATTAAAGCATGAAATTAAGCAATTGTTTTTGCCGTTGGAACTTTTAAAATTTACATTTTATGCACGCTTTGGAATAAGTCATCTAATCATGTGATTTTAATCTCAAAGTTGGTCCACCGTGCGGAATGTTCAAGCATGAGTAACTCGTGATTTATACGACACTTTATGGGTGCATGGTTGATAGGAGTTGATAAAGTTTCGACGTTCGGGAATAATTCCCAAGCCATAATATCATGTTTGGTGGAGTTTATAGATATATGTTAGTACGTTGAGTTCACTCTTCTGGCTAAATTCAATTTAGCTTCAGAAAGACGCTGATTGATCCTTTTAAGCATTTGATACTTAATCAAATGTGACTTGATCTTGATAGCAGAGGTCTATATTGAAATTATGATGGTATATACATTATGAAATGCCCTTGAATGAAGGCTGGTATAACAAAGTAAGTTTTGTTTGTATGATATAACATATGCTAAAACAACACATGAGCATTACTTTTTGGCTTAGTCAAGAGAAATTTCGAACTAAAGGAAGCAACAAACGAAGATATTTATATAATTCTACAGTGATATTTGTGTCACATTGAAGTATAAAAGAAAAACAAATGTTGTCTGTGTGAGATTTGTTGGTTTGCTTGAAATTAGAAAATATTTGCGTTCATCTGTCTTGAATTGTGTGTTGAATTGTGTGAGTGGCAGTCATTGCTGCCTAATCGTTGGCCTTACTGACTGCTTCACACTCACGCTTGCACTCACGCACACGCTCAGCCAACCATTGAGAAGACGTACTTTAATCTCTTTTGCCTCTTTTGCCACTCTCCCTTCTTAGCTCAACATCAACTTCGTGTTGTATTTGCTGTTATTTCTGATTAATTGTCTACAGTTTTTGTTTGTAGTATTTCTGTTTCGTTTTCTGTTGTTTTTGTCTTCTTTTTTTGTGGTTTATTTTGTTGCGTTTTTCATTTCGTTTTATATTGTTTTATGTTACGCATAAAAATTTATTTCGAATTTTGCTTTTATTTGCTATCTGTGCTTTCTTCGTATGTATCACGTATACACACACACAGACAGAAGAGCACTTGCCATCTCATTCACACGACCTTCGACTGTGTGTCTAAGCTCATTTGCATTTTTTTCGTATATTTTTTGTTTCTTTTTAGCCGAAAATGTTTGTCTTTTCTACTCGTTTTTCTTCATTTAAGTCGTTCATTGTCTGTGTTGAAATTAATTTATAATTTGTTGACGCTTATTTATTTTAGCCTTTTGCGGTGCTTTTATTTTTTTATTTTTTTTTGTGCACCCCGACGCACGCTCCATGCCAAGGTCTTTTACAGTCACTGTCTCTGAATCTGTCTCTATGTGCGGCATGCCACTTGGCCTACTTTCTTTGCTTTTCTCGGCATTTTCAGTGAGATTTCATTTTCTCATTTTTTTCTCACTACGCGCAATAAAATACGCCTAAGTGTAATTAATTGTCATCGAATTTTAAGCGCGCGTCAGCAGTTTTGATTTAAGTGTGTGCGTTTCATGTTGTTGTCTTTAATTATGCTTAGTCGGCATGATGCATGAGCTACTTGCCTCAGCGAAAGTTGAAATATGAAACTAACGTCGCTGTGAATTATTTAATTTGATATTTTCAGTAACTTAGAAACATTTAAAATTTAAGCTTAATATTACAAAAAAAAAAAAAAAAAAGCCACCACCTTCGTTACTCAAAAAAGTTTGCATAATTTTAATGTAATGTTTTTTTTTTCTTGTTCGTGTTATGTAATACATAATTTGCATCTCTTTGGAAGTTGCACAGCGCGTGTGTTGGTAGACAAGTGTGACTGAGTGCCAGCATGACCTTTGTTGGCATTAAGTGTAAAGCGAAATATTTAAAGATGGCGACGACAAACGATAATGATAATGACTACAACAACAACAACGACAACGACACAAAACAAACACTAACAACAATGCTCATCGATCATGATGGTTCGTTAATTTTCCGTTTTCTTTCAACACGAATATGGCATTTTTGCATTTTCGATTTGAATAAGTCTTGAGCATAAAAGCTCCACCACTCGACAAAATTTTAATAATGATAATGATTATGATGCTTCTTTCTTTTGTGCTTTCTGCAGTTTTTTTTTTACTTCGGTGACCGTTTTGCGGCATTTTCAGTCATCTTCAGTCATTTTCAGTCACTTTTCGCCTTCAAATGCCAACATGCGCCTAATGGTATGCAATTGATTTTGAGTTATTATGCGTGAATGACACACAAACGAAAGTTGAACAAATTTGGGACCCTCTCGTGTGTGCATGACACATTCAATATGTCAATATTTGATTGAAATATCATATATATGTATATGCCGTATTTTTTTTTCGTTTGGTTGCTTGGCCTCGAAAATTATGCTTTTATGTACGTTGTTTAGCTTGTCGATTTGTTTGTGGCGTGTACGTGTATGTGTGTGTATGTGCGTGCATGCCCAAACTTTAATTCACTACATTGCCCCATTGAGTGTATAAGTCAATGTATCGGAGGGAACGAACGTCGGTCATTTTTCATAACAATTCTTTTGCCATTCATGTGAACGCACATTTTTTCTATTTCAGTGAAATCAAATTACATTTAAACGATGCTTCGTTGCCATTATACACAAGCAAAGTCGATGACATAATTTTTGAAAAGCTTGTTGAGTTCATTTTTCTCGTCAGTCTCAATATGTAGTAAAAAAAAAGTATAGCATACTTTTTTTTGCCAATATGCTTGACAGTATTATGCAATTAGTCTCATCCAAAGCATGACGACTAATTAAAATCAATACTATGAACAAAAAAGAAAGCAAATAAAAACGGAGAAATGAAAAAACAAAAAACAGAAACACAACTTTGAAAGCCGTTCTATGGTCATTCGAGCACCTAAAAGTATGCTAAGTACAGGTCCTTTTATAGCATTGACTTCTGTTAGCGGCGTTGTCATAAGTCTCGTTGTTAACAGAAAACGAGGACGACTTTGCTATTTCCTGACAAGTTTTACGTCAATGCGAAGGCGAGAACTTGTTTTTCTTTGTAGCTTTTGTTTGGTGACTTTACTTGTCTTGACTTCACTTGTCTCACTGACTCAATGAGCGAACAAATGCAAATGCCTCTGCCTGTATCTGTATCTGTGTCTGCATTTGTATCAGTGCTTGTCTAAAGTTTTGACATCATTTTACATCCAACGCCCAATTTAAAGGCATCACACATTTCATAGTTGTTGTTGTTCTTGTTGTATTTTTGACACTTTGACAAAATGAACGAGCAACGGTGAAAAACAAAAGTGACAATGACAGCAACGACGATGACAACTTGAAATTGTCAAGATTCACATAAAACATAAGTGACAGAAAAGAAAGAATGAAAAAACGTAGGAACGAGCGTATAAATGAAAGACAACAAAAAAGAGGTTTTTGTTATTTTTTTTTTTGTTTTTTTTTTTATTTGTCTTGGCACCTCAAAGGCACTGGTTAGGCGATTAGACAATGGCCCAATGCTAAATTTATTTCATTTTGTATGAGTTCACTACAGAAGTGCAAAAAAAAAATATAGTATAAAAAAAAAGGGCAACGTAACACAAAAGTGGATTATTCAAATTGCATACAATAAGCTAAATGCTTTGCTTTATGCTAAGCTGCTCATTTGACTTGAATGCGCCTTGGAATGCGTGGCTCTGTATGGCTTTGCTTGAGTCACCAAAGTGGCTCAGACGGCGTATTGTGATAGGGTTTGGTAGGGTTTTTTTATTTTTTTTATTTTTTGCTTAACCCGAAATGCTCAAGCCGTTTTGGTGTTTCCAACCGAGACGGTATTGCATACTTTCGATAATAGGCTTATTGTCGTTTGTTTCGCTTTAACGTTTCAACTCGTACAACTGGCGCAGTGTCAATTGTGTGTGCTGCGTGCGGTGTGTGGTGTGCCGCAGGTTCGTGTGAACTGTCATAAGTGGTTGCACGTGTTAAGTGGCAAAACGAAAGTTCAACTTAACAGTTGCCATTACAATTGACTTGTATTGACTTGAAGTATAATAAAATTTGTGGCATACTTTTAGGCAGCTAAAAAAAAACAAGTAACATTTTTTATGTTTTACTTTCGCACGCTACTTTAATGTGTATGCAAATTGTTGACTACACTTCACTATAAATATATACATATATAATCGATATATTGAAAGTCTGCAATTTTGGCATATAAAATCATCTTTGGCTAAGCACATTTGTATCTGCTACGCATTTAAATTACAAAATTTTTGCATAAAATAATGTTGATTTTAAATAGCGTGCAGGTGAACTTTTCTATTTAGAATTGCATGAAAAACTTCGAAATGACCACAAGTGAATTTGCATATACGACCACAAAATGTTAAGCAAGAAATTACGTGTGCATCATCTATGCCGACATGTATTTTTGACTTTTGTTGAAACTCTTTTGACTGTCATCTTAAATACAAAAAAAAAAAAAAAATGATGATGAACTCACGTGCCAAAGTTGAAGCTCTCAATGTGGTTACATAGATTGAAGCATCGAATGCCAGTTTTATTAGTTTTTCATTAAGCACAAACTGTGTACGTCTGTCGGTTGCAAATTGCAAGTACTATGGCCAGAGTAGAGAGCATAATGGCAACATTGAACACCAGAGGCGAACACTTGAGCTCAGGTTGAGTAGACGATCATTTGTCAATGGCAAAGGTAAGCAAAATTGAAAATTAGATAACAAAAGTTTGAAGGTGAAAGGCATAAGCAGAACGGAAGTACTTGAGTGAGAAAAACTTTTGTTTAAAGTTGCATCGGTTCGGTTGAATAAAATGGATGTATTTGAAGTTGTAGCAAAATGCTGTCGAGTTGAATGGCAGAAACGACATTGTGTGTCTGAGGGGTGAGCTGAGCTGAGCTGAGCTAAGTTGAGCTGAGAATATGTCACATACCAAAATTAATTACAGTTTGCTTTGTAGTATTTTATTTGCTTCATTTAAATTTGTATTTTCAATTGCAATTGTCGACATCAAATGCAATAAAACCACAAGTGGAAAGGTAACTGTTGCCTAATAAGCAAAGCAGCTATTGTATGTAAGTATGAATATATGTATTGTAGAAATATAATATGATGAATGCATATGTTATTGTCATCGTCACAAATGAAACCAAAATGAATGCAATGTAAAACCAAATATTACAATTTGTGAAATCGAACAGGACTAATTTTTAATCATTGACTAATTTGTGCATGTTCATTATGTTTCAATTTGATTTGATTCTTTTGTTTTTTTTTTTTTTTTTTCATATTTGCTAATCATTGTTGCTAACAAAAGGTTTAAATGACAGCAAATTATTGTTGCCGTTAAAATGTTAGTTGATTGTATGAAATGAAATTTGAAATCTAATTACAGAGAAATGCATTAAAAATGAAACTGTTGTTGTGGTGACAAATTTACAAAGCATTATTAAAAAAATTAATTTTAGCGTTGCTATGCATGAAATCTTTGTTGACGGTTTAGTAGCGTTTATTGATTTCAAACAAAGACTGTGAGCTGGGCATGACTGACACAGCATGGTGCACAGACAACACAAATGGTTTGATCTGACGTGACATGGCATGTCTGACATGAGTAACTAAGTTTGGTTATTTCAAAGTGAATGAATGTGCACAGAAATATTTGTCACTCAAATACGAAATCAGCCACAAAAGTCATAGAAGAAGAATAATGACAAAGTCAGAGACAGCGAGAGAAAGATAAAGAGTTGATGCCACATGCTGACATTTGAAGCTGATAAAGTGCAGCTAAAAAATGCTTATAGAGGGACGGACAGAGAGGCAGAGTGAAGTTGATGCAATGAGACTAAATAAGTAAACATGTCTGTACATGTGCGCAGAAAATATTGTGTCCAAACTGGTGCCTGTGACAAAGTTACTGGTAAGGATTTGCAAGATTATATTGCATATGTCATGGACACATGAACGCATTACCAAACAATTTCTACTGTTCATTACGACTACTTTAATACACTTTTCAGTTTCTTTTTCAAGTCACACAATCATCTCTAACTACAAAAACAAAAAAAAAAAATACAACTTTTTAAAAGATTGTGTTGAAGAAGCAACTGAATTGAGCACTTTTGAATTTCGTATATGAAACATGTTCTGAAGTCGTGTAGCGTATTCTTTTGTCGTAAATATACTCGACTGATTTATTTACTACTTGGAAAGTTTGTTCTTTTACTCTCCACTTTGTACCTATTGTCATTTATTATTGAATCCTTTGTCATGCGTTTCCCTTTACCTTTTTATTATATTTTACTTTCTATAAATACTTACGGTGCATTTTATTGCACAAGAGCGCATTTCAACTTGTATGACTTGTATATATGTATGTGTGTATGTGTGTATGTACACATGCATTATTAAACGTTTACGGTCAAGCGAATGTGCAATTCATTCGAATTGATCGTAGCGCTTAAAAGTAGGCAATAAAAAAAGACTGCACTACACTTTATTGCCGCCCTTTGAATTGCCTCAAATCAGACATGACACAGCACAGCAATTTCATATATTGGTATTTTTTAAGTTGTACGTCTGCCGCTCACACACTCTCACACACCCGTTACCCGTTACCCGTTACCAACGTGACTACAAATGCTCTTTCCCTTTTTGGAGCATTTCATTTCATTATTACCCGCTGTCATCATCTTTTGACATGTTTTAATATTGTTTGACGTGCCTCAATTCAATTGGCTCTATGTTGCCTTTGCCTTTTGTTTCTGTTCTTTCTCCAATTTCTTCATCTCTTGCTGAGTTCCATTGTCTGTATGCCAACTTTGCTGAAAGTATTATTATTATTTTTTATTTTTTTTCACAAATAGTTTTTCAATTGGTCAAGCATGCAACTGACACTTGTGTTGCGATGGAAATGTGTGCAACCATTTTGTCAAATCATTTTTAATAAATACGCTTTGTTGTTGTTGTTGACCATTGTTTTATTGTACTTGTTTGAAAATTAATTTTGACGCTCGTTTGACGTTTGCTGAATATACTCGTACATACATACATATGTATATCCTTTGGTATGATTATACGTCTGCCTGTGTGTGTGTGTGTGTGCATGTGACGGAAGTCAATTTTTGTTGTTGCTGTTGCAAGTTTTGATAAATTATTAAAGTCAAGACGAATGAAAGGCGTCCAAATTGTTTTGCCATTAGAAAATTGTGTCATCACCAAATGTTGAGCCCATGAAGCCCAATCTGCTTCTTATTTGGGTTGACACACACGCACACACACACAGAATTTGTTGAATTTTAATCGAATTTCAATTTATAAATTGCCAATTTCATTTGAAATACGTTTTCAAACTATGTTAAAAGTTTATTTCTCATATTTGTTGGCGCCTGAAATGTAAAGTATTCGTTATTCTTATCTCTCTTAGTATGCTTGTATCTTGCTTACCTTCTCATTAAAGTAGCATAGCCTACAAAATGGTTATAGATGGTCTAACATGTTTATAGTGAATTCGGAATAGGGAACGCGTCTGTTGACCTCCGCAATAGCCATGCGAGCAATTGCCAATTTCAACTTCTATCATGAATAATATAACTATTTATTTTTCTCTTAACAATTTTATGCATTCTTAACAATTTGTAAATAGAGTTATCCGAATGGGGCCTTATGTATTTTATTAGTCTACATGAGGTCTCTACTTTTAGTCAGCCAATATAACCAAACTAAACCTCTGTATGTTCCTCATACATTAATTTCTAAGTATGCTCATCATTAAATTATTTTAAAATTATGACTATCATATTGATATGCTCTATTTTGAGAATCTCTTGTCTGTTAACAGTATTGATAGAATTCCTTGCGTTGATTGATTCGTTAAAATCTGCAATGCTTCTTACTTGTTGTTTTTGCTCTCTTTTGCGATTAATAAATTTGCTAAGCACATGGCCACGGCATAGGTTGAACGCCAACAGCGACGCACACGTGTTGAATCTCATCAATAACTATATCATCATCGTTATCGTCATCGTCATCATTATCGCTATTCAATTCGGCATTAGTCATAATTACGCCATCGCTAATCATGACGCTGTTGATTCAATGATTTTGACGGCATTCATAATCCCCTCTTTGCATTTTTTGCGTCAAAATTTATCTTCAGAGTGTTTTTCAACGCTTTGCCATGCGTTTTTTTTGTTGTTGTTTTGTTTTCCATTTAGATTTTCTTTCAATGTTGTTTCCTTCAAACCATTTTCTACGCATAGATATTAAAGCAGTGAATTTATTATTGAAATTCATAATTTTTATTTGCATTTTGTGTGTGTGTGTGTGTGTGGCAATTTGTGGTGTTGTTGTTGGTATTATTGTTGTTATTATTGTTTCGACTTTCGACTTTTGGCTTCTGCGTTTTCATTTTCGTTTTTGTTGTGTTCCATTTCGGTTTTTTGTTGAAAGATTGAATCTTTTTTTGGATTTTTGATTTTCGAATTTGTGGAATTTGGAATTTAATTACAGTTTCTCATTTTTAGGCTTCCATATGATTTCCTCCGGCCCGTTTGTTTGGGCACATTGTTGGCACTCGCACTCGCACTGGCACTGGCAGAGGCACAGGCCGGCTGCCGGCATCGTTAGCGGCGTCATTAGCAGCAACAACAGCAACAACAACGGCAACGGCAACGACGACGCTGACGCTGACGTTGGTGATGTCGATGTCGATGGCGATGCCGTTGGCTATGGCTGTGGCTGTGGCAGTGGAGGCGCCTTTTTTCCGTTGTACGACGTAACTTGGAGTGTTGATTTTGTTTTGTTTTTGTTGTTTTGTTTGTCTTCCATAAACTGATTCGAGGCATTTGCATTTAGTTGTTCACATCGATCGGGGAAAAATCGCACGCGTCGCGCATATTTTCGATTTTGTCGTCGTTGTTGTTGATTTTCAAACGCGTTTTCATTTTAATTCGAAATTTTAAATGTTTCTATAAATTTTGTTAAAAATTTACTTAAGTTGTTTTAAATTTATTCTTTTATTTTTATTGTTATTGTTGTTGAATTTTGTACATAATTCGGTGCGTCCTTTTATGGTCACTCGTCTATATTATATTGGCCAAACAATTGTATGTAAAAAAATAGAAACAACAACAAATAATACATAATAATAACAAAAGATTTTTTTATTGTTTTTTAAATTTTTTTTTTTTTGTATTTGTTGTTATTATTATTATTGCCAAATTCTTGCGTGTTGGTTTTTTTATTTCTGCGATCGGTTTTCGCTTCCGTTGCGTTTTTATGAGCGCGCAATAAAAATTCCATTCTTTGTTATTGTTTTTTTTTTACTTTAATAAATAAAAATTACAAAAAGAAAAAAAAATTTTATTATTTCTTAAAACAGAAAGCTAAAATATTTGAACGGCGTAACAAATTAAATTTGTGGTAAGTATTTTTTCCAAGAAGAAATAAAAAATGCATTTGTTTTAAATTTTTAAAATTAATAATATTATTTATTTTTTGTTTTTATTCCTTTTGGCTTATCTTTCTTCGTTTTCAGTAATTTTTAAGTTTTATGTTGGCTATTTTTCTTGTCATATTCGAATTTGATAAATCGTCAACGGTCTTCTTGTTGATCGATGGCGTGCGATTGTGTGTTTGGGGTCAGTTTCTTGTGCTGACCAACGCTTCAAATGATGCTTTTGGGCAACGAACGTTGCCATTGTTGTTGTTGCTGTTTTTTTTTGCACATTGTCATTTTTTAAAGCCAATAGACAATAAAAACAACAATGAAAAAATACCTCGAACGATCTGATAATAAATGCCTATAAATACTTGATGCTTTTATAAATAATGAGCCACTCAACAACAACAACAACAACAAAGAGAATATAAAAAATATCTCTTCGATAAACAATTTTGTATATTCACTTGGCGCACATTAAATCAATGAATCAGACGACAATGAACGCTAAAATAAATAAATATTTGCCTTAAAAATTTGTAATTTTAAATTTAAAATTGAAGTTTTGTTTACATTATTATTATGGCAACATTTGTTGCGGCTTGCATGCCAACAAAAAAGTATCTTAAAACACGTAGCATACTTCGTGTGTCTTTACAAAAATGCTATAATTGTTTAAAAGTCTTAGATATCATGAAATATGCTCAAGTTCATACAACTAATTTAAAATGACAAAGATAATCTTAGTAAGCAATGAAAGTGTAGATACAAATGACAAATTTTAGCGTGCTAAGTTTGTACTTTGGCAATGTCAGTCAATGTTTGAGCATGCACAACTATTTTGACAAGTCAGAGAACTAAAAGCATCAAATAAACAAGTTTATGTTGATTTTTCCACACTTTTCGTTCAAACTCAAGTTCTCTGCGGAATGACATTGAATGCTGTAATTAACTCATGCCATTTGCCACTTTGCAGGCAAGCAAAAAGTTGCGCTTGGGTTAATTGTTGATCTTCGTTTGGAATTCATTTTGGCATGACAAGCAGAAAATGTCAAAAGAAATTATAAACTTGAACTTGTATTAAAACAATTACGAAATTGAAATTGTTTTTCGTTGGCCATGATGTTGTCAACGAATTGCTTAATAACTAAATTTCTATTTACCATAAAATATTCTAATTACCAACAAGAACATATAAGAGCGTAAAAGTTACAACAGCTTTAAAATTCAAACGAAAAATATGTCGTTAAAACATTAAATATATGAAAAAGAAAAATGAAAAGAAAAAAAAAAGAATTATGGGCACATTGCCAAAAAGATAGAAAAACATCTTTGGCGGCACAATTTTCAACACTTATGTGTCAACTTATGTGAGTGACAATGAATATGTGAGACGAAAAATATCAACGACACATTTTCCATTTAACGGTTGCAGTATGCAAATGCTGAGAAATGTATCTAACAAGCATGCGAGACGCGTGCATAAGTATCGCGTACTTTGTTTTTTTTTTTTTTTTGAATCGCATCGATGTCGGCCACACGGCATCGACACCAGCATCATCAGCTGGCGTAGTTTGTTTGCTCGGTATTATGAAAAGTCCATTCACCTTTTGTGCATAGCGTGAAAAATGCTTTTTCTCTGCCTTGTGTCGAAAGCAAAAGTGAAATGTTTTCAATTTTGTTGTTTGTCCGTCTGTCTGCCTGCTTGTTTGTTTGTTTGTTTGTTTGGAGCTGGTTTATAATAGATGAAGTCGCTGTGAGCATGTTGCTTGCTTACACCTTCATCACAAATGCTTTTGTACCATATCTATTTTTAGTTTCATCATCTCACGATTGTTCTGAGCATGCAATTTATGCAAGTAAATTCCCTCTCTTTCTCTCTCTCTCTCTCTCACACACACATACATAGAGATTTTTTTTATTTATTTTATTTTTCACTCAGTTTTTATCAGCTTCATTGACACTTTTACTGTGCAATTTTCTTCACTGACAAAAATAATGGACAAAACAAGTTAATTTTAAATTGAAATTAAAAAATAAATAATAATAATAGAGAAATAGGCCCTAAGTGAGAGCCATTTATAGGAGATCTCACAGTTCATTAACAAGAAGTGGCGATTTAAGTGATGATTTTGTCTTTAATATCGTGAAAATTTTTGAATTTGTGTTGTTTGTCAAGTGTTTTGCTTGTGAACTGTCTCAAAAAAACAAAATCAAGTTGGCAGCACTGGTTTTTGTAGTCGTTGCGGCACGATCATTTCATACGCTCTCACATTCATAGACTCATCCTTTTTTCCCACTTTAACTTATTCATGCAAGCCACCCATTCACCCACTCAATCATTCACCCACTCACTCACTCATTCAGTCTCAACAAATGTATATTTGGTTGCTCGCTCATACCAACACGCATTCATATTTACGCTCTTTGTGTTGTTGCTCTTTTTACGCTTTCGCTTGTTTGGCCTTTTTTTTCTTTCACTCCATGACAAACAGTTTGAGAGCAACTGTTTTCAAAAATGTTTTCGACGCGTTGTTGTTTTGGGTTTTCCTTTCTTTTTTTTGTTTTTTTCTTGTAGAAAGATAGAAAAATGTTTTTGTTACCGAATCGCGTTCAATGAAATCAGACGCGTTCCGCAAATCTCCAACGTGAAATTTTTGTTTTTAACATTGGATTTTTTTTTTGTTGTTGCTTGTTTTTGTGTCATTTTTTGGTTTTTGTTATTTACTGTTAATTTGAAAAACGCGTTTTTAATCAGAATAATTTATTAATTCATATTTGTAATAATTAAAAATAAGATTTATTTATTTTTTTCCAAATGTTATAGAAAATTTAAATGCACGAATATAAATTTTCGCCGTACTTTTTGACACGTGACATTTTGATTAATGCAAACAATTATAACAAGTGATGAGCAAAACAAAAATAATTAAACCTATATGTATGTATAAATTTAAATATGTAAATTAAAATAAAAAAAAAAAACCCGCGGCCGGCAAATAAAGCACAATAATTATTAATTAATGCAATTAACTCGACCGATTTATATTGATTAAGTTCGAGCAATAAAATCAGCTTGTTTCAATTCAGTAGCATTGCAACAAAAACAAAAGTACAAAAACAAATAAATCAATATAAAAAAAAAAGAAAAACCAAGTTCTGTTTACGAGAATTTTACTCAAAATATAAATAAAAAGTTTGACGAAAACACGAAACGCATGTGTAAAAAACGCCATCAAAAAAAAAACAAATTCAAATCGAATTGAAAAACTAAAAAAAATGTGATTTTAGTTTTTCGTTTTGTTGGAAAAGCGGAAGAATCTTTTTCAAAAACTCACGAGATGAATTCCGCTTTTAAATAAATTTTTTTATGTTCCTTTTTTTTTCTTTTTATATAAATGTTTTAATATTGAAAATCATTTAGTAAATAAATTCCGTTCGAATTTATTTCCGGCAATAAATTTAACACTTTTATGCGTTCATTTTTTTGTGGTTGTTGTTCATTTTATTTTTGATTTTTTTTTGCGTTTACTTGACACAATTCGAGTGTTTGATTTTATTTTTTTTGCTAGTCGAGTTTTTTTCTGTGTGTGTGTTTTTTTTCGTCACCAAGAAGAATGCGAAAAATTGTTGCCGCGCGCTCAAACTCAATGTTGGAGAAATTCTCACGTCACTTTGGCATGTACGAAATGCGCGTTTGAGATGATGTCAGGCAGTAAAAAGTTTCGCTTTGCTTTTATTTTGAATTGAATGCTTGAAAATAAATTCAAATTATAAAAACACGTCATAAAGAATACAAACGGACTGAAAAACGTGCAGCAAAAACGCTTTGAAAACTATTTTGCCTGTTATATTTATTTTTGTGTTTTGTTTGAATTGAAGAAAACAAAACAAAAATTGTTAGTCACAAAGTAAAAAAACAACAAAATAATAATAAAAATCCCCAGCATGGATTCGACGTTGGAGATCATTGAGATGGGTAAGTATGTGATTCATGAAGGAGGTGTGTCCGAACCTAACTAACTTTCGTTAAGATTATAATTGATGGCTTACATTTGGTATTATCAGAGTTAAGAAAGTAATTTTTAGTTCTTAACTGTTCCTGTTTTAGAATATATATTTTATAGAACCTAATCGACTTCCATACTTCATGTGTCTTTGTACAGATATACATATTTCCTAGCAATTAGAGACAAACGATTGCGCTCAGTCATTCCTTTGTCCTTTGGTTTATAGGCTGAGGCCTTTATTTGTGATAGAACTTCACAGTCAATAGATGAATACAAGTATAAGACAACTCGGCCTTGAAGAAACAAATTTTAATAGACAAAAACAACATTGATAAACAAATCAATCAACATCAATGCGTGCAAAGGCTTTGTTAATATTTATCGTGTAAAATTTGAAGGCATTTGATTTTTTTTTTGGCTCGACTTGTGTTTATTATTTATACATAATTATTTACTCAAAACTCAAAATGTTAAAAATTAACAAAGTCGTAAAAAGAACACAAAATTCTAAATAGACAATCACCGAAAAACCAAAACAAAAATAAAAATTAAAAAAAAAAAAATAAATTAAATGATTTTGCAGTAAAACAAATCAATAGCGCAAACAATGAATTGTAAACAGAAATTTGTATGCACAAAAACATGTTCCAGACATTGTTTAGATCGAACACAGGCAGCCAGTCTACTAGCCAAGCAGTCAGTTGACCGGCCATACCCGACCACGCCGACCATACATCCTTTTATCTGACCAACTGACCAAGCAACCAAGCAACTGAACGCAAATCAAACGATTCACATGCGTTCAATCTTTCAGTCGTTTGTGTGGGCGCGTGTAAAGATATTGATATGAAACAAGTGCAATTCTCGTATACAGATACAGATACAAATTGGCAGAAGTCGTTAGCAACGCACACACGTATGGTGGTGTACATGTGCTTGTAGATTGCAATCATAGCAATTGTGTATGTCACTATGATTATGATGCCAATGCACATACATACCTACATACATACATAGCAATCTTCAGTCAGTCAGTGCTGAAGGCATTATATGTCTTCAAAGTTGTGGCAGACAGATACATTTGATTGACTGCCAACGTCATCAATTCAATTTATCCAACAATCATCAGCATTATTTGGCTTAATATCATCAACAGCATCACTGCCATCATCATCATCATCATCATCATCATCATCATCGACGTCGTCATCGTCATGGTCATCGTCATACATGTCTGTTCGTTTGACAGTATTGTGACTTTGCCTGACCAACTCATTCATTAGCGCCAAATTTGTGTCAAATACAATTTTTTTTTTTTTTTGTGGAATAAATAGAAATGTTTACATTGATTTGTTGACTATTTTCGTTATATAATTTTTTGTTTAATTTCTTTCGAAATTGGCCATTTCAGAGTTTTGAATAAGTTTGCAATGCAAACAAATAAATAGCAGAACATCAAACGGTGCGTATGCGTATTGCGGCGTGTGTGTATGAAAAAAATCGGAGTAGCGGAGAATTATGAGCTACTAAAAGTGAAAAACATGTGTTGCCAACACACGTTTTATTTTATATATTTTTTTTTTTTGTCGAAATTTTATTATTTTAATTGTTGCTTGTGTTGAAGGCGGCATAATATGCAAAAATTATGAGCTGTTTGTTTATAATAACGATAGTTAAATTTTTTAAAAGCAAAGCCTTAAATTTTTCTGTCTTGTTCTTCTATTGCTAAGGCATGGAAATTTTCGGCGCCTATATTTATTTTTATTGCCTTTGAAAGACGCACGCAGGAAAAATAAAAAGGAAAGAACGATTTTTGAATTACTTTAGAAAAATATTTAAATCAGTTTTCATAATTAATTCAGCGCAAAAAATAAAAAACCAAAAATTACCGCTACAAAAATAAGCCTTTAATATGTATGAGCGCTGAATTGCTTTATGTGCTATTTCACGCAATGTTACATAAGCTTCTACATTAAACACATTATACTTGCAACATGGCTTATAATACTCACGATTTAGTTACCTTTCAGTTTGGCAGCTACGAAGCCACAGACAAATAAACAGTTACACAGACAAAACACCTCTTTTATAGTCGCAGGTTTAATGGCAGAGTGATTATTGGTGTCGACTTGAATTGAATCAAAGTTGCATGTCTTCTCTGCCGTAAGAAATTCCGGGAATCATTACATAAATAAATACCGTTTACGTAATAAGCATATTTCATTATTGGCTTTGTGCATTCATTAGCACAATTTTCATTTATATTTGAAAAGTAATTTTAACACAGTGGGTGGCAACACTGTAATTATCCAATAAGAGTAATCATAATAATCATTATGTTATTATGTGGGAGTCGACTATGTTGATGTTCATGTTGTTGTTGAAACGTTTGTTTGTTTGTTTTGTTTTATATTTCGAGCATTTTTCGTTTCCTTTCCTTTGCCTTCATCACTTAATGGTATTCTTCTTCGACTTCGCTTTCTTCTTCTTTTCATTCAATATCTTTTATATTCGTTTTTTTTTTTTTTGGTATTGCAATTTACGTTTCATCACTCATAGAACTTCAATCGAAATGTTTTTCTTAGCTGTTGTTGTTATTGTAGTTGTTGCTGTTGTTATTTGTTGTATTGTTTGCTTGCCTGAAGGCGCACGTAATTAAATCTGCAATTAACGCATTTGTTGCTGTTTTAGTTATTCAAGAATTGAAGTCATTAAATGTTTTACTTTTGTTGTTGCTGTTGCTACTGTTGTTGTTGTTGATAGTGTTGTTATACATAAACAATGACTTTTATTTAGATACACTTTGTTGCCACTCAACATAAAAAAAGAGTCAAAAAAAAACAAAACATTAAATAAAATCAAAGAAAGAAAAATCTAAAAAGAATGTTCACTTTGCTGAGACCGGAAGTTGAACTAATTTTATTTAACTAATTATTAAAAATGATATAAAATTTTATTGCAACATGGTATTTGTTATTATAATATAATATAACTATAAATCTGTTTACCGCAGGAATTAAATAGAATGAAGCGAAAAATTAAAAACAGATGTGAAAAATGCACTTAAAATTTTTAATATGTTTTTATTTATTTTTATACTGTGTATTAGGGTGTATTAAGTTTGTTTGAGACGGATTGCATATAATGTACAGAAGGAAGGAGACATTCTGTTAACAGTTAACAGAGACATTATGTTAACCATTAACAAAGGCAGTCTGTTTACAGAAGCACATTAACAGCGCATTATGTTAATCATTAACAGATGCATTGTTATAGCATTAACAGAGGTATTCTGTTATTCTTAACAGAGACATCCTATTAACATTAACAGAGGCACTCTGCTTACTATTAAAAGAGGTTTGTTTGAGACTTACTATATATATTATATTTGGCGAGTATACTCGACCATAGCGTCCTTACTGGTTTTGTTATTATATTAAACATTTGTTGCTTTGAAAAACTCTTAGTTTTTTTTTATGACAAATAAAATTAAAAAAAAAATACTGTTTCACCTTTTAAAAAAACATGTTTGATTTTACTATTTATTGAAAATAAGCAAAGATAATCGCAGAGGCCATAACCTCACGCATTGCATGGCATAATTCATCACAATGTGTTGTCAATTCGAGCGTTTCCCATTCTGCTTTGAAAGCGGAACGCGTATCTTGAGTCATTGTTATGGCCGCCATATTGATGACATCAACATGACGTTGCGTCCAATCGAAGTCATAGTCTATGTCCAATACAAGCGAATAAATCGAACGTAAGCCGAAAACATTCAAGAAATACCATGAAGCCGATGAGACCCAGGATGCATCAAGTGCTGCCAATTCGATGCCACGTTGCAACATTGGCTTAAAGCGCAATGTCAATGGAAAGGGTACACGTGTTGTCACAAAGCCCGAGAACATCCAATTAATCCAACCGCCAACAAGTACCATTGGCAACACATTCACTAAGTTACCCTTAAGCATGTCATTGAGCATTGATGAGGTATTCTGACATGGTGGCGAACGTTTCTGGCACTTAAAGTAACCGGTTTCATTGTGATTGAAAAATACTTTGCGCATATGAAATGATTCTTTGGTAAGATAGCCGCCATTCTCACGCACAAGACGTGCACGTAATAAGGCTTGACTGTGAGTGACTATGATTAAATGTATCTCTTTATATTTATATAACTCTGTTACCTGTCCTGTATTTGCATTAGGTTCGGGTTGTTTTCAATGCTCACAATTATGGCCACATAGTAACGTACCATGTCAACAAGAAATGTTAGCAATACAATGGGCAAAAATACCCATTGTCTTATCTCTGGATCGATCAAAAGTTCCATAGTTTATAATTTTTCTATTTCTTGGATTTTTTTTTTTTTTTTTAATAAAATATCAAATTTGTGTGTTTGACAAATAATCAAAAGTTACAATGATTCTCAAATCTATCATTTTTAAATAATTTTAATAATAAATTAATAAATTGCTGTTTTTGTTTTATCAGTTGCACAAAACTTTGCCATGCGTATTGTTTTCGCTTAAATCATCACGTATCATGTTTACAGAACAACAACAAACAACAAATACAATTTACGATGCATCACTTGTATAAATCTGTAACATTTATGATTATTAACATGCCTTCATGGCCACGCCTCATGCCACCAACGCACACACACACACTCACACATATTATTATTTGAACAATTGCTGCAAAAACAAAAAAAATGGTTTAATTTTATTTAACGATTTGCGCACAAAGACAATAAAAACGCAAAAAAAGCAAAATCGAAATTAAATCATCATAAATCTTTTTGTTTTTGCTTTCATTTCAATTTCCTTTTTTAACATTTGAATTAAACAAGAACAGCAAGAACAACGATGCAGATATCAGTTCGTAAGAAAGCAAAAACAAAAAATTACACAAAATATTCAACAAGTTTATTCACTCAGCTCGTTGCGTAATTAAACGCTCATAAAGAGAAACCATTTTAATTGTAACGGAAGTTAAATAAATAAAACGCATTTTTTATTACACGCATTGTCATTTGCACTTCCCCTTGGCCTCTTGACCCTGCAGTTTTTATTTTTTCTTTTTTTTGCCTTCACATTCTTTGGCTTTACTTTGTGTTGCCCTCTTCTTCTTCACTCAATACTTTCATTATCATATATGTAACAATTGTTGTTGTGAGCAAAGTTTATATTACCTTCGGTCCGTTACATTTTCCTTGCGCTGCACATTGTTGCATATATGGTAATATACTCTTTCAGTCATTACGCTTGAAAAATTATCGAATATGTTAATGAGCAACAACGGGAAAAAAAAAAGTTACAAAATAATGCACGTCAATTGAATTACTTGGATTGGCTTGATGAGCTGCTGAACTGAGTATATTAACTTTGTTATGAAGTCTGCAATGCAGAGAAGAAGACTGTTACATCAACATATATAAAATATATAAATACATATATTCTTGATCAGCACGACGAGACAAGTTGCTGTAGTTTTTCTAATAAGAACACATTTTTCCAAGTATGCTTATTAGAACAACTTTGCCATAGTTACTTGCAAGAGTATATAAATTTCGACAAAGCCAAAAATTGCTTTCATTTTTTATTCATTTAATTTTACTTTAATTAAAGTTTCGATTGCGGAAATAAATTGTGCATTTTTGCAATTGTTGTACGCTTAATACATATGTATATTTGTGTTAAGTAACGCTTTTTGTGTTGTTTTTGCAACATTTGTGCTTTCCATTGAGTCATTTTGCTTGGCTTTTGGCCAATATTAGCAAATTTAAGCATAGAAATAAACAATTCCAGCTAAGCACTGCAAGGCAAGCGAAGCGAATTGAATAAAATTCAATTGGCGATGAAAATAAAACAAACAAACAAATGAATGAAAAACGAAAGAACGAAAAAAAAGCACAAAAAAAGTAAAAATCCAAAAAAAAAAAAAAAAACTATTACAAGGAAAATTGACAATGTTGCAATAATGTGTGAGAAACAGTAATGTTGACAACAGACAACAACAACAATAACAACAATAACAAGAACAAGAACAACAGCAGTTTCAATATCAATGATAATCCAGAATTCATACATGAATGAATCGTGTTGCATTAAATGATTTTCGAATCGAATTATAAAAAGTGTCGTTGGAAGAACACACATGACCTTTATTGCACATGACCTTCACAGCAACATTGAATGATGAATAAAAAATATAAAAAAACAGTAAAAAAAATAAGATTTCACATTTGGCAAAATTTTTCTTTCTTTTTGTGGTTTTTTTTTTCTCTTTTGTCTTTGAATGCTTCACTGTGACGAATGAAGTATAAAATTGAAAAGTTTTGCAACTTCATCTGCTTAATGCCATCTGTGAGTTGTGCGCCAACGTCGCCGCCATTTTGTAAATTGCAACATTTTGCGTTTTGTCTTAAAATTGTGGCAACTTTTATTAAAATTGTTTGCACAAGAAAGTTCAAAACGATTTATTACTGAATTGTTTTTATGCCGTTTTTTTTATTCGCTTTTTGGTTTTAGTTTTTTTTTTTTTTTAATTCATAGAACGTAGTAAAATCCTCGGTAAGAAGTTTAAAAATGGCGACAAAGCCAAACGATTCGAATTGAACTGAAATGAAACAATTGCGATTTAATGGTTATTTATTTAGTGGCATTTAATGGCATATTGTTTGCCAACAAGAAGGCAGTCACACACACACACACACACACACAGACATACATGGCTACAAATGCGGATAGAAAAATATAAAGTGGCGAGCAAATTGTATAAATTGCAAGCGAAATTTCGTTTGTGCGAAAAGAGTTCAAGCGCAAAAAAAAAGCAATCTGCAAATTAGTATTGGAAAAAAAAACTTTTCACTTTCTAATGACGACAGCAGCCAAAAACAAAAACTTATTTAAAAAAAAAAAAAGAAACCAAAAAAAACAATAGAGAACCAGTAAGGACGCTATCTTCAGCAATGCTGAAGCTTATATACTCTTCACGCCCTTATTTTGTGGCACGCCCACTTTTTTAATTGAATTTTATTTCTCTTTATTTATGGTCTATATACCAATTTTCATTGTTTTTGCTCATTGGGTACCGGAGATATGCAAATTATTGATCTTGTTTATGAGTGGGCGTAGGAGTTTCAAGTCAATTTATTAAGAAACAAAAAGGACTACGTAAAACTACTATATTTGAAATTCTATCTTCTCTCCTTCTATCTTCCAAAACAAAAAAGTTTTCCATACAACTGGTTCCGACAAATGATTCATCGTAAAACTGAGGGACTAGTTTTCATACATACAGACACACAGACGGACATGGCTAAATCAACTCGTCTTGTCGTCCTGATCAAGAATATACATACTTTGTATAGTCGGAAATGAATATTTCGATCTGTTACAAACTCCGTGACAAAGTTATAATACTATTCACATACGTGAAGAGTATAAAAATTTAAGACAAAATCAGAAACTGAAAAAAAAAACAATAGAAAAAAAGAAAGACAAAAGCCAAACGAGAAAAGCACTTAAATGAGCACAATAAATACTCAAGTGGCACACACACATACATACACACTTATATGTTTATGGTTGTCTGCACACATACCCACACACACACTTACGTACGAGTATCTAATATGCACAGCACAGTTTAATTGACACTGGGCGACGCTAATGGCTTGGCAGCATCTCTTCATCGCTTCTCTCTGTAAAGCTTATTATTATTATTGTTGTTGTTGGTGTTGCTATTTTGTTGTGCATGGCGCACACGTGTGCTTGTCTGCGTGTGTGTGTGTGTGTGTGTGACACATTGAAAACAACTGCATAGAATATTTTGAAATGCGCTGATTAGGAAAATGTGTGAAAATGATTTATTAGCAATTAAGCGCATCACAAAAATTAACTAATGAGAAATGGGTAGCAAGCAATATGAAATGACATGAAGAAGAAGAAGAACAAAAAAAATTAAACAAAAAAATTAAATTACTTTTGTCTCTTTCTTGCATTTATAGATCAAAGCAGTGGCAACGTGAACGGACATAATACAAATCGTAATCACAACAACAACAATAATGCAGAGCACATTGGCACTGGCATTGTTGTTGTAGCTGAACGACAAAGTGGCTATGTTGCAATACCGTTAGCTGAGCGACAACACCAACAACACTACCACCATCAACAACAACAACATCATCATCATCATCATCGTGATCGACATCGTCGACCAACAGTGCCAATAATTTGCATACAAGAACCAGAAGCCGCAACAGGCTCAGCAGCATTGACAACGGGGCAAGCGGGGGCAGTGGGGGCACAAATTGATGAACAAAATTTAAGTGAAAAAATATCGAAATCGTGTTTTGTGCGTGTACGAAAAGGATTTGTTAAATGTATGCATTAAATTTTATTTACTCTATCTCTCTCTCTTACACACTCGCTGTCTCTATCTCTCGCTTTACCTGTTATGTTTAATGATTTGTTGTCTTTTAAATTTTTTTTTTATTCAAATTACAGTTTTTGGCAAAATAATGGGCAGCAACAATCCAAGCGAAGCGGATCGATTTGAATATTATGACTGTAAGTTGATAATGTAAAATTATAATTCAATTCTGCACACACACATGCGCACACAGTCGTATAAAAATACTACGTGTGTGTGTGTTTGTGTGTGCTTGTTTGTTGGCAATCATTTGTTGAACATTTACAGTTTGTATACATTTGAATAATAAACATTTTAATCGTTGCGCAAAAACATTGCGTTCGTATGACGTTACGTTACGTGTCCTTACGTTACTTTTCATCGGCTTATGTTGCACGACTTTAATTGATTTACATTGGCATAAAAGCATTTTTAAATATGCATAAGTGTCATTGCATTTGACAGACCAACAAACTTCAAATGCATTAATGTATATTTTTTTTTATTTATACGGAAATTATTATTGAATTTGCCGCAAAATTTGAAAACCCATTGGGCATATAATTCGCTTTGGGACAAGTTCAAGTGTATTACTAATTTCTGAAATATTATATTTTTGGATACAAAATTCTGAGCATTTGTATTGAAAATTGAAATTATAAATTCTTGGATAATCATATTTGTGAACATTCTTATTTCTAAGCGATCCTGTATACTATCCAGTATATTATTTACTTGTATCACTTACAAAATTTGAAGTAGCCTAAAGATTTCTTAATGTGGAGATACTTATAGCGAATATACAGACGTTAAACTACTCAGATACATGGCTAGATAGTTTTATGGATAGTTTTATGGATAATTTTATTTTATAGATAGTTTTATGGATAGTTTTATAAATAGTTTTTATGGATAATTTTATAGATAGTTTTATGGATAGTTTTAAAAATAGTTTCACAGTCATAGTTTCATAGTCTTATAGATTGACAATTAAAATCAGGAACCTTGGGCTCTCTGAAAGATATGAAAGTGTTTATTTCCTAAATTGCAATCTTAACGGAATAGCATTTGTCCCAGCTGTGAGCTACCAATTGAAGCCACTTTGTCTCGGCGCTGTCAAGTGACTGTTGCTTAATACGCCGTTTGATCGAACCAAGTGCGTACGAGTGCTAAACGTCACTTGACGCAGACGAAGGCAAAACTGCGAAATGTTTGTTATGGACATTATTTACATAGGGCCGAGAACAAAGCAAATCAATGCAAAACAAAACAAAAAATAAAAGAAGAAATAACGAAATCTTGAACCAAACTGTTTAGCACAGATAGATAGATACATAGATGAATAGATTGACGCAAGTGTGGTGAACTGAAGCGCCGCCAATCCATCAAAGTGAATTGATGGAAACAAACTGTGTCAGCC
This sequence comes from Phortica okadai, assembly GCA_034638295.1. Lineage (NCBI taxonomy): Eukaryota > Metazoa > Arthropoda > Insecta > Diptera > Drosophilidae > Phortica > Phortica okadai. The sequence goes on along the minus strand of CM067848.1, from coordinate 45,942,425 downwards.
AAGAGAATTTGTTGCGAAAAAGTGCGAAATCAATAAGTTGCGATAGTTGAAGTATTTACATATATTGGTGAGCAAATAACTCAACTCATCTGTCAAATTGAACGAAAGTTGCCTTTTTATGCCTTCTGTTTTTTTATATATATTACACATATACATGCACACACATGACACATACGCAAAACCATCATCTTTTCGCTTCTTTAAGTTCAAAATAGGGTCTGAAATTGAGGAAAAAATAAAATAAATTGCAAAAAAAAAAAATCACAAAACAAATACAAATGAATGAACAAAGAAATGCAATTATTTCTTACGGTTTGAACTGTTTGAAAAAAAAAGTCAAAGGAAAGTTAATTTCTGCTTATAAGTGTGCAAATTTTACACACACACACACACACACAAATAGTAAGGTAGGTGCGTGTGTGTGAGTGTGTCATGTGTAAATCCTTATGCAATCGATTGTTAATCCAGAACAACATGTTCAATTTCAAACTAAAGCATCGCAATCAACCCAAAGGTCTTAACAGTAAAATATAACATATATGCACACTCATACACACGCACACTTAAATGCAAGCACCGTACACCCATCAAGTTCAAACGAAAGAAACAGCAAGAAATATAAATAAGTAGAAGAAGTAGCCACGGCGGCATAATATGAACAAGTCGAACTTTAAGACAACCATCAGCAACAACAACAATAATAATAATAAGGTTTTCCACCTTACACACACGCACGCACACTCTGAAAAAAATACACTGCTCTATATAACACAAGAAAGCGTTTATCAAATTAGTTGATCAAGCAAAGTTCGTTATTTCGGCCGACCGTCCGTCCGTCCGTCCGTCTGCACTTTGGACACAGTCATATAGATGATTGCCAGTTCAATGGTTATGCCAGATCGGAGATCAGTGGAATAATAGATCCCTAATTTGTTTGGGATCTAGTTTGGTGGATCTGTGAAATATAATTCCTCTTTTTGTTCGAATTTCTGTAGAAATCTTATAATTACTTTGAGGCTTGTCACCGCCCACGTTGAAGGGTATTATGATGAAGCGTATATTCGACTTTAAGGCTCTTACTTCTTCATACATATTAGACATATCTGTATGTATGTATGTGTGTGTATATCCCTGTGAGTGCGCGCGTGTTTTGTTGGCAGCTTTTTGTTTTAGTCTTTGACACATACGCCTCTTATTTAATTTACCCTCTTCAAACAACAACAGCAACAACAACATCGTCATTCAGTAGAACAACAACAATGGCAAAAGCAAAGATGACAGCAAAAAAAAAAAAAAAGAAAAATTAACAAAAAAATAAGTTTTACTTCGGCTATGCTGAAGATTTGGTACGCTTTCTGTACTCATCATGAATGAAATTTTATTGTACTTGTTTTTGTTCAGTCGATCGAGCATGAATACATGTATATACATGTACACAAATGTCCAGCAGGCCTGTTAGTTCTGTTACAAGCTTTCTGACAAAGAGCAAATACTTTTCATTAAGTGAAGTGTATTAAAGCACAGTTTTAGGCATCGTACATACATAGATCAATACAAAGCGCACCCACACACATGTATATGAAATGAATGGAAGTATCAGTGAAAATTTAAGAAATTCCCGAATGAGAATAACGGCATTTACACACAAACACGCACACAACACATACATATATACATACATAAACATATATTAAGAAAATGTTCTTATTCGTTGAATGTGAGCAAAAACAAGAAGAAAGAATCAAAAGAAGCAGAAAAAGGAAAACAGCGAATGTTGGTTTGACTGCGTACGAGTGTGTGTGTGTGTGTGCGTGTGTGCTGGCTAAGTCAGTTCCCAAGGCTCAGCTTGTTCAAGCATCTGTGTGTGTGTGTGTGTGTCTAATAGCTTTTCTAATCGCAAATGGACAAAATATGCCGTTTAAGAGGCACAAACAACAACAACAACATGCCTAATTAAGTAAAAACAGAAAAAAAAACAACAACAACAACAGAAATGAAAAAAATAGAAAAACATAACAAAAACTACTTCAAAGACATTTAAGAAAACAACAACAAAAATTGCAAGAAAATATTTATAGTAACAGTGTTTGATGGCAGAGGGAGGGAAGGGGGCAACACATTCATACAGTCATTGAGTACATGAAAGTGGCTTTTAATTTGCGTATTTAATATGTAAGTCTTTTGATTACCGCGACGACGATAATAATGATGATAAAGATATTAATAATGATGATAATGATGAGGATGCGACAGCTGTTGTGCGTTCTCTATACGCACGCCCTACACACACACACACATATGCACAAATACATACATACATACGTTGCCGACTCGACACGCTGCCTCAAGTGTTTAATGTCGTTGCGACGCCAATGTCGTTGTTGTTGTTAGCAATGCCGTCGTCGTCATCATCATCATCCTCATCGTCATCGTTGTCTGTCAGTCATCGATAATGAATGCTGCGGCTCCATGGTTGCCATTAACGTACTGTTTTGTTTTTGTTTTTTTTTTCTCTTCCTTTAATGCCGCTCAAGCAGCGCAGCTGACGTTGATTTTAACGTCACATACACCGCAGTCATAGACACAATCGAAATTCCAAAGCCAAGCGCAGTCAAGTCAAGTTAAAGCCGCAGCCGCAGTGACAGCAGCAGCAGCAGCGGCAGCGGCAGCAACGCATACGAATTCACTTTAGTTCAGTTCCGTTTAGTGGAATTGAGTTGAGTTGCTAAGCAACAGGTAGGCGTCTGACGGCTGCTCTGTTGTCGCAGCCGTTTCCACTGTTGTTGTCGTTGTTGTTGTTGTTGCTTTTTACTCTACATTGGCTTGGTGCTTTGGCAATGTACACAACACAATGTAGTAGCAGCAGCAGTATTAGCATCAACAACAAAAACAGCAACAACAACAACAGCAGCAGCAGCAGCTGTCGTCGTTCGTTTCGTTTCGTTTCGATTCGCTTCGTTTTGTTTCGGGTGCGTTGCGGATTTACACTCGTATATGTATAAATCGCATCAGCAGCAGTAACAAAAATAACAACAACAACAACAACAACATCTAGAGGACTTTTGCTCTCTTGCTGGCAGTTGGCATTGTGGGGAAATTTGTTGAATGTTCATTTTTATGCTTTACAATATTGTGCAAAATAACGATTGTTGTGCGCATTATATTTAATGCAATTTAATAAATAAATAAGATGAAAATAATAATATGATTTTGGTATAAAAATTTTGCTTGATAAGCAATTAAAATTTGATTTATCAAAAAATATATACTTACATACCGTGATTTCTTTTTTTGTTGCATTTTTTTGTTCGATATTCAATAATAATAATAATTAACTTTTATCATATGTAAACTAATTTTGTGCACATAACTGTATTGCTGTCAAAACTATTTTGGGAAATTATTGTATTTGAAATTACATCGAGCTTTGCGCGCCCTGTAAAACATTCCAACTATACATTTGACACTTTGAAAAACTTCAAAATTTAAGCAAATTAACAAATCAAAATTGATTTGCAAGAAACGTTTATTTCAAATGAATTTTTGTTTTGAGTTCAATGTAAACAAAATGAAAATAAACGTTTACAAATTGTAAGCAAATGCTAAAATTATCGCATGCGACAGAAATTGCAGGCAAGAAAATTTCCCTGAACAACAGCATAGGGCAGACAGAAAACAAGAAGAAGAAAAAAAAACGAAAAAAAACAACAGCAAGCCCAGAAATGCTGCAACGAACGAACGAACGAACGAACGGAACGAAGGAACGAATGGTAACTTCCGAAACGAAGCCGATTCAGCCGAAGTGGACTACGCACTGCGGACGCCTGGACAGATGTGCGGATGTGCGGCTGAACGGAAGCGCTTCTGTTGTTGTTGTTGTTGTTGTCAGCGTCGCCAACGTGTAAGCACGTACATACTACATTTGTATGTATGAGTCGTGTGTTGTCGTATTTGTCGGTTGTTCGTACCGTACGGTTCGTTCGGTCGGTTCGGGTCTGCTTGGGTTTGTGTTGCGTTGCGTTGCGTTGCTTCGCTTGAACGTGGCCGCATGAATTTACCCGTAAACAGTTTTCGTTTAGCTTTTTCGACGACATGACATGTTTCGGTTGAAGAGCGCACACACAGAAACAAACATAAAAACCCAAACAAAATATTTCGTCGTTCAAAAACAATTACTTTTTTCATCAACAATTTTATTGTTATACTAAAGTTTTTTTTTTTGTGTTTTTTTTTTTTTGCTTGGCTTTCTTGGGCCACAATCAAAATGAAATTTTTCATACAAACAAGCAAAAGTCTTTAAAAACGTAACAAAAGTCAAGAGTAACAACAATAAAGTAAAACGCGCAGTGTGAAAAAGTGTGAGAAATAATACAAAAAAAAAAAAAGAAATTATTTATCAATATTCTTAGTTTTTATATATTTTTTTTTGAATATTTTTTTTTTGTTTTTTTTTGTCTTGTTGTAATAACGCTCGAAATGCATGAAAAAAATAATGCATAAAAAATGTTTGCGAAAATGAAATTCACGTGCAAAATATACGCGTTTGAAAATACTTGAAATCAAAATTGGTTCAAAGCGTGTTAAAAGCAAAGCATAAATAAGTTACAAAAATTTGCGCGTATAACATGAGCAAAGTAAAAAACAAAAATATATCATTGAGTCGCAGCTTCATAGTTTCAAACGTAAGTGCATTAAATATTTATATAAAAAAAAAAAAAAAAATACATAAATCAAAAACAAAAAATGTTAAATAAATAAAGAGAAAATTGTTTTTAATAAAAGCGAAAGAAAGCGCAGCGCTGCTTGGCCAAATGCACAATTAAGTGTTAATGCCTTTTGTTTTAAGCCGACATAATGTTGCTGTTGGCTTTGTTTCTGCTGCTGCTAATGATGATGATGGTTGTGTTGTTGATGACGATGATGACGTTGATAATGTCAAACACGCGCTTTAGTCCGTTGAAACTTGCTTTGCTTTTTCTCTTCGTTCAATCTCTATCTTTGTCTGTTTGTCTGCCTGTCTGACTGCCTGTCTGTCTGTCCGTCCGTTCAGTTTGTGTCCTTTTCATTTGTGCCACCTGCCGCGTGTGGCATGACTTCATGCCAGTTAATGCTTCCAATTGTCAGTTTATTTAAGCTTTGCTACCTTTGATATTCCCATTCCCATTGCCTTGTGCCTTCGCCGCCGCCGCCGCCGCCGTTGCCCTTTTTCATGTGTCAAATGTTGGCTCACGTTCACGCGTTTTTCAAGCGGCAACAAAACTTGTCAATGCAAAGCCTCGCGGGTTCAAAAAAAGCGTTTTGCTTCTTTTTTTAAATATTTTCAAATTGACGCTGTCATTGTCTGTGTGTGTGTGTGTGTTTGTATGTATGTGTGAAGTTGTGTGTATTTGTGACAGTGCCAATAAAATTGTCGAAAAAAAGAAACAAAAATCAAGTAAAACAAAATAGCATCTTAAATATTTAATTATGTGTTGGGCGACAAAGCTTAGTAAAATGCCAAAAATTGTACTCTTAAATGAGCTAATAACGAATCTTTGTTGTTGGCTTAAATTGCCGTCGCATTTTTGTGTTTTTTTCTATGTTTGCGTGTGTGCGTGTAAATGTGTGCGCGTGTATGTGATAACGTTATACATTTAATCTTTTTCTGATTGTATGATCATAGCGTGATCTCTCCCTTTCTCATACTTTGTCGCCTTCTTTGTGCGTTCAATGCTTTGTCTCAAACGCAAAAATTGTTGTAAAAACGTATTAATGATGCGGCTCAAATGTTTAAGCCGTTTTTCAGTTGCCAATTTTTTATTAAAATAAAAAAAATATGAAAAAAAAATCAGTTGAGTGCTTAACTGCATTGATATGATTTATTTATACACTCATGTTTGTCAAGCAAAATGGTTTTCATTAAATTAAATTAAATTATTATACTCTTGCCATAGTATATTAACTTTGTCATGAAGTTTGCAACGCAAAGAAGGAGACATCTCCGACTATATAAAGTATATATATACTTGATCAGCACGACGAGACGAGTTCATATAGCCAATAAAGACACACTGCAAATTTGGTGAAGATCGGACAACTTTATCATATAGCTTCCATAGGAATAATCGATCGAAAATTCGGTTTTTGTTGGAAAAACTGTTTTGTTCTTAAGTATAAAGAAAAAAACTTTAAAATATGATTTATCTGTTAGCCTATGAGGTGCATAGTATTCTTTAAAAAAATATATAAAATGGGCGGAGTTGCGCCACATTATCTTTATAAACTTATATGATTCTTTCCAACAAAAATAATTGAGAAAATGCTTGCAAGAGTATATAAGATTCAACAAAGCTGAAAATAGCTCCCTTCCTGTTTTTTTTTTTATATAAAACTCATGCGTTTCTGTTTTCAGTCAGTCAATCAATTAGTCAGTCATTCATTTAGTTTGTCAATTATTTTAACTTTGTGCCATTCACATTTTTTTTGTTTTTAATTTTATTCTTTATTTCTTTAGTCGATTGCTCACTGCTCAGCTAACCATGCGTATACGTAATTATAATAGCGCTAAATAAAAAATTGTTCATACGCCATGTTGCTACATCATTATAATCATGAGCAACATTAAGCACATTTTGCAACAAAAAAAAATCATAAAACAAAAACAACATAGCTCAATGCCACTTTGCTGCCTCGCTTGCATTTTTCACTGTAGGAAGAAATATTTAGATTTTTTTTTTTATTATTTTTTTATTATTACTTTCTTTCTTTCATGCAAGTCATAAGCAAACTTAAGCGTCTCAATTAAGTAAATCGACACAAGTTTGTGGATTATTTTTTTCGCCCATTTTTGTTGTTATTGTTGTTTGTTGTTGCTCTTGTGGCTTTCAAAATGCATTGCACATTAATTTGATCAATGAAATGCATTTCGCACAAATACATTAAACTCAATTTTTATTAAACATTGCTTGTTGTATGTCTGTGTGTGTGTGTGTGTGTTTGTTTAGATTGTTTTCCGCAAAATTTGTTGTTTATGACATAAACAGAAAAACGTTTTCAACGCTGCCATGCTGTAGGCCAAAGTGGAGGCGTCGGCGTTGACGTTAACGTCATTTGCTGCGTCTGCAGTAGTGGTTGTTGTTGTTGTTGTTCTTATTTGGAAGCGATCATTAAATCAAAACATGTTTAATACAATTAGCAAAGCAATTGCGGCAACACCTGCAAAGCGCACACGAATGCACACAAAAACGAATGCAATTTATGCATTTTGAATAATTTAGAACAGCATAAACTCTTCTCCTCTTCATTGTTTTCTGCGCATTTTTTTGACTCTGGGGGGAATTTTTATTCTTCATTGTTGTGTTTGATTTGTTTATGCTTGTAAATATGTGTGCTTGCGTGTGTCTGTGTGTTTGATTTTTTGTGGGCGTAAATTAATTATTGTAAATATTTGTTTGCGTACACAAAAATTAGTAATAATCATGACGACGACAAAGATTTGAATGCTTAAAATTCATTGAACGTCGTTGAATGCGGTTGATGTTCAACGAAGGCAATCATATCTGAATTGAAATCGTAAAAATACAAATTTTAAAATTAATGATTTTGATTTTGTTTTCATTCATTTTTGCAATGCAAACACATACACACACACACACACACACACACACTCATACAGGCGTGCAACGTAGCGTTGCGAATGCCCCTGAAAGTGTTTTTAAAAATAGGCACGGGCATTGCACTAAAATTAGTATTAATCATACGTCGCGTACGCTAAAATATTCACTAAAAATTGGCAAAAATCACAAAAAGAAATTCCTTTGTTTAAAGTGCTTAAATATTGAATAAAATTAATTGAAAATTTATGCTTAAAGAAAATATTAAAAAAAATAAAAAAAATACACAAAAATCATAAAAAATACAACCCTCAACGTTAAAAAAAACAAACGAAGAATAAAATTGAACGGAAAATTATAATAATAAAAAAAAAAAACAAGAAATTGTTTAAAGCAAAGAACAACAAGCAAGACAAAGATTGTTTAGATTCACAGACAATGCTCAGCTCATGGCTCATGTCTTCTGCACGCATATGGCAAACGTGTCGTATGATTGATGCGCGTTTTTGCAGTGAAGCTCATTTTTGTCATGTCGCAACACACAATACAAACAACGCATTTTTTTTTTTTATAATTATTCATACATGTATGTATGTATATAATTTATACAAACAATTATGTTCGTATGTGCATGTATGTATTAGTAGGTGAGCATATTCATAAATAATTAATGAACTAAATAATAAATAAGTGTAAACAAGCAAACAAATAATTTTGCATTAATCACCAAAACAAATGAAATACTATGAAAATAATAACAGTTAAATGTCGCACATGGCGTATACGTGATTTATTATTTTATATGAAAAACCTGATAATTATGATGATGTTAATGAATTTCATGATGATAATGATGATGATGATGATGTTGAGGCTTAAGTCAAGCCAATTAGCACATAACAACAATAACAACAATAAACACAATACAATGTACTACATCATCAGCAATGTCAACAACAAAACAACAACAGCAACAGCAACAACAAATAAAGTCTTACTTTTATTATCAGTGAAATCAGATGTGTAAAGTCTTTTGCCGTTGACATTTTGCAAATTTATGCGTTAAAAATTAGGCATGTTAAAACAACATTAACACACTGACAGTTTGACACACACACACCCACACACACATACATATATGCACACACAAGAGCATTAATCATTTTACGACTAATTTGATTGCATTTGAATTATTTTTTTTTTCCATTTCAAAACAATTGTTTTTGTTTTTTTTCTTTTGTTTTTCTTTGTTATTCTTAGTTGACTTCTTCAAATAAATTTGATTGTCGTTTTTTTTTTGCTTGCGGACAACATAAGTGCGCATAACAAATAATCATAAACTGACACATACATAAATTGCAAAGCAAATTATAGAAAAGCAAAGCAAAGAAAAGTAATGAAAAAAAAAAAGAAAAATAAATTCGAAACAAATAAAATAAAAAGCCGAGCATACGAAATGCTGAGCACTTTCGTGCAATTTACATTGCCTTTGCCCGCTGCACCCCGCTGCCCATAAAATACGCGGCATGTCGCAAAAGCGCCCGTAAGCGAAAGCAAACATGAAATAATTTATTAGCATGTCAGAGACAAATTCACAGACATTGCTGACGGACGTTGTTGTCATTCTGCTTATTGTTGTTGGCTTATGGTTTTTTTTATTTTTTATTTTTTTTTTGATTTTTTGTTTTTTCAATTTTTCGATTTGTCTTCTTCTTCTGTGCGCTTTTGTCTCTGCACTGAAGAACGCATTCGAGCGAAACGTTTTCGTGCTGCAACTAAGTTAGTTTCTGTCAACTAATTTCATTTTTGTGTGCTTGCAAAAAAGAACATGAGAAATTTGCGCTAAAAATAGCAGACTGAAAAAAACAAACAAAAAAAAAAAAAAAAAAACAATTGTAATCAAATAAAAATGTAAAGAACGAACGAAATGCGCGGCGCAATGAAATTAATAAAAGCATCAATGAAATTTTCATGTTGCAAGCAAACATTTTAAGCGACACAAAAAAAAAAAAAAAACAAAAAAAAAAAACAACAGCTGAAGCAAAAATGATGAAGCATGCAATGCAAAGAATTATTGTCTTTAAGATAATTCACAAGAAGCTCACTTCAACGATCGCGTTGAATTTCAAGTCAAATAAACGGCGTTTGATTTACAATAGAAATTCGAACAAATTTGTTGCTTTGTAAGTCAAGACACTTGAATACGTTACAAATAACACGTGCAAAACATACACACACACACACACACACGCAAAGTGAAAGCATGTTCAGTATAATGTTGAGTTCATGGTAAAAATTCATGGCAAGATGTCAACATGAAAAGAAACAGGCAGAAGAACAAAAAAACAAAAAAAAAAATAAAGACAAAAAAAAAAAATGCCAAGAAAAATCAAGTGGATTGAAGAAAATTTAATTTCGTAAGTGATTTCTAAGAAACAATGGCGTGCAAAAAAAAAAAAAAAAAAAAATAGAAAAAAAAAAAAACACAAACAAAAAGTAAGAAAGAGAACACAAATATTTGAGTCAAAAAAACAAAAAAGGATAAGAGCGAAATGTCTTGTACAAGTAGAACAGCTAAACAGCTTAGACAGGTAAATGAATGCCTATAAATATGGCAGCGTCAATAAGAACTCACACACACACATATACATATGTACATATATAAATACACATACGCATAAGAGAAGATATAAAACATTGATTGAGGCAAAGTTAGCGTAGGCAACGCAGTTAAATTGCTAAAGAAAACATGTACGCAAACAGAGCAGAACTAAAAAACAGGTGAGCTGTGGGCGTACCATACAGCTGGCAAATAGGTTGGTCTAGGCGAATTCTATGTGAGCAAGATAAATTGAAGACAGAATGGGAAATCAAAGCTCAAAGCAAATGCTCGACGGTGAGGCTGTAAAGTAATCAAAGACTCAAACAAACCAAATTCAAAAACCAAAACCAAAATCAACCGAAACCAAACAAAAAAAAAAAATAAAATGAAAATGAACAAAAAACAAAAACAAATAAGTAAAAGAAAACAAACCAAAAAATGTGTAGAGATGATAGTCGGCCCAAATGCGTTAGGGAGCCAAGAGGAAACCTCTGTTGAAACCGTTAGAAGGATTTCTGTTAACCGAACAGAATTGCCAAAAATAGCAAATGGCTGGCAAAGGTGTATTTGTATGAGTGTGTGTGTGTCTGTGTGTGTGTGCTTGTGCACGTGGGTAGCATCAATGTCTGTGTAGAGAACATCAAATGGGTTGGCAAGACTCGTGAAATCGAAAACGAGTCACTGTTTGCCATAATGTATCTGATGAAATGCCACAAATAGAATCAAAAATGGAAACCAATAAGAATTGCCACTTACTTTTCATTTATTGTACACAGACAGACTGACAGTCAGACTGAGAGTCAGTTAGACAGACAGACAGACAGATAGTGAGCATGAGCTGCTTGTGGCATTAAGAAGTTGAAGTGATTGAATCGGATGTGGGTTTGTGTTCGAGGGTATTCTTTAGCTCATTCACAATTTGTGTGCACAAATATGGAAATTGTGTCAAAGCAAAAGCAAAACTTGATAAAGCACACTGATGATGAAAATGTTAGGAGGGCAATGAACAAACGATGCCTCATGAGTGCAATCAAAAGCAAAAGTAGGAAAAAATAGTGGAAAAGAAGAAAAAGTATAATAAGAGTTGAGTAAAAAAAGAAAACAAAATCATGAAAATTTATGTGAAAAAGGCAAAAAAAAAGAAGAAGAAAAATGTGAAAGAATATTGAGTATTAAAGTTTACAATTGTAAGAGTCAAGTGAAGAGCCGTCATGTGAAGAGATGAGAAGTCGTAACTCTGTTATGAAAACAAAATAACAACTCATATTCTGGCAATTCTATTAAGCGCTGTTAATAGAAAAAAATCTATTAAATGGCCTGTAATCTAGACAACTGTGCTTGGCTCTATTAGCTAATAGGTTTTTAATAGCTGCTCTTTTGGTCATGTTAAATTGCTGTTAGTTTGCATTCCAATTTCCATCGTTGAATAGTAAAATGGCTGGAATAAGAACTCTTTTTACTTTTCTATTAAAGAAACTGTTAAAAGCATTCTTAATTTTTTTTTTTATAATACAACTGTAAGTCAGCGGCGTCTTCAATGGCAAAGTAACTGATTAACAGAGAATTTGTGCGAAAGTTTATAGTAAAGAAAATTGAAGATTTAAGCTTAAATTTGCTTGCGTTTCAAATCGAGCGTTTCAATTTAGACACAAAGCCACGCCCATTTGAGCGCTGCCCATTGTCTTAGCTTACACTACAAGCGCACAGACACAAAAACAAGCACACATAGAGCAGCTCAGGTCTAATGTAACTTGCTTTGTTCTTCTTTCTACTAAATTTGCTAACTTGTTTTTTGTTTTTTTGTTGTTTCTTTTTTTTTTTTTGTTCCAACCCATTGTGCAAACACAGCAAATAATGCGACCTACAGGCTTAACACGCGTTCAATGACGCCCGCTTGCCCAAATGCGCCAACGCTGTCACCATTAACGCCTCCGACACGCCGCCCCCCACCACCCGCCTTGCCAAACAGTTTTTACTATTCTATAGTCATGCAATAACATCATGCCAAAGCACACAATTTGAGCGAATAAAGACATTTTGCGCTTTGACATTTGGTTGTTCATACATTCATTCGTTCCTTTCTTCCTTCCTTCCTTCATTTCTTCGTTCGTTCGTTCGTTCGTTTGTTCATTCATTCGTTCGTTCATTTAAACTGACGCTAAGCTTTATAGTGTGCACGCGTTAGTCGCTTTCACTTGTCGTCGTCCATGTCGTTGTCGTTGTTGTTGTTGTTGTCGTCGTCGTCGTCGTCATCATCATCGACGCCATCGACGCCATTATGGTGCGCCATTTTAGCGTAGCATATGTTAAAGCTTAAAATAGCGTTTTACAACATTAGGTGGCAAATGTCAAGTTGACATTTCAACCTTAACGTAATTCCCCCGAAAGCCGAACCGAAAGAAGAAGCAGAAGTTGAAAAAAATCCGCCATAATGGCAAGAAAAGAGAGCATAAATAAAGCAAGAAAATATTATGCGCGTACGTTTATGACAGAAGACTCACATTGTTGCTTTTGCTGAATGTGTCAAATATTCACACACACGCACACACACACGCACACACATAGAAGCGCATACACGTGCACATGCCATACGTCATAAACATAATAAAGTCGCTTAGTTTGTTGTTCTTGTTGTTGTCCTGAATCGCGTCTTTTTTTATTCTTTTTATTTTTTTTTTTTTTTGTTTGCTGCCAAAAAATAATTGATGCCACTTTCCTTATGCCGATGGTACGCATTTTTGGTTCAAGCCAAGACTAAAGCAAAGGCCAAAGGAATTTCACACACACACACACATGCATACATTGTAGCCGCTTTTGTGCTTGTGTTTGTGTTTGTTAGTAAGAGTTACTTACATTGACATTCAACAGGCGAGATGAGCGAATAAGACGAGCTGTGTCGAGACAAGGGAAGCGGCAAGAGGAGACGAGATGAGACGAACGCTGAAGTTGATTATGAAGTGCGCCTTTTGGCATTATGCAAGCTTGGCATTTCCTTTCATTGTTGCCTTTAGTTGTATAAATCGTGTGTCGTGTCGTATCGTGTTTTGTTGTATTGTGTTGCTTTGGTTTGGGTTGGCTTGGATTTGGATTTGGTCGTGACCTACGTTTAGTCTCTGCCTCATGCACACGCACACGCACTCAGCTCTTGTAGGTATGTGTGTGTGTGTCTCAGTGTCAAGTTCGGTCGCCGTCTCAATTTCTGCTCATCTGCTGTTGCATACTTTCCGGCATTTCGTACGCATTTAGCTTTTGTGTCTGTCACGAACACATAATAGAAGTTGTAACGTGAACGTTGGGAAAGGGGGGTTGGGTAGTGTGGTATGGTGCGGTGTGATGGTGTCGTCGTTAAGCAGGCCGTGTGCATTTGCACAGCAGCATTTGGCTTGATACCTTTTACAAATTAATGTGTTTGCGTGCTTAATTTTACTTACACGCTTTCATTTCATTCATTCACTCACTCAGTCATTCATTCATTCAGTCATTTACTCATTCAGTCAGTCAGCCATTCACTCATGTTGCCTTTTGTTGCTGTCGTCGTGTCGATTCTTTTATTATGCGTCCCTTTTTTCTTTGTTGTTGCCTTCTCTCTTTCTTTTTTTTTTTTTGACATGCTTTAATACCTTTTCATACTCTTGCAAGAGTATATTAACTTTGTCATGAAGAAGGAGACATCTCCGACTATATAAAGTAAATATATTCTTGATCAGAACAATATAAGAAAATATATATCTTTAAAAAACAATATAAAATGGGCGGGGTTGCGCCACATTAAATTTATAAACTTATATGATTCTTTCCAATATGAATATTTGAGAAAATGCTTGCAAGAGTATATAAGATTCAGCAAAGCTGAAAAAAGCTCCCTTACTGGTTTCATGTACTTTTGTAGCAATTTCCGTTCATTAGTTTGATGTTTTTGTATTTTTTTTTTTTTTTTGTTTTTCATTTTGGACATAATAAAAAAAGGATTTATGTGAGTCAAGAAATTTCACTTTCATTATTTCTTACCGTACGCATGAGCTTAGCTTGTACTTGGCTTAATTTGGTCTGCTTTGTCTGCTGCTGTGGGAGGAGAAAGATAAAAAAAATAAGATGTTTAAAGAAGAAGAAATGCGTTTATTTCATATATTATATGTTGAAATTGTAGTTGAAGTTAATTTCGGCACAAATGCAAAAAAAAAAAAAAAAAAACCAACCAAGTGCACAAGCTGCATTTACGTATATTTTGGGAGCTAAATTTCATTTTGGCTTGTAAGGAAAATCGCATGATATTATATATGAAGCACAGTAGTAAAATGTAATAGCATTTTTACGCTCAAATACGCATCGGTGGACTTAAACTTGCCTGGCAACCGCTTAGCCTCTTAGCATGCCTGAGCGTCAGTCAGTTTGTCGGTCTGTTGACGTCTGTCTATCGAAGACACTTTGTCCTTCTGATAAAGTAAAAACACTTATTTATTATATTTTTAATTTTTTTTATTTTTTAAGTTGTTTTTGTGTGATATTGCTCTATGCAAGCAGATGGCAACGATTATTTTTGTGAAGCATTTTTCTCTTTTTTTATTTTATTTATTTTTTTGTATTGTCAAGAGCATTAAAATTAACAAGAATGCTCAAGCGTAAATTCTCATTTATTCGAAAAAGGACGAATTCAAGTCAAGAGCACACACACACACACACACACACACTTTTGCATATATACACGCGCACACACTAACGCACAATGTGAAAAGTATCCTTTTAAAGTGTGCCTCACATGGCTGAAATATATGTATGTTTGTACACATGTGTATATATATAAGTGTGTGTGTGTGTATTTATATGTATGTGTGACTTTGGTTCGAGTAAGTACACTTGAGCAAAGTGTCTCTTAAGTGAGATTATAAATAATAAACTTATGAAAAAAAAAAAACACATTCATGTACAAGAAAATTCATACAAACAGAAAAAATAGAATAAAAAGAAATGCGCAGAAACTGAAAAGAGTCTAAAAACTTAACCTAACCGCCTACAACAATAACAATAACAAATACAACAACAACACTAAGAAGAAACAAGAAGAGCAACAATAACAACAATAACAATCAAAAAGTGACAAAGGACACAAAGTATAACAGACAAACTCACACACACACACACACACACACCCACACACACACACACATACCCCAACAGAGCCTTACAGTTTTAAAAATGAGTCCCTGTGTAAAAAAAAAATATGTTATATACAATAATATAAAAAAAACAAAAAAAAAATGTAGCATACACTCAAGCGTAAAACAAGCCTTGGGACTCAACTAACATACAAGTGATACACACATGGCTAAAAAGATTTACGTAGATTTAGCCTAGAGTGTGTTTAGAATATATGTATGTGTATGTGTGTGTGTGTGTGTAAGCGTATGTGTGCGGATTTACACACATTGCTGTGACATTGAAAATCGTTTTAAATGCATCAACCAAGAGCTTTTACCCACGGATAATATGTGTAAGTCTTGTGCAATAAGATAAACATTTGCCAAACGTTAATTGAAAGTTATATGCAAGTCTTAATCACATCCTGTCGCACTCTGTGTCTATCTCTCTCAGCCTACCGTGCGCTGTTTCGAGTGTATTTCGCTCACAGCAAATATAATATCGAAAGCTCACTTAGCTCAAAGACATTATCGCAGGCGTATGCGTTGCGAATTATATGCGATTCATGTCGACTCGTGTTGAATCGAATCGAGTTGAGTAGAGTCGAGCAGAGTCGAGCAGAGTTGTGTTGAGGCAAGTCAATTGGTAATAAATGGCAACAGATTCAAGAATTTGACACTGTAATCTTTTAAATCGTAATTAAAGGTTAAATCTTAATTAAGTGCGCCTTGATGATGACGAAGATAAAGAAGACAGCGGCGACGGTGTTGGTATTGGCGTTAGTAATGTTGGCTTTGCTGTTAGCCTAACCTTGGGCATAAGCACACACACACAGACACATACAAAGTGAAAATTATAGTAAAAGAGTCGGCCATATTAGGCACATTGATGTACAGTAAATGCTAAAGTAGGATAGAAATATTTTATAGCAACAACAACAAGATACAGACAGTCAGCAAGACAGCAAGACAAGCAGACAAGCAGACAAGTCAAGAGCGACGGACAGACGGACAGACAGACAGACGTACAGACGCATGGATCGACGGACATTTAGCATTGAGTTTAACATAAATCCAACTTATCTACAACAATAAATCAGTTTTAATGCTTTTTTGCTTTGCTCTTCGCGTCTTTCGACTCTTCTCTGCTCTGCTGCGTACGTGCGTACAAAGTACATACAATCAAAAAACAAAAAAAAAAAAGCAAAAAAAAACAAGACAAGTAAAAGCAAAAAAAGGAAGAAATCTCAAAATAAGCGAAATTATTTATATATAAGAGAATTAGCAAAAGTAACGAACGCATTGTCGAAGTAAGACGCAAGCAAGATACATACAAAAAAAAAAAAAAAAAAATACATATTTGATATCATAAACCGACAAACATGTGTGTGTGTGTGTGTGTGTGTGTGTGCATACTTAAGAGCAAAGTAAATACATTTTCAAGCTCTTTTCAAAAGCATTTTGCTATTTATTTTGCTTCTGTTGCATATATCATTTATACACACATGCATATATACACACAAATACTATTATTTTGCTCAGTGTACTTTGCCAGCGGAGTCACACTTTAGCGCGTTGAAGCGTGCCAAACGATTTGCCATTTTTGCTGTTCTCGTCGTCGTCGTCGTCGTTGTTGTCGTTGTTGCTGCTGTTGCTATCGTTGTCTCTTTATTCTTTTTTATTTATTTTATTCTATTTTTTTTTTTTTGCCATTCACTCAGACGACGTCCCGTCGTTCATCTTCTCTTGTTGCTGATTGCTTTATCACATTTGCCAATTGTAATGGAAATGCGTAAAAATACAAATTAAGTTGAAAGATTGATGTGCAAATGTTTGTATGTGCATGTGTTGGTGTGTGATTGTATCTAGATACTATTTGGATTGCTTTATGGCTTTATTTTATTGTTGTTGCCGTTGCTGTTGTTATTTTTTTTTTTTTTGCTTTCAAAAGTATTTGCGACTTTTTATCAATGCAAATCGCATATGTATTTGTTAATTTCTTTGCTTATGTGTTGGCATAATCTTAAATCAACAAAGTAAGGACATAGAAAAAAGAAAAACAACAACAACTACAACTACAACATTATAGCATTTATTTTTAGCATAGTTTGGCCTTGTAGACCTCATCAACACACACACACACACACACACACACACACACACGGCATATACATATTTTTTGTTTTGTTCGCGCAACAAAGTAGGCAACAATTATTTTTCTGACACTTTTCTATGGCTGCCTTCAAGTATGTCCAACTTAGCTCAGCTCAGTACTGAGCCGCGTTGAGCTGTGATGAGTAGAAAGCAAAACTGTCGTCTGTTGGCAACTGTCATCGTTTTTGTTGTTGTTGTTGTTGTTTTTTTTTTTTGTGTAGTTGTTGTTTTTGTTGTGCCAACTGCTTTGACTATTGTTATAGTCGTTATCTAACCAACAGTCTGTCTGTCTGTCTGTCTGTTTGTCTCTCTGTCATTGCTTTGTATTTATGCCCATGATTGCCGCTGCCACGCCCATTGTAACGCCCACTTGCTGCTTATTGCTTACTGCATTGCTTGCAAATGTCATATTCCATCATAGTTTGTCACATTGGGTTTTACTTTAGTTTACTGTTAACAGTTATTTTCTATATGATGTTGTTGTTGTTTTTTTTTTTTTTGCTTTTTTGTGCTTTGCGCCATTAAATCTTTACACTTCCTTCTCTGCTTTATAACTAACACTTTCTCTCTCTAGCGCTCTTCTTCTTCTCTGTTTTAGCATCCTTTATTTGTATTTATCTCTGTTTGATTGCCTTCTCCGTTTTGTTGTGTGCGTTCTTACAATAGACTTGTCGCAAGATTGACGCCATTTTGTTGCAACCAATGGTTTTTTTTTTTTCTTCTCACTTCCTGTCATTTCATTTCCATCTCAACCGTCACCGACAGCATTATTTCTGCTTCTGTGCCATCATTTGTGCCTTTGTGTTCGCTTCACACTTTTGTCGTTCGCACAAACTTGGCTCAGCTTTTGTATTGTTTGCGCAAAAATTTATACTTTTAGACAATTGATATGAATTTGATTTGGTTTATGCATTTTTTATGCGTTATTTGCCATAAAGGGAAATACGACTTTTGTTGGGAAAAATATTGTTGTATGTTCTTCTTTATAAACAGCATAAATTTCAGAGGAAGATTGTAAATTTTGTTGAAGTATATGCAATTCTATTGGAAAAATTTTATGTTCCTGAGAATTCCTCATGATTTATCATGAGAATGCTTATTGGAGTTTTTGGGATTGTTTTTTATTACAATGAAAATTGCACACTTTTCTGCGCCTTCGTTTGTCAACGAGAAATTATGAAAATATTTCGTAAAAATTTCATCAATTAGTATATGAATAATAGAATAATTTTTTTCCTGCTTAATTCTGTTGTTGCGTTTGTTTACTTTTTTTTTTATGAATTCTCTTTCAGTTGCTTTTAATATCGTTTAATTTTACGCGCATAAACTGTAAAAGAAACGACGAGCAAACCAAATGAATGTTGCGTTTTCAGCATGTTTTTTCTATGTCACATATTTTTTTTGTTTTTGTTTTTTGTCTGCAAAGCCAAAAAATAAAATATAAAAAAAAGTTGAAACAAAAAAGAAATAACAAAAAGAAAAACTTTCGCCGACAATTTTGAAAAACAATTTTTTGTTCCATTTTTTTGTTTTTTTTTTTTTCTTGTGGCTGTTGTTGTTGTTATATTCACTCACGCTTTTTTAATAAACTAACAACGCATTTTATTACTTGCGTTATTAACTTTTCACTTTATTGCGCAAAAAAATAGAAACATTAAGGTTCAAAAACAACAACAACAACAACAATAGCGAATATTTATATTTTTTGAATAGCAAAAACAACAACAAACAACGCTTAAACGCGCTTTGTGTTTATTATGTGTACTGGCAGCTATGTCTGTGTGTATGTGTGTGTGTGTGTTTGTGCCTGTGTGTGCTTCTGGTATTTTTCTAACTTTGAAATATTTTTTATGACACAAGTTTTTGAAACTTTTGACGCATTTTTTTTTGTTTTGTTTTTTTCTCTCTTTCTTTTTGTTATTTTTGTTATGTTAAACGCACAGTAAACCGCGACTGCCCGAACGCTCTCCTTCACTCACGCTCAGCACTATTATCAGCAGCTGCAATATGGCTATGTGTGTGTGTGTGTGTGTGCGTGTGTGTATGAGTGAGACGACGAACATTTACCCTTGAGCCTTGGCAAATTTTGATATTCTTTTATTGTTTTTAAAAGTCTTTGTGTCGTTTTTTTATTTTTTTGCGTATTTTTATATAATTTTGTTTTTGTTGTTGTTGCAGTTGACGTTGGTTAGTTGTTGTTACTTGTTGGCTGTTATTATTATGTTCCTGCACATTTAACTTTGACATTTTACCAAACGAAAAAAAAAAAAAAATCGAAAAAATAAGAAAAATAAAGAAGAAGAAGAAAAAATGCTATTAAATAATATAAAATTGGAGGAAAGTTTTTTAATTAAGCCAGAATACTCGCATGTCGTGAATTTTTTTTTTTTTTTTTTTTAATAAAGTTAACTTTCTTGTTTATGTACTGCCAACACAAAAATGTGCAGCGTTGCTCCCTCTCTTTTTTGCACACATGTTTTTATTTTTAATTAAAAAAAAAAAAAAAATTATATATAAAATTGTAAAAATACATTTTTAATAATGTTATTAAAAATAATTGAATAAAATTGAATATTCGATGTGTGTGTGTGTGCGTGTGTGTGTGTTGGCTTCATTAAAAGCGTAATTGTTTTAATTTCAAAACTAAATTTAAATTAGAAATTTTTGTTTGTTTAAAAAAAAGTAAATTTTTTGCATTTGACATTAAATAACGCAGAATAATACATACCTGTGAATACCACGACAATTTACGTCGCTTACACCATACATAATTAACCGTAATTTCGCTAAATAAAAACCACAACAACGACAACAACAACAGCAAATGCGCTGTCAATGACAATACTCTTGGTTAGTTTACTCTTGGCCTCGTAACTTAAAACCAAAACGAACATGAACTAAACTGAACCGAACCGAACCTCAATCTCGGTTTATCCTCGAGCGTACATACATACATACAAACATACATATGCCTCACTGACAATTCCTAAAATTTGTCTTTACACTTATCTACACACACACACACATCCTTCCATACAGACATTCACTCAGACGCGTCCGCGCAAGCACACGCTTGTGTGCACATACATACATATATGCACGTGTGTGTGAGTGTGTTACATTGCAGTTGAGTTGAGATGTGAGCTAAGTAGTTTGTATCTGCACACAAAATGAAAATGAAACTGACATCAAGTTGATGAGTAAAGCACGTACAGCACAGCGCAGTCCAAAGCTGAGCAGAGCAGAGCAGAGCAGCGCAGTTTAATTCAACTCAAGCCTTGCGTAAAAGTATAAAACAAAATGGCAACAAAAAGCTGCAGGCACGGTGTGAAATACTCGAACAATATAATAATAATAATAATAAAAAAAAAATAACATTAAAAACTTTAACTCAGATACTGAGCGACAACAACAAAAACAACATGAACAAGTACAAAAAGAAAAGTGCTAACATTTAAGACGAAAACGTGGAGATTTTTTTATACATAGAATAAGAAGAATGCCGTCTTCATGTCATGACTTCTCTTCTCATCGTCATCGTCATCTTCAGCTTCAGCTTCATCATCCAACTTCTTGTTATAATACTTACTTACTCTTCCTTCGTTAAAATGCCTTTGCGGGCACATTTCAAGCGAAATAAACAAATTTTCGGTGAAATGACATTTAGCCGTAAAATTTTGACAGCAGCTTTTAATAAATAAGATGAGCGTCACCGATGTGAGCGCCTGTAATGTTAAGCACATGACAAAGGGCCATGCGCCAAGGTGTTGGGTGGAAGAGAATAATGTAAAGTAAAGATGAAGAATTCAGCAAAGTTTGCGTTGGTAAAAGTTTAAATTGCCGAATTTCTGATAAATAAAATAAGATGGTCGGATAAAGAAGGAGCGAAATGATAAAGTGAAATGAAGTGAAGAAAAATTAAAGGAAATAAAATAAGTATAATGAAAAAGGGCGCAAAAGAACACATAATTAGGAAAGTAAATGAAACGATGAAATAAATAAAAAAGCGGTTGAGGCGTTATAAGAATATAAAGAAAGAGATACGATTAAGAAAGGCTAAACTATAAAAGAAGGTAAAACGAGTAAGAAATTCAAAGTGAGAAATCAAGTATGAAAACATTTTTGGTATAAAAAAGAGTAATAAAATGAAAAAAACCACAAAATTTCGCAAAGAAGACAAATTAGGGCAATAAAAGCATCTATAAGTGGTCAACTTCCATGATCAGAGAAAGTAATTTTGCAAGAAAAAGTCTTAAAAAACAATAAGTAAACAGAAAAGGCAATTTTCTAAGGGCATCACAGACGTGCCATCATTTGGCACAAATACTTTCGGCATAAATCATTGGTTATCATAAAAACTTTTACGCATTATGAATGACTTGAGTCATCGAATTCGAATAGCTTCAGGAGCATACGATAGAAACATAAGAAGGTCACCGCTACCGATTGAGTCACATCTACAGTAGAATCTCGGTTATCCGAATATCTCATTATCCATACTCATTTGTCACGACTCTGATTGTTGATTTTCAAAATATTTGTACCATTTTTAATGTTTTTACGGATAATCGGAATTCTATTGTAAATTTATGGATAATTTGTTCGCTTCTAAAAAGTCTACAAAGTCTGAAGAGCATATCATTGAATATTGAAATGTTTCGGCATAAGAAAATGCGAAGCCTAATAAGACATTTGAATGAGGAAAATTCAATAATTAAGTTTAAAAGGAAATGGCACACACATTTTGAGCCTAAGTTTCTTCCACTTTCACTTCCACTTTCACTTCCACTCACCCTCCACCCACCGCCAATACCAACATTGGCCCAAAGTCTCATGCTCAACGACGTCATGCCGCACTTTATTCATCGGATTGCTTTGCCAACACTCAACGAAATTCCAATGGCGTCGCCACAACGCGACCAACCCCCCCTTGTGTTGCCCCGCGCTACACGTTGCCAAATTACCTGCGTCAACCGTGACTTGCTTTGGTATTTGCAGTTGTCCTTTGACCCCGCCACGAAGGCGTGCTGTAACCAAGCACTAAATAATTTCAATGCGGGGCGCTTACGCACTTCAAAATTTAATTTTAATTAATATTTATTAGCAAAAATGTTGGAAATTGTTGGAAAATGTTTGGCCCGAAGACAGGGCCTCCTTTCGTCCTTTTAACTGTCAATATGCTTTGCTGGCAGTTGTAATCATTATTGATTACTTTACACTCACTTTGGTGTTTAGCAGTCGGCGCTGATTGACGAAAAAACCGAAGAAGATTATGATGATGTTGTACAAGTGCAAAACGACATTTAAGCAAAATTACTTAAAATGAGAAATATCTTCATCATGAAGCTTTTTAACATTTAAATCAAATACAAAATCAAGCTAAACGCGCAGCGAGCCTAATGAGAGATGATGATGTTGTTCTTGGTATATCACTTCAAAGAAATTTGCACAAAGCTTGTAACCAAGCGCTGCAAGCGGGAGGTGGGGGTGTGGGGCAAATGTATGAATGAATAAATGTAATTGCTAACGGCAAATGGCGGGCAAGAGTGTTCATGCTCGTGTTGTGCGCTCTAAAAAAAAGAACGGTGTAAAAAGAGAAGTGAAAGTAAAACGAAAAAATTGTTTATTAGCTTCACTTGACTTGGTTGTGGCCGCGTGCAGTTCAACTCATTTCTAGAACTAAAAATGGCCGCTGGCTTTAAAAGATTTTGAATGCCGCATAGGCAGCAAAGGCGATGAAATTGTTGACTGTCTTATGTAATAGAGAAGTGCATACATACATAAATGAATTTAAAACGGCAAATGAATCATTCACTCTGAAAATGAATGTTCGCTTTGCTGTACTTTTTTGTATGAGCATGAACGAGTATTGTATTTGTGACTCTATTGTCAGGAAGTGTACACTAATCACACACACATTGTAGAGTAAATTTCGAGTAGAATATTTTGTTGTACAGCTTAATCACTGTACAGTGAATGAAAATATTTGGAGAAACAAGAGAATTTCTTCTCACATTTCATTTCCACTGTAGTCATAACTTTATTTGATGTACCAAATCATTTACTTAGTGTACACTAATAACGTCTCCTTTCTTCCCTTGGCCTGTATGAGTGCACTGTACCGTATAGCACTGTACAGTACTGTGGAGTTTGAAGAAGTGTACTCATGCAGACCTCTATTATGCTCGTGACTGTAAGCTGAACTTGGCTAATGTGCACAAGCATATTGAAATAAATACACCTGTCCAACAATTGCCGACTGCACTAAACCAACAGGCGATTCCAAAAGTCAACAACAACAACAACAGCAATGGTCTGTGCTATCCTGGCCTAGCCAAGTGCAGCACGACGACGATGAGAGCTTTGCGAGTCTGAGATAAGATCAATTTTGTTGTGTGATGTTGTGTTGTGTGTTGAGCTTTTGTAAGTAGTTGTGGTTGTTGTCGTTGTCGTTGTTGTTTTTGTTTTTGTTGTTGTTGTGTGTTAAAGTGTTGTTGACTTACGTTTGTATTGAAATTGGACAATTCTTGCCAACACAAAAACGATAATGTGTGTGCTTATCTAAACTTCTGTCTGCACGTTTCACTTCCGTTACAACACTGTCATTTACTCGTGCTCTTGTGTGTGTGTGTGTGAGTGTGTGTGCATTTCACGTGCGCTGTAAAACGTGCTACATGGCACATAGGAAACTTGTAGCAGTCAACATACAACTCATTGTCCATGCTTAATGTCCTCTTGCCGAGCAAAGTCTTGCATCAACTCAGCTTGGTTGGCACATTCTTGACTTCGTACGTTCGTTCGTTTAGCAAATGGTAAAAGTGCATTAGAAGATGCGAAATTGCTGTTGTTATACAATATATCCTCTAGCTCTTGACACAAGTGCTTCTGTCAGTTGAGTTGCCATTATATGTCAGATTGATGACGGGATTTTTTTTTTTTTTTTTTTTTTTTTTTGTGTTCGTGTTTAGTGTTGAGTTCAAAGCGACAACTGATTTGGTTTTATTGTTTCTATTGTTGTTGCTTGTTGTTGTCGTCTTCTTCATGCTTTATACACTTACTCACTTACGCATTCAGCCATTCCACACACACACACACACACACACTTACTCACTCAGTCACTTATACAACTCACTTATACACTTTGTATTAATTTTCTTGCCAATTGCGTGTTACACAAGCTCAAATAACAAAAATAGCTTTTCTTGTCATTTACTCAAAGAAAACATGGTCGCACAAATGGCCCAAATAGCACATCTGTGTGCATGTGCTTTGGTGTGCATGTGTGTGTGTGTGCCAAGCATTGTTATGCCGAACTTCCTATGGGAATAATGTTCATGTACTGTTTGTTTGTCATTTGCCACATTTACGACGCACTAACCGCACGTTTCACCACCCCAACCACCCAATACCCCCACCCCCCCTTGGCACAATTCACACATAATTCATTAGCTATCTCTCGTCTACATTCTAGCTTCATTTCTGCACCGGTTTTTCTGTCTCATTTGACATTCGTGAGCTTTCTCAGTCATTGTGTGCGTCAAAAAATAAATAAAATTTATTTTAATTCTTTGTTTTTGCTTTCTCTATTTTGCCATATGCTTATATGGTGTTCTGCCATGCCACATGTCCTTTTAAGTCGCCTGACCTTCGTTATTTAGTCGTTGCTCATGAGAAACACACACACACACACACATACATTAAAATACTCCCACACATATACGCACTTATACACATTTACTTTGATTTCGTTTCGTTTCGTTTTGCTTGACGTTGCTTCTGCTTCTTCATCTCCGTCATCTCTACCACTTTAGTGGCTTGTCTTTCGCACTTTCTTTTTCGCAAATTTATGTTTAATTATTATTTTATGTTGTTAATGACATTCTTAACGTTATTTGTTAACAACGATGCTCAGCCAAAGTTGTTTCCTCGCAGCAAAATAAAACTTTTTCTTTTCTTCATTCTCATCTCTCGTTCTCTCTATCTCTCTCTCTCTCTCTCTGTATTAGGGTGTTAGCCATTTTGTATGCTGACTTCCGTTTCCGTTGCGTTTCTGTTCGTGTCTGCTTTAACTTTGTTTTTCTTTTCGAGAGTATGTTTTTATTGTTGTCGGTGTCGGTGTTGTTGTTGTTCTTATTGATGTTGGCGCTGCTTTCAGTATTAATTAGAGTTATTCGACAATTCGATTTAATAATACATAAAAGTTACTTTTCGAACTTTGTGCGTGTGTTTGTGTAAGGAATAAAACAAAAAAAAGAAAGAAAACGACTTTTGATTATGTTATTATGAGTTAATGTAAACGTTGCTAAGCCTTATATGGAAAAATAATTACTTATTCATAAAATTAAATAATTTGTATTCTATGTCTAATATGTCTTTCAATAAAAAAATAATAATAATATTAAGCAAAAGCAATGAAAATTAAATTTGAAAAGAAAAAATTATGACATATAATCCTATGTTCCATTATGCCATACAACACATAAGGCAATCTTACATTAAACCTGCAAATAAAATTCGAAATCACAACAGAAGTTCAGCAAAGTTTGATTGAAATAAATATTCGTACAAAGACGATCGATTTGGATTATATAAGAGCAATATGCGAAGA
The DNA here is from genome assembly GCA_034638295.1 of Phortica okadai. Classification (NCBI taxonomy): domain Eukaryota; kingdom Metazoa; phylum Arthropoda; class Insecta; order Diptera; family Drosophilidae; genus Phortica; species Phortica okadai. The sequence continues at coordinate 45,916,334 of CM067848.1, read as the reverse complement.
GATATACTCGTATATGATTTTTGCTTTTTTTTTTAATTTATTTCTTAGAAGAATAATATTTAAAACAATTCATGCAGAATGAAGTCCAATCAATTGCTTCCTGTGAAATTGTTTGTTTGCGACAACTTGCGCGACATTTATGCGCCATTTTAATGGAAGTTGTTTCAGATTTCAACGGGAAATTGAAACTAACATGAATTGACATTGATAAAGAATTTAAAAAGAAACGAAGAGAAAAAAATAAATAATATATTTTTGATGTGTGCAAAGTTATTAACAAGAATATTTTTTTTTTAATTTAACTAAAAACGCGTTTGGCTATAAGCCGTGTACGTATTTAATGCGTGCAATATTTTTGCTGTTGTTGTTATTATTTTTATTATTTTTTTTTTTCAGATATAATACAATAAATAATACAAAAATAAGCAAAAAGGCGTAACAAAAACTCGCATAAAACGCATTTTTATGGCTTCAATGTTGTAAAATTATTACAACAAAAATATATATATATATATATATATGTATATATAAAACTTGTGCAGATTTCATTTATTAAATTTATTCGAAGCAAAGATGCTTAAATGTAATTAATAAAAGAAAAAAAAAAAAGAAACAAAAAACGAAAATAAAATCGGTAATAAAAACTTTTATGTTGGCAAATGTTTTATTTGTTCAGAGAGAATTTCATTTCAATAAATTTAATCATTTAACGAATTTTCATTGCGACACTCTTGTTTGTTTCAATTATTTGGCATTTAATGTTGCTGTTGCTGTTGTTCTTGTTATTATTGTTTTTGCAATTAAATTTATGAAATCAAAATCAATAATTCAAAGTTGACTGCGGCCGCACATCGTTCAATTATTTATGCAGCATAAATTGTTATACAAAAGGCGAACCTTAGTTGGTGGCAAGGCTGCGGTTGTATAGCAATAAAAACAACAACAATAACTGCAAGAACGATAACAACGTAGAGTGACAAATCAAATATGCAACAATATGTGTGCAGCATAATATATAGGAGCAGATACGTGCCAAATGGAGTAGTAACAACAACAACAACAACAACAATAACAATAGAAATATTGTATAGTAAAAGTAAAATAACAACAATTGTTTTGCCTTTGTTTTTTTTTTTGTTTTTTTTTTGTCATCAATAAAGTTACAAAAAAAAAAAAAAAAAACAACAACAAGAATTATTTGACCACAGTGAAACCTTTGCACACAACAGTCTGTGCTTGTTCTTCTGGTTTTGCTTTTGTCGCCACCTCAGTTGCATCCTTTGTGGCACGGCACGGCACATAAAGTTAACTCAGTCATTTGTGTCGCCCTTCGTTGTACTAAAACCACATGACAGACCGACCGACAAGTTGCAACATGTTCCACACGGTTACGCTTCGAATTCGTATTCGATTGGTCTTTGGACAGTGCAACATCTGCAACATGAACAGCGGCTAAGAAATAGTACTTGTAAATGCATAAACACTAAGCAACAAAAACAACAAAACCACAAACCAAAAAAATATGAAAGATGCAAAAAAAAAAAGAGTAGAACAAAAAAAAAACCAAAGATGAAAAATGTGCAAACGCATTAAAATTGTAGCAAAATATGAGCGCAGAAGTGCCGACGAACAACATGTGTACAACAATCAATTTTTTTGACATATTGATGACAGCGGCAAGTGTGGGAAGAGTCGAACGAACGGCCATACAGCCAGACAGACAGACAGAAAGACATACTCTGTGCTGCTTGTTTGCTTGTATGACACAATGTGACATGTTCAGGAGCGGTTCGCCTTTGTTTGGAGTTGTTGGCCGAGCGCCTGAGTGTTGCTCAAAGGTATTTGCATTATTCAAGTATCTTTTTTCAAAAGTCTTTGTACCGCACAACTGTTTTTATATATTGAAACATTACAGTAAAAACAAAAAACAAACAAAAAAACCAAAAAAAAAAAAATAAAAAGCAACCGCAACTGTTCTCGTACAGAGACTTGAGCAGCAGCTGAGCGACTTGTGTTGTTAGCCTTAGCTTGGCATCTTTGCAGTCACATAACCTGGCTGACTGATGACAATGACTTGGCTACATTGACCTCAGTACAGCAGCACAGAAGAGCTGAGCAGAGTAGCGTAGAGCAAAAAGTCACAGACACGTACGAGTAAAACGAAAAGCAACTACTAAAAGATACACACACATACATAGATACAGAACAGACACGTACATGCATACATGCATGACTAAAAAGACGACGAAGCGTACAATTTCTAAGGTCATTTAATATATTGAGTGCTAAAAAAGAAAATGGTGAGGAAAAATTACGTATACGCTTGGTTATCCACAATTTATGCTTGAGTTCAATTTTAAATACAGTAAAAAACACACACTCACACAAGGATATATGTAAATACATGCATATGCACTCGAGACATTCTGTTTTTTTTTTCTTTTTCTTTTTTTATGATAGCCATAATGTCTTTTGTATTTTATTCGCCCCTTTTACGTTTTCTTTCTCTCATTCACCCTTTCAACTTGATTACACTCTGTTTCGCTTACATTGCATAACGGTGCTTATCCATCCATTGGCCCATTTGACCGTGCCTGAGTTTTAACCTTAATTGTTTCGAAAACAAGTACAAAACCAACAAAAACAACAACAATAACGAAACAATCATTAAAACGAATGTTGATTGTTGAAGAGCAGCAAACAAAGTCAGCATATTACTTGGCTTATAAAGTGTGTAAAAGAAGAAGAACAACAAATATTCATGCAGTAATAATTTGAGTTGTATTTATGTTTGTTATTGATGAAGATTTTTACTTTTTTTGATTTTTGTATAATTGAACTCGAATTATTTTTTTTTTTTTCGCGCGTGTTTGTTGTTTTTATTATAATTAATTTGTAAAACATTTAAAAATCTCACACACACACTCACGTTCGCTAATTTAACTTTTGCCAAATATAATATATATATTTTTTTTTTATTATTCATCATACTCAGATTACAAGAAACAAAGCGTTGCAAACCAGAAGAAATTATTATTTATGTTTTCAATAATTTTTCCTTTCACTGTTGTTGTTTTTGTTGTTTATTTTTTTTCCTGTTTGCTGGTTTGTCTGTCTGTGTGTGCCACTTGATTTCCTGCATTTCCGTTACGCGAATTCGCATACATTTTGATTGCCGTGACCGCTTAATTGGCATTGCCAATAAGTATAATAAGCGATATCCGTTGCGGCGAAAAGAAAAACATGCTGAAAATTCAAATGAAGCGTTAAAATTTATGTCATATTCATGCCATACAGTAAATTATGACAAAAGCGGACTGAATGATGATGACAATATATTTTCTTTTGCTGTTTGTACCATCAAATTAGAGCAACTGACATTGTACACATGTTATATTCATGTATACTTGTAGAGAACAAATCTCTAAAAGGTTAATTTCCGGATCAGCAGATTATACCAACCAGCAGATTGGTCCAAACTCAGAAGTTATTGATCTCCGGCAAAGATCTTCAGGTTTGGAACTTTGAAATTCGTACGTTTGCGGTGGCTGTAGGCGAGTAGAGTTTTCACTGTATGTTTTTGTTTATCTACTATTTATGATAATTTCAGGAACATCAAGAGCATTCAATGAGTGCCCAATATGTTCTATAATGGCAGTGAATACTTCAGGCCTCTCTGTCTCTCTTTCTCGTCATGCTAGATTATGTAAAACACAATAATTGTGTTTTTGTTATTGTTATTATTATTAATTTTGATACGAATGAATGAATTGATAATCGAGCAAAGCACAAATACAATCAAATAAATCAACGTGTCATTAACAAAAACACTTTTTTCAGTGTTTTCATTTTTTTTTTTCACTTTTGTGTGTTTTATAATAATTGTTTTTTAATTTTTTTATTTGGCAACAATTTCATAATTGTTGTGGTTTCAATGCATTATTTGTGCATTAACTTTTTTTTTCCACTTCCGTTAAGTCCAAAATGCTCAGTGTGAATAAAGTAGCGTGAAGAAAAAAAAAATATATACGAGTATAACACACAAACGGAAAAAGACAAAAAAAAAAAGTGAAATCAATGTAAAAATACAAAAAAAAAATAAAAACAAGAAAGTAAACAATAAATATTAATTTCCGCGCATTGAGATTCAATTCGTTTGAGGCCGCCAACATGCCATAAATAATTTTGTTGCTCATTGCATTAATATTATAATTAACATTCATTTGATTGTTGTTGCAGTTGTTGTTGCAGTTGCTGTTGTTGCTGTGCAATTTGTAGCTATTATTGTTGGTTTAAATGATTGCAAAATTTTCGCATTTGCACTTTTGCAATTATGATTATTTGATGGCATTTTTTAATATAATTTTTTAATTTCATTCAAAGAATATTGATTTTTCTTTGATTTCTTTTTTAAGTGTTTTTGTTTAATCATTCATACTTATTTGACTTGTTTCTTTACGCATATAATATTCATCTACCTTTAACTATTCGATGAAAAATCTGAGATTTAAAACACTTCATATTGTTATATGTACATATGTATGAATATCTGTGTATCTGTTAGTTTGTGTATGTGCGTGTGTCTTTTTGTCTGTCTATCTGTCTGTGGCATTAAATGTGCCACACATATGAACCAATATTTTTTTCTACTTATTTGATGACTTTATTAAAAGTGTTCAATTCAATAATGTAGCAGCATATGTTACGTAAAATGACATGGTCACATAGGGCAGTCTCATTAAAAAGTGGTTTTAATGGCAATTTTCTTTTGTAATTTAAACTTATTTAGTATTGTCTTCATTTATGTATTATGAGTATGGCTGTGGGCTATAAAACTATAGCTTTGACTTACTTAACCATTGGCCAAGCCTTTTGATCATTTGTTTGCACGCATTGACAGACACACCCACACCCACACACACACAAACAGCCATTTTATTATGTTTTCCTAATCTCAGGCGAATATTGGTGCTTTTTTTTTGTTTCTGCTTTCATTTGTCCTTCGGTCTTTGTATTTGACCAAGTTGCCTTTATGATTTTTTGTCCTTCAACGTTTGAATTCAAAGTATTTCACTACGTTTCTTCTTTTTTCTGTGTTTTTTTTTCGATTTTAGTTGTTTTCTCTGTTCTTGTTGTTGTTGTTCAGTTGGCTTGTTCATTTACGCATCGTAGTCGTTGTCCTTGATTATTATCCTGTGTGTGTGTTCTTATTTTTTTTTTTGTTTCTTTCTCTTATTTGTTATTGTAGTAAATTTGTTATCTTTTTGGCAGTTTTTGTTATTGTTTTTGTTGCCTCAATTCACCGCTCCGCTTCTCTTCAAGCCGTTACACGTTTGAGCTGCTCACGCACGCTTTATTTTACTTTCAGTTCATTTTTTCGCTTCATTTCGTTTTCGTTTTCAATTTCATTTTCGTTTCGATTTTGCGTGTTGTCATTTATTGTTATTGTTTTGTTTTTGTGAAATGTTTATTTTTCACTTTTGTTAATTTTGTTAAAATATATGTATATATATATTATACAAGGATTTCATTTTGTTTTACGTTTTTTTGTTGCCTTGCCTTGTCTTCTTCTGATAAAAATAAATAAATAAATAAATTGAAAGACAAACGACAAACGTCAACGAGCCATGAATCGAAGCGGCTAAAGGCTAAATTGTATGGGCGGGACATGGGGCATGGTGCCGGGGGCGGTAGGATGTGAAAATGTCTATAAGCTTAACTAATTGGGTTATTTATTGTTCATTTCATATCATTTGTTTTTGGTTTTTGTATTTCTTGTTTTGAGTTATTAAATAATATAAATACTCGTTCGTGCCTTGTTGCGACCAAAGGGTAAAATATGAAGAAAGCACGAATAAACAATGAATAACGTGTTTTGTGGTTTTGTGGCATGATTATTATTTGTATGGTTTTTATAATCATTATTTATTCATATTGCTATGCCACTTTGTTGTATTTGTATTTGTTGTTGTTGTCTTTGTCAGTGCTAATTGTTTGACAATTAGCATTGCATTTGGAAATTTCAAGTAAATATTTGTACATGTTTTAGCCATCGAAGTGCCATTAAATCAATTTTGAGCAATGCAAATATGTTTTAGGCACGTATTGTTTTTCGATAATACTTACATTTATTCAATAAAATTATTATTTTTTATTTGACAATACGACAAGCACTTTGCGCACAATTATCAAAACAGAAAATACGCCTTATTCGGCATTGCCGCAATTTATATACGCTTGTAAGCATTTTTACCATTATTCTTATTGGAAAATTCTTCTTGTAGTTTACCTCTATATGTCATGTCCAATTTTCATCTGTTTTTATTAACGTATAAACACTTTTACTAACAAAGTCCTTATTTTTGACCGATCGTTGCTATGGAAAAAATTTGCTATAGTTGTCCGATCAGGCTGATTTTTACACACAAACTCGCTTTAGTTTGAAGTTTATCAATAACTTCGAAACTGTGCGATCTTATTGCATTGAAACAGACAGAAAGACAGACAACTCATCTTGGCGTGGTGGTCAAGATCATATATACTTTAGATAGTCGGATTTGTTTTCTACATGACAAAGCTGATATGCTCTTCTTGCAAGAGTATTATAACAAAAGCCGCTTTTATGTCTTCAAGTGTTCAAATATGCAATGAAATTTCATTTGATCTTTTAATTTGTTTAATTTTCATAAAAGAAGCTCTTAAGCTATATTAATGCGGGCTAATACAATTATAAATTTTAAAAATTACGTATACGCAACGTTAGCCGAAAATGGTTTGATCATATTTTATATTACATAAAAAAACTTTTATTTTCAATTTCGTAAATTTTTGCCTTAATTTTTAAATAAAAACTTTTTTTTGTATTTTATTTTTTGTGTTGTTGTTTTTTGCGGTCATCATCATCATTATTGTAGCACAAAGGCAAGAATTTTTCATTCTCACCTTTTCGCCGTCATGCATTTCGCCAACAACAACAATAATAATACGCCTGCAGTCATTTTAAGCAATTTTCAAATTTCACAAAGAAAAAAAGAAGAAAAAATGTGGAAAAGGAAACATGACAAAATGTTGAACGAATTAAGTTTGGAGTTGAAAGTGTTTCGGATTCGTGTTTTCTTTTTTTTTTTTGTCTTTCCTTTACAGTAAATGCCTTGACCCTTTTACGCTTTACATTGCTTGACGCTCTTCAGTTCATGAGCGTTGACCATGCAAATGAAGCCGCGAACTGAGCGTTTTAACTCAAACGTAAGCAAAGGCCTTAACTTGAACGCTGTATAGCGAAAGGTGGCTGGCTGCGGGGCAAAGTGGGGTAGGCCAGGCCAGGCCAGCGCACTGTAGTTGAGGTCAACTTGAATGCTCTTTGCTTCTGCTTCTTCGTCCTTGTTTAAAATATTGTTTTTAATGTGATTTTTTTTCAACTTTTTTTACACTTCTTTTTTTCATTACTGTCTTTTTTTCTCTCTGTCGCTCTGTCGCTGTCTCAATCTTTCACAGGCACTATCATGTCGTTGTGGCTTTGTCGTTGTTGTTGCTGTTGTTGTTGGCTGTTATTGTTGTTGTATTGTCGGTGTTACGCATGGCCCAAGGGTGCCTTATTACAATTTTACTTTTCTTTTCTTTTAATTTAACATTTTACTTTTCCTTTATACTTCTTTCAACCCTTCTTCTGCTTCTTTATCTATGTATATGTATACATATAACTTTTACTCTTTGCCTTTTTTTAAGCCTTTTCATGCGTCGCCTGCGTCGCTTGCGGTGCCAACGGATGTGTTCACTCATTCAATGATTCTTATTTCCCTTTAACCTCACTTTTACGCTCATACCGCTCATTCACCTGACACCGCAAGGCATCAGCGTCTGCGTTTATATCTGTAACTGTGTGTCTGTACTTGTGCGTGTTGTTGTGGTCCCAACCCTATCATTATTATGAGCAAAAGTGCCCATTTCATGCTTTTAGTTTCATTTGCTGCTTAAGATTTTCACATGCTTAGCTTTGGCATCATTGGGCAATGAGCATGCCTTTCTGCCTCCTCCCTCTTCTCTGCAGTCCGGCGCCCTCTGCCCTTTGTCATTCAACCATTACCATTGCCTTCGTGTTTTCTCCGTTCGTTCATTCGTTTATGTTCTTGGTTCTTGTGCTTTGGCTTAGCATTCATGCTGCCGCCAATGCTTTGCTTTTTGTCTGCCAACCTCCCCCCCTCCCCACGCCAATTGACCAACGCATGTCTCTGCTTGGCGTTTATTACTTTTGCCATGTCAAAAAATTGCTTTTCCGCATTTCTTATGCTTTTACATTTGCTTTCTCTTTCGCTCGTTTTGTTTCCTGTTTACTGCTTGTTTTTATACCCTGTACTCATACTGTGTATGAGGGTATATTAAAAAAAAAGAGAGGAAAAAAAGAGAGGGGTAAAAGAGGACCTCTGTTAACATCAACAGAGGTATTCTGTTAACATTAACAGAGGCATAGATATTCTGTATACATTAACAGAGGTATTATGTTAACACTGACAGAGTCATTCTGTTAACATTAACAGAGGCATTCTGTTAACATCAACAGAGGCAATCTGTTACCTATTAACAGAGGTTAGTTAACAGAGATATATTAAATTTTTGGGGTGTGCCACCGCCTACCGTGTGTGCAGGGTATTATATTGGCGAGTATACTCGACTAAAGCGTCCTTACAGATTTTTTTTTCTTCTTTGTGTGTTATATTCTTTTCTTGTTTTCTTTTTTCCTTTGTCAGTTTCGTTCTGTGTTCTTTTATTTTTTTTTTGGCTCATGCATATTTCAAATTCCCTTAAAGGCACTTTAGTTGTAGTTGTTGTGCTCATATGTTTGTGTGTGTGTGTGTGTGTGCTTAAGATGAAGTCGCTGCGACTAAGCACAACAATAACAGCAAAAAAAAATACTAACTAAACTCTCTCTCTCTCTCTCTCTCTCTAAACTGCTGTGGGCGTCTTTAGTTGCCGTTGCCGTCGCTGCCTCTGCCTCTGCTGACGTCGCTGCTGTCGTCACCGCTGTCATTTGCCACAATTGCGGTTGCCTGACGAGTTTTACACACGTCTTTTTTTACGTCTTTGCTCATGTGTATAAATGTATATGTACATATATAGATGTGTGTGTGTGTGAGTGTGTTTGTATGTATGCATGTGGGCAGCATTTATGGTCAAATGTGCAAATTGTTAAGTTTTGTTGCTGCCGCCTTTGCCCTCCACTTCTGCTACCTCCGGCCACGCCTCTGCCAATACGCTGTCTTCATCTTCATCTTAATTTTGTTGCTTCTCTTGTTTATATGTTGGTATTTGCTCTACTTCTTCTTATATTGTTGTTGTTGTTTTTGTTTTTGTGAGTGTTTAACCACAAAATGGAATCTTAAACTGCAATTCATGCCCAAATATTGCCGTGATGCGCGTTTTTATTACCGTATTTAATCGAGTTTATTACTTCATTGAGCTAAAAACAACAACGGCAACAACAGGAACAACTACTTCTACTACTACTACAAAAACTACAACAACAAGATAAATGCAAAAACATTATCAAAAGCGACCGCAAAACTTCTCTGCAACACTTCAACTCACTTCGACTCAAAGATACCAACAAAGTTATCCTTGTGCTTTTATTGGTGTTTTTGTTGTGGTTTTTGCTGTTGTTGTTGTTGTTGTTGTATGTTAAAGACGTGATTATGAGTCTTATTAGCGATAATTGTACATTTTTGTGTGTGTGTGTGTGTGTGTTTCCGGTCTGTTGCGCTCTTCCTTGTGTGTGTGTGTGTGTGTGCGCGCGTTTATAGGCAATTCAATTGCATAATGTTGTTTGCATTAGCTTAAAATCTTCTCTTTGCACTTATTTCATGCCGTCTCTTTCTCACGCCAAATAGCACGCATACGCCATGTTGTACGTATACAAACAAACAACAAATGTTGCGAATTTTGTGTTCTGTTGTGTTGTATTGTTTGCTCTTTGAGCTTTTGTTTAATGCGCTTCAAAACTAAACATGGAAAATGCATTTCATACGCTTGCTTAACACACACACATACATTTGCACAGTTTCGCCAACTGTTGTATCGCACACACACACACAAAAATCATGTCCTTGCTAAATTACACATGATTTCATTGCGCGACTTATACAAAGTTAAAGTTTAAGTTAAAGTCAAAGTGAAAGTCATCTCAACTCAATTCAAGACAACTTTATAGACTTTATAGACTTGGCAAAGGCGCTCATGGCTTAAATGAACTAAAATCACTTGAAGTTGTATTGAGCAAAGATGGCCTGAGCACTCTAAGCAGCATGTGTGCATCAACAATTATGAAGATCATTATCATGTTGTTGCTGCAGTAGGAAATTGTCTAAAGCGTTATAAGCGACTTAAATGCCAGCAGAATCTTATTTTATTTTTTTTATTTTTCATAATATTAACAGTGAATTAAAGTAACTGAGCGAGGCTCTCTGTAAGGCTTAGTCGATTTAGTGCGTGTTTCATGATGTGTTAGTTCTGCATATACAAATGTGTGTGCGCGTGTGTGTGTGTATGTGTGTGTGTGTGTGTGGATGCAAGTCAGCTACTTTTGCTGTAGTAAGGATTAAATAAACATGCGCTGAGTTTACAAAGTTTGTTGAGAAGCTTGTCGAATATTTGCACTAAGAAAGCACACACACGCACACACACACACATATGCATAGCAGCAGATTTTCACGTACATATGCAAAAGAGCTTAGCTTTTCTCAGCGTTTGTATAAGTAAAATAAATGTAAATGTATTAGTGCATGTGTGTGCGTTTAAGTGCGTCAAATTTTAGCGGCAGCAGCGGCGGCGGCAGAGGCAGAGGCAGCGGTAGACCAACGCCGTATGAAAGTATTTCAAAGATGAAAGTCCATAAACGACATACGATTTACTATGTGTGACTTTGTGAAATATATGTGTATATTATACATGCATGTATGTGTGTGTGTGTGTGTGTATTTGACTGTTTATTTTCACTATTAGTACTACGACTAGTTTGTTAGTAATTCTTGCTTGCCAACAAGATTGAGCCCATTTGCCACATGTGAGTGTGTGTGTGTGTGTGTGTGGTTGCAAGTGTTGACAAATCCTTTAATGTTGACAAAGTCGTTGACACACATGCAATGACGTCGACAGAAGTTTGCTTAAAAACTGTTAACAAACACACACACACACACACACATAGAGTTGATAGGCACAATGGCAAATTGCGTCGCCCTTTTGTCAAATGTGAGGTCAGCAATACGCGTTGCAAAAACACAAAGCATTGCGAGGCAAGGATTGGGAGTCCTTAATAAGCATGCGACATCAAAAGCATTTTGCATTTGTTCTTTGGCTTCATGCGAATTTGCCAAGATGTTTGCCTCAGTCTCTGTGTCTGTGTGTGTGTGTGTGTGTGTCTAACTGGGTGCGCTAATGTTAGCTTTAGACACAAGTCAACAAGCAAACAGTTACACACATAGCCACTAATATACATATGTAGAAGCTGCGCAGCGAAAGAAGGCAAAAGAAAAAAAAATATTTCAAATATACACACATACATACATACATACAGACATATATTATTTGTTTTTATGTCAAGTTGTTCTTGGCTGTTGAAAAATAAGCCAAGAAAATTTACGCGTTGTAATTTTCGCGCAAACATTTTACTCAACAATAGTAATAACAACAACAACAACAAGTACAGTAATGACTTTTGTTCTCTTTTTTTTGTATTTCTAATTTTTATTATTATTTAGACTTTTTTTTTTCTTCTTCTCCTCCTGCTTGGCTCGCTTAACCAACGGCCTCGCATGTGTGAAGTCACTCAGTCAGTAAGTCAGTCAGTCAGTGAGTCAGTCAGACAGCGTCGTTTGCTGGTTGTCGACTGATTCGTGCCTTGGTACATGAGTACACGAGAAAGGACGTGTCAACTTGTCTAATTACTTGGCGCGCACTCTTTTAGTGTCGCACACACGCACACAGACAAGCAGCAGGGTGTAGCATGTTAGCACGGCCACGCCTTTTAAAGCCACACAAACACACACACATACATATAGCAAAATAGCAAACTTTTTTTTTCCACCCTTTTTGACTTTTGCTTCTGACAGTATTTATTTTTATTTTCATTTTAATTTTCCTTTTTTTTTTTGCCTCTCCTTGTTCTTCTGCTTCCTCGTTTGCTTTACTTTATTTATGCCATTAAAATTTTTCGCATATTCTCATTTAAATAAGTTGACTTGCTTTCAATATTTCGACTTAACTCAACAGCGCGACTCACTGAGCCCAACCTCAGCTCAGCTCAGCTTATCATACCTCACCACACCACACCACAACTCAACACAGTTCACCACAGCACAGCACAGCTCAGCACAGAACAACAAAGGTGCCTAACCATTCAAGTGTTTGACTGTTTGACATTGCGTGTGTTTATAGAAATGTTTATATTTGACATGCTGCCTCTCTCTCTCTCTCTCTCCCGCTCGCTCACCCGCTCTTGCACATTTTTATTCACACTTTTGCCCTTTTTATGCATTGTATGTAAGTATTTTTATATATGCAAGTATGTGTGTGTGTGTGTGAAATACTCTAGCGTATTTTTTGTGCGCCTTCGTTGCTCAAACAGCTTTTGTCATTTAATTAAAAGCGCGCAAAAATGCCAATAAAAATGTTTGCTGAATGCCAAATGGCGCCAAATGGTTTGACGTCGCAACGTGTCGCCACGCCTCACCTCACCTCGGTTCGTTGCTTTGTTAGGCATGTGCGCGTGTGCGCTGTGCAAATGTGTAAATCGGTAACGAATTTGAGTGCTCAAAATGCTCAAAAAAAAAAACCAAAAATCGAAAATAAACAATGTAAAATTATTGCCAACAAAGTAAGCCAACGTAAAGCTTTAAGAAAATACAATAAAAAGTAAAACACAAAAAAAAAAAAAAAATGAGGTAATAAAAAATAAAATAAATAAAAAGGTTAAAACACGGCCAAAGCAATTTGTATCGAAAATGTTCGCCACTTGACGCGTTGATTTGTCAGATCTGTCAAAGTGTGTGACACAAACAGAAGCCATATTTGTCAATCGTGTACACGCACACACACACACACACACATACATATTTATGCATGTATTCGAAAGACTTGACGTTAATATGAGAAAGAACACAACAAAATGAAAGTGAAAGTGAAATTGTATTGAAGACAAGGCACGAAGAAGACGCTGAGGCACATCAGGGTTAATGCCAAGCTCAGCAAAAGTTATAAAAAAGCAAAAAACAATGTGAATTTAACTTGAGCAAAGAGTTGACTCGACTCGACTTGACTTGACTTGACTTGAGTTGAAATTCAACCGAATTGTATTGAGTTAAATGCTGAGCAAGCGACAAAAGTTCAAGTTTGCCTGCAAGCGTTTTAATGGCTCCTCTTGTGTGTAAGGACATTAAATTAAATTATGAAAATGTGCAATTGAATTCAATTAATTATTCGTTACGCCTTTGTGAAGCTCAACGCCTTTGGGTTTCCTTCATTTGCAGTAATTTGTATTTCCAACCACAGTCGCCGTCGCCGTCGCCGCTTGTCCTCACCCACACCGAGCGAGCGAGCGAGCGAGAGACGCCTACGCAAAAGAGCACTACAATGTGCCCTTGATACCAATTATCAAAAATATATAATAAATCAAGCAAATATGCAAGCAATTGTTATATGCCCAACGGCATTTGAGTTGAGCTCATGAAGCGTATAAAGATGGAAGAGGAAGCAGCAGAAAAAGCAGCTGAGGGCACACGCACACGCACACAAAACTCACGAGACAAAATATATGACAAAACGGAAATGAAAATGTTTGAAATTATAAGCAAAAATAAAAATGTTTATACTTTTATTTTAACAAACACCAACAATAAGAACAACAACAACGAAGCGAAAAAGTTACAAAAATTAAATTAAATTTTCATAAAAAAAAAAGAAGTCAACTTTCTTTTTTGGTTGATCATTTTTTTCTGTTCTTTTTTTTTGTTGTTTTTGCAAATTATTTAAGTTGGGCCTAAAATACACCAAGGAAAACAAGTAAAGTTGAAAGTTAAGAACAAGCAGAAGAAGAAAAAGCTGCAAAGGTAAACAGAAAAAAGAAAGCGGTTGAAAGGGGGTGGGGCTAAAACCAAGGAACTAAGGCCAGCGCAGTAAATAAACTTGATAAGTCAACTTAAAATGACAAAGAGCAAGAAAATAAAGCAATAGAATGAAATGAGAGGAGAGGAGAGGAAAAGAAAGGAGAGGTGAGGAGAGGAAAAGAAAGGAGAGGAGAGGAAAAGAGAGAAAAAAAACCGTGAAAGAAAATTTAACTCGACCACACAAACACACTAAGTGAAACAAACATGAGCATTTCAAAAATTTGGACACACACACACAGACACACATGGATACAATCGTGTTCGAAATAATAAGACCAAAAGACCGTTAAAATAAAATTTCATACAAAATGTTATTAAAATATTTTCTTAATTACAACAATTTAATCATTTAATAGTAAATAGATTAAGCTAAAAATATGCTAAAGGATAAAAATATAACAGAATGTGTTGAGCTATGGAAATTGGAATGCAAAGTAACAGTAATTTAATAGCTATTAAAAAACTGTTAGTTAATAGAGCAATCAGAATATGACCTATTTACAACCATTTGATAGAATTTTCTTATGAACAGTGACTAATAAAATTTTTGAGTTGGGCTAGGCTCATATATTTTACATGAAGTCGTTCGTCCTTATGATTTTTTATACCCCGACCTTTTTTTTTTTTTTTTTGATCATTCAATATTCGACACAATTGAGCAAAGTTGCCAATGCAACAACATAATGGCATACTACAATTTTATCCTTGAGTATATTTGAAGCTCAATACATACATATATGTATGTATTTTTAAATGAATAAATTGAAAAGTATATTATTATAGATTGTTTTATGAGACATATAAAATTTTCACGTCTGTTTTTCTTATTATTTCCAACACGTCTGTATGTATAGACATACTTAAACTTTGGCACATTTGCTTACACACAAGTTTTTGCGATAAACTGTGCCCAAAGCAGAAGCAGAAGCGGCAGCGGCGACGGCAACAGCGCTGAGCGAAAACAAAAGTTAACATCATCATAATCATCATCATCATCGCTATCGCTGTGACTGTTGTTAGTTATAGTTGTACTCGTAGTTGCTGTAAAGTGAATGAACAATTGTTTTTTTTAACCAACATCAACGATGGCAACGACAACGACAACGAAAACCAGTAAGGATTGGAGTCGACAGTAATCGACTCCGACATACCCTGTACCTTCAATTAGTAACGACTGTTTGAAGGCGTGGCCCCGCCCACTTTTTCATCAAAATAGATTTCATTTCCATTTAATATCACACATACCTTTTTTTACACTTTTAGACCAATTGGTTCCAGAGATACAAAGTTTCTCTATTTGTGGGCGTGGCAACGCCCATTTTGTAATTGAATCATGTTATATTCAATTCCAATAACATATATGCAAAATTTCATTCTTTTAGGTTTTATGGTTCTTGAGATATAAGCGTTTCAAATTTTTACTATATGGGGGGCGTGGCCACGCCCATTTTTTTATTCTATCGTCTTGGGGTTTGAGTCAGCTATATACACACCAAATTTGGTGTTCCTATCTCAAAAGACAACCCAGAAAATACGACTTTTGTAAGTTTTTACCCGAGGTTACTCCAGTCATTTGCCCCTCACCCCTAAACGAAGTTAAAAAGGGGGAAAACAAAATAAACTTGATCTGCTTAAGAAATGACAGAATCGAAGTGCGAAGAGCTTTTGGTTCTATCTATTATAGTTTCCGAGATCTAGGCGTTCATACAGACGGACAGACGGACAGACGGACAGACAGACAGACGGACAGACGGACATGGCTATATCAACTCGTCTTATCGAGCTGATCAAGAATATATATACTTTGTATAGTCGGAGATGTCTCCTTCTGGGTGTTACATACATTGTCGATGCTGACAAAACTAATATACCCTTGTACTATAAGGTACAGGGTATAAATATTTAGCAAGTAAGGCAGACGAAGGACAGGCAAGCAGAAAGCAAACATAAAAACAAAAAAATTGAAAATGAAAACGAAAACGAAAAAAAAAGAAGTAGAAGCAGCAGAAGAAGAAGAATGAATATTCATAAAGCATAAGGTTAGGTCATATGAATTAGTTATGAGGTTATAAGGCATATTGCCACTACCTCAGTTTGCCGCACCGCACCGCAGCGCCTTGTAGCTCACCTTAGTAGTGACTCACTTAATGGTAACATCATGACTGACTCGCTCACTCGCTGACTTGTTCATACACTCAGACTCACACACATACACACATACACACACACACACATACTTTTAGACATGAGAACGCTGTGTAAAAGCTTTAATAAAATTACGCTAGACTCAAAAGCGAAAGCGCGAAAATAAACACAAGCATACACACTACCACACATACACACACTCGTGCACTTGTGGTTAGTGTGTAGACATCAATTCTACACGCAAAGACATACTGAAAGTCTAATAAAAAAATAAATAAATAAATATGTGTTTGTTCAAGCTGAGTTGTATACCGGATATAACTGACAGACTTACCGAAGGAATGAACGCATGAAAGAATGAATAACTATTTTTGTCTCTCTCTTCCTTTTTGGCTTTGTATTCATCACTCATATACATACATATAAGACACCGTTTCTATTTATTACTGTCCTTGTACATATACTTTTTTGTTGTTGGCATTTTTTTCTTTCTATTTTTGTTTCTATTTGTATTTGTCTAATGCCATAAATACAAAATAAGACAGTATTTTATTTTTAAAAACAACGTGAAGCTTTGCGCTTATAAATTACTTTCCCAAAGCGCACACACAAAAAAAAAAACAAAAAAAAAAAAAAATAGATCATTTTGTTGACCTTTGCTTTGCTTGGATACCATTGGGCATTCAGGTTGTACGTAAATCAATAATAACTTCACATTTGTCTTTGTTTATACATATGTAAATATGAGTGTATGTGTGTATTTGTGTGTGAGTGCTTGTGTGACTTTATTTTTGTATTTAAATCAACTTGTTTTCAACAATGACTTTTTTTTTATACATATGTATGACTTGAGCATAGGCGCGCCAGAGAGTATGCAATATAAAATTCATAAAAAAAGGTAAGTCAGCAAAAGCGCACAAGTGACTGCCGGACAAAGATATATATACATATGTATGTATATATGTACAAATATATGATTGATTGACCGTTTTAATGAGCCTGTGTATGCCTTTAATTCTGTCTCTTCTGTGTGTGTGTGTGTGTGTGTGGTATGTGTTCAAACAATAATATATGTGCTTGAATAATTCAATTGGCATATGTGTGTGTCTACACATTATACTACATAGCAACAACTGCTACCAATTTACAAGCTGTCACCTTTGCTTAGATATAATTCCAGTTTAATTGCCTTTGCTGTTCTAAGCTTTTTAAATCCCAAACTCAAATCAATATCAATGCTTATTTCCAAAATTGTTGTAATGCGACTATTATTAGTATTACCAATGTCATTGTTGTTGTTCTTGTTGTTGTTGTTTGTTATTATTGTTTTTGTTTTTGTTGTTGTACTGTCTATACTCTGTCGACTGCTAAAGCTGTTGTTATCTCAGTCATTAGTTTTGAGTACCAATGGGGATTAGAAGCATGCGACATCGGATTACAATTACAAAACGAACAAAGACAAATGTAAGAGCAATTCTATGCGTGCGTGTGTGTGTCTCTGTATGTGTCTGTCTGTCTGTCTGTGTGTGTGAGTCAATGTGGGTGGCAAGCAAATCATTAATGAATGGTATGAAAGAGAGAGAAATGCTTAGCTAAAGTAAACTTGCACGTAGTTGTTCAATGGTGTTGATGTCAGTGTCAGTGTCAGTGTCAGAGTGTCATTGTCTTTGTACAAGTATTTGATTACAGTTCTGTGTATATTTGTATTGATGACACACTCTTTGTCATACTTGTTTGCTACTGTTTGTTATTTATGTACATATATATATATATATGTATGTGTGTACACCTGACTTGTGTGTGCGTGTTAAATATGCCACAGAGTAATCAATAAATTCAAATTATTCATTTAAGTTATATTATTGTTTGTGCGCATTGTTATTGTTGCTGCCAGTTGCTTTCAGTTTACTGTCTAACGAAACTTCACCTGCACTTGAAATCAGCAACTATTGTTGTTGCTTATATTTCAAAATGAATTTGTGTTTAGCAAACATTTTAATTGATTTCAAATGAGTTTTTCGTGCTGCTTCTTTTTTTTTTTTTTTTTGCAGAACATTTATATTGTATTTTCTGCTTTGCAAAGTTATTCAAGCAGTTAATGACATTTTCAATTTGAGTTTTCAACAATTAAAATAGATTCTAACGAAAGTAATAATAATCATTTGTGCAAATGACATTTTATGTTTGTTTGTATTTTATGTGCTTGACTGAATGCCAGTTGTGCATACTCTCACTCACTCACACTTTCTCTCACTCTTAGTGTGTGTGTGTGTCAGGTGTCAAACTTTACTTGTATAACACTTGCTGTCACTTCCGTTTCCTTATTCTCGACTTTTGTGTGCCATTTGGCAATTTTCTTTATCAGTTTAGCAATTTGCATTGCATACTTTTGTGAGCTTATTGCAGAAATATTAGATTACTTGTGCTCTGTTGTTTTAAATTTATAAATTATTTGGCAACTGTTTGTATTGCAAGACTTTTAACAATATTTCTATTGTATTTTACAAGCGACTT
This sequence comes from Phortica okadai, assembly GCA_034638295.1. Taxonomy (NCBI): domain Eukaryota; kingdom Metazoa; phylum Arthropoda; class Insecta; order Diptera; family Drosophilidae; genus Phortica; species Phortica okadai. The sequence goes on along the minus strand of CM067848.1, from coordinate 45,897,525 downwards.
GTAGTATAATTCTTCATCTTTTTCATCTTTTTTTTTGTCTGTTTTACTAATACAAAAATCAAATTTTAGCGTAATAAATTTTTTGTTGATTAATAATCATGCGAACAGCCAAAAGTATCATCAATGCTTTCATTACATGATTATTATCAACAACAAAAACAGCAGCAACAGAGATGACATTGTTAAACGGCATCAGGTGTCAAATATCACTGTGTGTGGGAGCTTATTTATATCACGTTTGTCAACAACAACAACAATGTTTGTAATTGATAAGCTTCAAACTTTTGTCATTGAGCATTATTTCAACGTTAATGAACACTTGCTGGCATTTTGATTAGCTGCGGTGATTGGTGATGGGATAGGAAGGAGGTTACGCGTTAAGATTGCCATTTTAGATGAAATACAAAACGTTTTCCCTCATGTTAGAATTTCCCATTGGAATTTTGAAGCGTTCAAATGTGACAGACAAGGCAATTTCGCTGATTAAATAACAATTTATTGATGCGACAACTGTACGTGCGTGCATGCGTGCGTGCGTGCGTGACCAATTTGTGCTTGTGCATGTGTGTGTGTTAGTTTGTTTGTAGTTCAGTTAATCACGTGCGTTCATTAAATGTGTTAATCAACTGACATTTGGCCAGCAATAGAATGCGATTTCGATACTCTCATGTACTTACTAATTGATTCCACTTTGTCTTGCATATTGTAGCATACGCACAGGCGTTGCTTACCGGAAGCAATAAATTTTTGCAGTCAATTTGCTTTTGGAAATGTTTTAAAGTATGATTTATTATTTACACATTTTGCACTTTGACTTTTCTGCCATAAGGTTGTGTTGCATTAGCACATGCCTAAGCGAGATAATTAGTCTGAAACAATGAAAATTTGAGTTGGAATGCACAGCGGCTGGAATAAAGACTTATGGTATTTATTTTTCTACTTATGAAACTATTGGAAGCACTCGTAACATTTTTTGTATAAGGTTGGCCGAATAAAACTCTAAATAAGGAATTGTTAAATTTCAAATTTTTACCTATTTTTCAATATTTTTATGTTTCTCATCTATTTTTCTTTTTGTTTGTCTGTTTATTATTATTTCTAAATCGTTTGTGCTTGGATTCGACGCTTTACTGCTCATCTTTTTCGTCTCTATACTTTGTTTTTCTGTTTGTTTGTTGCTTCTATGCTTTTCCGGCTCATTGATTCCTTTACAATTGACGGCCAACGAGTAGCAAAAGAAGAAGCAGCAGCAGCGAATGAACAAAAGTGTCAGCTGAAATTGATAGGCACACGTGTAAGAAACAGTAACGGACAGTCAAAGGACTTGAAGCGTTTGCCGCCCTTTTACCTTCTTCTGTGCCCCTTATTTCTTATGCTTTGTCCCTTGTCACTGTCTTCGTCACTTTAAACAAACTTTTGCTGCTTTTCGTTGTTCGTTGTGTGTGTGTAGGTGTGTGTGTGTGTGTCATCATCTTTTCTGCTTTGTTGCTTTACTCTGTTTTACTTCACATTATCTTTGTGTACGCCATGCGTGCAAAGTTGATTGTTTCTTGCGTCTTCTTCGACTGACACAATACAATATTCCCTGCCATATCTTTCTCACCGCTTCAGTGAATTTTTCTTTTCTTCCTTCAGCTTTATTGCTGAAGTCTATTGAACACATATATACACACATACATGCTGACCCAGAAACAAAAGCGTCGCCATTGAAATTTAATCAAAGCCATGGCTTTTGTCTTCTGTGCAAAGTCGTAGTTGCCACTTTCTTCTTCTCCTCTTTTATTTATGTTTTCCTTTCCTTTCATTTTTTCATTTTGCACTCAAGTGTGTGTGTGTGTGTGTGTATGTGTCTTTGGCATTGCTTCATTTTACGCAAGTCGAAAAAAAACATGCGTTTCAAATCGCAAAGCATTCAAACCAAAAAAAAAAAAAAAAATTGTGCAAAAAATCATTCCGGCACGTTTGCTTCAATCATTTGAACGTTTGATTGTGTGCAGGCGTGTGGCCAAGCCGTGTCGAGCGTGTGCGAAAATACGCAATTGGCGTGAAATTAAATCTTCAACTTTAAACTGACAAAAAAACGAAATGAAAATAAATTTAAAGCCTCATTCAATTTCGAATGTGTTTGTGTGCGTAAACCGCAAAATGAAAGTTCTGCAACACGCTTAACAAACGCTTAAACACAAGAGACAACAAAAACAACAACAATGACTGTTTTAATAGATTTAAGTCGACACAACGGCATCATCAGCAAGTGACAAAAAATTGCATGAAATGCTTTAGTAAAGGGTGTTCCAAAAGAAGATGAAAGAGCAAAGTTACATTTTTGCAAATATTAATAAAACATAAGATTGTATACTCCTATGTTACATTATATTACACAACACATGCGGCAGTCTAACATTTGACACGTAAACAATCTTCGACTGCCGTATGTGCGCTGTGGCTCTGTGTAACATAGGAACACCCTTTCGGTATTAAAGCTTACTAAGCCACATACAATATCATTGGCTTAAGTAAATCCCATGAATGTGTCAGATTCAATTACCAGCTGTTCGACATGTGTGCAAGCGAAACAACAACAAAGAAAAGGAGACATGTTGTTTGTCTAACAACTTTCAATTAAATGCATTTGAAGCCATCATCATTATAAGAAAATAATATGCGCTCATTAAACTCAAATGCCAATTGGATCAACTTAATGAGTCTTTAAATACGAACCAAGCCACACACTCACTCTCCCGTCTCTCTCCATAAACTCTTTTAGGGGCATAGTCAGTGCTTTGAAGAAGAATAACAACAACAAACAAACAAATAAGCGGTTGGAGAATGAAAAAGTTGTAGGAAAAAAATGTGAAAAATGGTAAAAGGAAGAAAGTTGCCTACGCTGACAATGCAAGAATGTTCTAGCGTCAGTGGCGGAGCAGTTGTCAAAGACGCCCAACGCCGTTGACAGTTAAGACTTTTATAGTAATTTAGTTCAAGTCTAACGATTCAAATGGCAACTGACACACGCCCAACATGGCTGAAATAACATTACTGGCACAATAACGAAACACACTGTGTCACACAGGCACACACAATCACACATCGAGACATACGCACAAGGGTTAAGGCACAGCAGCTGTTGTTGATATCGTTGCCTGTCAAATGTGTCCTTCTGGCGTCTTAAGTTGTTTTTGAAAACGTTTCTTTTTTTTTTTTCTTTTTTCATCTACATCTCCTTCTTTCGTTGCTACTTCGATGTCATCATACTCACGTCGGCGTGTGCTATTTGTGTTAACGTGTTTTTGAAAGTGCGAAAGCAATTTAAGTGCCCAAAACTCAAAATTTATATTTTGGTAACACATGCACAAATATTGCATAGAAAAAAAAACAAGTTTAAAATAAAAGCAAACTTTACTTTCAAAATGAAAATCGATTGTTACGATTATTATTTTTTTTTTTTTTTTGATTTAATGATTTTCAAAAATAAAAACAGAAAAAATTTAAATTTGTATTTCCTCCTTTGGAGTCTGCGAAGTCTTGCTAAACAATTTTGCTAAAAGAAGCAAAAACTGTTGAATTCAATAGAATGTTCCAGCTAACAGAGCTTAAGAGAGTTGTCTGAGTAGGGAGATAAATCAAAGGCAACAACAAATTCAAAAACAGTTACTTATATTTTAGCTTTCTCTATATCTTTGGATCATTACGGCATCGATTGTCTCGGCCCCTCGTCCTCATTTTCATAGTTTTTAAATGCCACAGCTGCGACATTCGTTGCTGTTGCTCTTGTTGACATTTTGACAGCAGTTTTTCACTTCCGTATGATTGCGTGCTGCGTTTTACCGCTAACAAGGATAACACTACTAAACAGACACACACACACAGACAAAATAGCCTTAAAAAAATACAACGAGAACAAAAAAAATGCTGTTCGACATATCAAAGTCAATGTCGGCAATTTAGTCACGACGTTGTTCGACACAAGTCAACCAACAACACCACACCGCCGCCAACCGTCCCACATTGCCAACAAGCTAAGATGCTGAGCAAATAAGTTTGCGAACGTGATTTTTCTTGTCTAAAGAATGAACGCGTCAAATATTTGTGCTGTATTTTTTTATGATTTGCGTTTTTAACCAAAAGCAAAATAGGCAAAAAAATATACTCAGTAAAGAAATGCGAAGTTTTACGCTTATTGAAAAAGTTTTTGGTGCGAAGCATATTGCAAGCGTAGAAACAGAAAGAAGGCTGAGCTGAGCTGAATTGAATTGAGCCGAGAAGAGGAGAGCGTAGTAGAAATCACGGTATTGCAAACAAGCTGTCGAAAATATGTTGAAAATATTCAAACCAAATAATTTCGGTCTGAAAAACTACTTTTGCGCGTTAACGAAAATCGGATTAAATATTATTTTACTGAAGCATAAAAGAAATGAAAGCCAGAAAAAAAAAGCCAGACAAGGCACGACAAGTGAACAGTTGAAAATGAATTCTGGAACAATTCTGTACAAAAAATTGACACGAAATACAAAAATATGAAAAAAAAAAATATTTTGAAAAATTTGCAATGTCAAAGAATATTTGAAGTGTTGTGCAAAATGGTAGGTCAAGGCAAAAGAGCAAAAGAAGCTGCAATAATGAAGTAGGAATGCAAGAAAGTGTGAGGTGGAAAAAGTGACAGTGGCAAAAAACAAAAAAAAAAAAAAAATCTGAAGCGTTGCGAAATTCCAAGAAAAGTGTCAGAGCCAATTATTATTTTTGCCAAGCTTTAAGCAGTCAAAAATGTTATCCATAAAATGTTGTTGCTTTTAGAGCATAGCAATAGAAAAAAAATGAAAACACGCTAATAAAGTCAAGTGGCGTTACCAAAAAAAAAAAAAAAAATAAAATCAAACAAAAAATGCCTCAAAAAAATAGGAAACAACAAAAGCCGCAACAGCAACAGCAACAACAAGCACAATAACGCTGACATAATTAAAGTGTTGTAACTAAGCGCATAACATAAATTAAGTATACGCAACGTTGTTCAACTCAACTCATGGTCCTGCTAACATTGAGTTGACTTCAGCGTTGGCTGCTCCTCTTCCTCTTCCCCTTCCTACTACTGCTACTGCTCTGCGCTTGCTGTTGATTGTCGAGCATTTTTACGAACAATTTAGCAAAGTGTCGCGCGTATACGTAATTATTTTTAAGCGTTTTTCGCCTTGCCTTTGCTTACATTTTGCTTTTGTCTTTGCTTTTTACTTATTATATGTATACACATATACATTTACATATACATATACATACATACAAGAAAAATTTATATATATTAACATAAAATGCAAGAGCGCGTATACGTAATTTTTTTTTTCTTTCTTTTTTTGGTTTGTGTAAATTGCGAATTTACAAAGACGAATTTACATGACGCTTTAATGCTTAAATATACACATGTGTGCTTTGCACGAAATTCGTATGATGTTTTTTTTTTTTTTTTTACTTTTTGGTGAGTTTGAGTTTGTGTTTGTATTTTATTTATTTCGTTGCTGTGCTCTACAGTTAATAAACGAGCTTGCTGAAAGCGATGTCCTTCAACTTTACGGCAGCAGAAACAGAAACAGAAGCAACAGCGAAGGCAAAGGCGAAGGCAGCACGTAACTCAATTAAAAGATGCACTATGCAACGAGGAAGCAATGCAAGCCAGACACTGACATATCTGACGTTGACACACACACACACACATACACACACATAGACATACGCATACACAAAGCAGCTGATTGCCAGCGGCTTTTTACAACATCAACTTCGGCTTAGTCTCAGTTTTTTTTTTTTGGCTGTGACTTTTGCAAACTGCTGTATTATGTAACCATGAAAACTACTCAAGAGGATCATGCAGCAATTGTAGACAAACACTCACACACGCACACACATACAAATTCACATAAAAGATGTGTTGCGATAGAGCAAAGTGTGACACGATGAACATTAGAATAGAGGACAACGCGGAAAATGAGGCAAAAGAAGCTCTGCAGTGTCTGCGCAGTCAATTTGTTTCGCCCTAATGCATTTTCAACTTATTTTCTAACTTTTTACAAACGCACACACACACACATACACACATAGATATGTGTGTGTGTGCAATGCGTCATTTTCACTTTAGAAAAGTTTGCCACAGAGTTGTTGAGACAACAAAGCATTTCTTCAATTCACTGCATTGAGCCACAACTGATATAACGGAACCATCAGACGACTCAAATGCTGTCAATGGTGCCATTTTGATGAACTTTTTTTTTTTTTATTTATTTTCTTTGTTGTTTTTATTTTTGTTCTTGTTGTTTAATTTGTTTCAGTTTGCTTTGCTTTAGGAAAACATGTTTAGCTTTGCAATGTAAATTTGATGCGCTGCTAAGCCAACTGCAAACTGACGGATGTGAAAGACATAAGTGAAAACATATGTGTGTGTGTGTGTGTTTACAAATACACGCACAGAAAGAAAGAGAGAGAGAGATAGAGAGAGAGACATGAGCGATACCAATAGACTTCAGCAAAGTAGAATTTTTTTTTTTTTGAGTTGTACTTTGCAAAAATAATCAAGTCGAATGCAAAAGCAATTACAAAATATTCAAATATGTAAATATATTTTGCACTTAGCACACACACGCACACGCACACACACGCACACGCACACACATTTATTCTATGTTATAAATTTTCAGTAAATTTTCCAAAATGAATTTTAGCCAAACATAAAAGATGCTCTTCCTTGAATTTCAACATTAAAATTTTATGCACTTCAGTAAATAACGAAGACACAAAATGTGTGCGTTTGCATGGATGCGTGCTTGCGTACGTGCGTGCGTGCGTGCGTGAGTGGTTTTCTGTAACAGCTCAGCTCATCTTGATACAGTTTGATTCGACTTGGCAAGGCTTGGTTTGGTCTGGTTTGGTTTGGTTTGGTTTCGTTGGCCTTTGTTCGTTCTTGCTTTACTTAATTATAATATTAATTAAATTGAATTGCCATAAGTGCTTCGTGGCAATTATATAGGCTCAAAGGACAGAGCATGCAAAATATTATATGTATGTAAAAAGGAGAGTAAAGAAACGAGAAGAGAAACGTTGGGTAGTGAAGTAAGTTGCTGCATGCTGAGTGACAAGTGCAAGCTGCCATGTCCCGCAGTGTTGAAATGCAATCAACAGCAACGTTAATGCATCAGCATCAACTTACGCAGCAGGATCATTATATACGTGTGTGTGTGCTGGTGAGTTTGCATATAACCAACACACACACATATACAAAAGTATACACGTTTATGAACATTAAACTGAAACTGCTGACAGCAAATAAGAAATTTTGCAATAAAAAAATTTCTTATAGATTTCGATTTATGGCCACAAACTGTCCGCACACATGTACAAAGTGCTACAGAGGGAGAGAGAGAGAGAGAGAGAGAGAGAGAGAGAGAGACAGAGATAGGAAGCGTGAGTGTGTGTGTGTGCGAGAGAGAGAGAAGGATGGTCAATAGGAATGCATTTCTACAGAAAAGAAGAAGAAGCTACAAATTGAAGTAAATCGAAGCCAAGCAAAATGAAAGTAAAAGTGAAAATATAAGAAAGAGAAATGTTCAGTTGTATGTACATACATATGTATGTATATTGTGTTGTTGTTGTGGTTGTTGTCTGCTGCTTTCGCAGTAATGCATTTAAAGTCAATTAAAATTAATTTCGTTCTTGCTTTGCGCGGTTTGTCCTCCTCTTCTGCATCGTTTCTTTTTCACTTTTTTTTTTTTGCTCGCGCACATATTAACACATTTACCCACTAATGACAACAACAATAACAATGAAAACAACAGATAAAACACAAACAAAAACCAGTAAGGACGCTATAGTCGAGTATATTCGACAGTATAATACCCTGCACACACAGTAGGCGGTGCCACTCGCAAAATCTACAACTGGGGAGGGGGGAAATGTAGTTTTGTAGAGCTACTAGTACTCAGTCTACACACCGTCATCCTGATCAAGAATATAAATACTTTATGGGGTCCGCCTCGCCTCCTTCTGTGCGTTACACACATTTCGTTCAAACATACTTAATATACCCTGACACACTGTATGTGCAGGGTATAACAACAAGAACAACAAGTTGATGTAAATATGAGCATAAGCGTGCATGCACGAAACAAATTACAACCGCGCGAAGTTGCATGGCTAATGTTATTGCCACAAATTAGTGCAGGGGCGTGGGACAGTAGGCGTTGGGCGGTGGGTGTGGTCAGTGTAATTGAGCGCATTTCGCTACACAACCTGTTGTGCTTAAATCTATTTTAACACTTTCTTGTTGTTTTTATTTTTGTTTTTTGCTAATTTCAGTAACAAGCTGTTTAATTGTGGCAAAAATATTTCACATGCACTAAGCAAAAAGTGCAAATAAAAAAAAAATTAAATATAAAAACCGATAAAAGTTAAATAGTCTATTTTAAGTCTTCACAAGTGAGCCTTGTCAATTTAACAAAGTTTATTTTTGTCTGTTTTTTTTTTTTTTTTTTGTTATTACTCTTCGTGTTTTTTGTTTCTGTTTCAGTTGTTGTTTTTGCTGTTCAACTATCAACGACAACAAAAGTAAATGAGACGCAAGACAAGCACGATAATTAATGTTGTTGTTACTCGAAAAAAAAACAAGTTTTCTTTGCCTTGGCCTTTTGTGCCCGCATAAGATACAAAAAGTTGATGGCACCTGTACAGGAATTTGCTCTTTGCTCCTTAACCTCAAAGTTGTTGTTGTTGTTGATGTTCTGCTTCTTCTTCATCTGCTTATCGCCACTGTTACACTACAGTTGCCAAACCGAGCGCTACAAACATGCTTTGTAGTACTTAATGTTCAAAGTTTGCGATTGGCGACCACAAAATGCCTTAAGTTTTGTTGTTGGCGCACTGAGGGCTGCAAGAATGTCTTTGAATTCAAACCAAACTGGAATTGTAGAGCGAAATTTCGCTATGAATTTCTGTGTGTGTGTGTGGTTGTGTCTTTCTTAGAGTTGCCAGCAACGAAGTCACGCTTAATTAGTGCAGCCCTGGCAAAGAATTTGCAAAGCGAAAAACAACAAATACTAAAAACAACAACTTGAATCATAAAATTTGCAAGATTTCAGAAACTTTCATTTGATTGCTTTCAATGATATAAAAAAAAACATTTTGTTTCACTCAAGTCAAAAACAAGAGAACTCTTAAAAGTATGCAATGATTTTTTTTTTTCTTTTTTGGTTTATCTTATGAAACTTTTGACCACAATTGTTGAAATTTTCTTTTTTTCTAACTCGTTTGCACATAAAATTTATCTGTACTATTGCTGTCTTAAGCGCTTGTCTTAGTTACATGTTACATGGTTACACATTGGCATTAATTTAATGCAATTATAAGACCGCAATGTGCTTGTAAGCGATTTTATCATTGCAATCAAAGCAGCAAAGTTGTCCACATATAAATCACTTTATACTTTATTGACACATTAACTCACTCACTTACTCTTACCCACTCATTCAGTCACTCACTCATTCATTAGCTAATAGCCAATTAAGTAATTAAACTGAAATCTATAAGTGCAAAAAAAAAAAAATAATAAAAGAATAAAAAATGGCGACGTTTCAAGGTGAGCAGTAAGCGACGTGAAATAAAAAACGCACAAAAAAAAAAGAAGGTGATAGAAATACGTACAAAGTTTAATGTGTAAAATGTTTCAAATTTATGAGACAATAAAATCAATTCGTTGCACACAAAACTTTTGTCATTGCAGCTAAAAAACATATTGCATGAAATTTTCATTTCTTTGCCAACGCAAAATTTTAACCGAAAACGCAAACGAAATATAAAATACTCACAACCATATGAGTTAAGTAAAACTGCAAAGCTGTAAAAAAAAAAACCCAACAAGCTCAGCAAAATTCGTGCAATGAACGAACAATCATCTCATCATTTGCGCATTAAACCAAAAATCTAATTAGTTTTGACCTAAATTGTAACCATTAAGGAAATGAATTGCAATTTCATAATGAATTTTTAATGCAAGCGCAGTGCAACGCCGTGCAAAATATAAGCTCAGCCAAGCTAAGCCAAAACCAAGTCAAATTAAGTTGACTTAACTCGCAATGATGACGGTTACCGCGACTACGTCAAGAGATGACGGATAGAATCATACTTTAAGCAATTTTTGAATCAATTATAAAAACGAAACCGAAAAAAATATTTTCATTTAAATTTCAATACTAAACTGCTGCTTGTGCCATGCATTACTGTGTAACATACAGCTAAATACTATTGAAAATATGTTCTAGAGATGTATTAAAAAGTCTAAAAATGACAAAAAATTTCTTGTATTCCCGTCTAAAATGTGTCTTTAAAAACACATTTGAAGAGCACAAAATTCTAATAACATTTAAAGGCGCATAACAACATGTATAAACGATAAAAAAAAAGCGAAAATGGCGTAAATTTTGTTAGAATTCAAAATTAAATTTCGCTTAGTTTGCTGAGCTGAGGTCATGACACATATTAAAGGCAGATCAGCGCAGGCATCTCAGCGGGCGTGTAAAAACGGCTTGGAGTCATAAAAATGTGCGAAAAAAAAAAAGAAAAAACAAATCGAAACAAATGGAAAAAAAGGGGAGAAGAAAAAAAATGAATATTTCACATCAAGATTGAATAATTGCATGGCATGCCGCTTTAGGGTGTGGCGCCGACAACGACAACAACAACAACAACATCGACAACGACAACGGCCAACATCAACGACTATGGTCGAGCGTTAAAACCCAAGGAGCAACCAAGCGAGCGCAATGCAATGCAAGAACGCTTATGGGCACGCCCACAATACATACACAAACTCACACACACACACACAAATATACAGCTACCATGGTGAAAGTACAGCAAAAGTTCGGTTATTCAAATTTTTAATTTTTTTTTTTTTTTTGAGTTCCTGATTATTATTTTTTTTTTTTTCGTTTTTAATTTGTATTTTTTTTTTTTTTTTGGTTTTTTCAATGAACGCGTTTGATTTGTGTTTCTCTTTTGCGAGTGGCAGCATCAGTTTTCGTCTATTGCGGTCTTACGTTCGAATAGCCTTGACACCCATTTTAGGCTTGGTCGCCCAAACAACACCAACACCAACACGAACACCGAGCTCGCTCAAACATGACCCAGCCACCCCATAATGCCAACTATTATTGTATGCCATCATCAACGCGTTCATTGCAGACCTTTTGCACACGGTTTGTAATTAAATCAACGAACAATTTCTGTTGCTAAAATGAAGCTCAACCGGCATGTCAAGGCATGGCAACCCAAACCCCTCACGGTGGTGAGAGGTTTGGGTTGCTAAAGCCAACGAAATGAATGATTAAAAGAGGAAATCATTGAAGGCAAACGAAAGGGCTTATGTCGCTTAGGCACTGAGTCGTTCAGCCGCTTACGAAAATGGGGTTTAGATGGAAAGTAGGCGCGAAATTGTAATAATGCTAAAAAGTGGAAGAAGTAGAAGAAGAAGTGGTTGTGCGAAGGGCTTGCGGTGCAAAATAGCGGCGAAAATCCATCAACAGCGACATCAACAACATCAACAACAACAACAAAAATACAACCATCACGTCGTCAACGGTGCTGATGACGACGACGACGACGATGACGATGACGACAATGAAAGCCAACGGGCATGACATCATTCATTTTGCCTTTGCCTCACTCAGTCAGTCAGTCAGTCAGTCACACTTGGTCGCGCAACGTCAACTTTGTCGCCATTGCTTTGAGATTGCCTTCGACAGCATTTGACAAACTGAGTTGCTTGTAATACTCAACAAGAACAACAACAACAACAACATAAACAGTGCCAGCCTGCCTGCCTGCCTGCCAATAACAACAACAACATGCTGTCACACATCCAATATACCAAGCAAAACCTCAATGAATAAATGACCAACTGACCGAGCGACCGACCGACCAATTGACTGACTGACTGACTCATAGACAGACGTTTGGCCTGTGGGTATTTCCTGTCTGCCAGCCCAGTCCGTCAGTCACTTCCGTTTCGTCTCAACTCATGCCATTACTCATCTTAACTCATCTCATCTCAACTCAACTCAACTCATTTCATTTTATTTTGTCGACTGCCCGCTGTCTTTGCTAATGGCTTCTTTATGTAAATGCCGTTGAGTACACTGTAAAAAAAAAAAAAAATATATAATATAATATGTAAAATAAAATACAAAAATTGAAAGAAAGAAAGAACAAAAAAATATGTTATTGAAGACTGGCTGACTGATAAAGTTGGCGCCATGAGTTTCCGCTTTGTGCCGTGTACACTTTTACTTGGCAAATTTTTTCGTCTTTCACGACTCTTTCAATGAGGCCCAACCACACAGCCACAACAACATTGACCAACAAACATAGCTACATGAGTCGCTTAGCTGTTGCGCATGCTGTGTTAATGATAATGTTGATGGTGATGATCATCATCATCATCATCATCATTGATGATGGCACGCTAGGGTCGGAAGTGTGCGAAAAGTCAGTCGTTTGCTACGATGACGACAACAAGTGAGCGTGTAAAAGGAAATAGATAATTCAACATTATTTTGTAGCTTCTAATTTGCTTTCATGTTTTCATTAAACAAAAAAAAAAAGAAGAAGAACACATGAAGAAACCATTTGTTAACCAATTCGCTGAAGGCAATGAAATCTCAACAGCAGCAAATGAAAACGACAGTGCTTATTAGAGAGAGAGAGAGAGAGAGAGTAGAAAAAAGAGCGTAAAAGTGCGAACATATGAACAAATGGTTGTTGTTTTTACTCATTTGTTAATGTTATCATTATGATGAGCCTGCTGATAATCGTCATTATCATTGTCGTGCAACAATGATAAATAAAAAAGAAAATACAAACAAAGAAAAGAACATGGATGGTGACACTTACAACAACAACAGCAATATGTATAGAAAAAAAGAAATAATAAAAAAAAATAATTTACAAAAAAAATAATAAATAAAATACAATAACAATAAAAACATGAGCGAGCTAAAGTCTAATTTGAACTCTCGTTAGGCATTTGCATACAGTTGAGGTTGTTGTTGTTGTTGTTGGTTTTGGTGTTATTGGTGTTCGTATTGTTGTTGCTATCGGCTGTGGTTGTTGTTGTTGTTGTTGTTTTACTGTTATTGTTGTTGTTTTGTTGTTATTCTCATTAGCCACAAACAATTTTGCGTTGAATTTCATTTTCATATAAACTCATTTTGATTTTATTTTAGCATCCTTTAACTGTGTATGTGTGAGAGTGTGCGTGTTGGTTTGTACATGTTTTCGTGCTGACATTCCATTTGAGATTTAATTCAATTTACTTGCGCCGACATTCTTTTTCACTCAATGCCTTTGCGGCTTTTGGTTTTATTTCATTTTGTGTAATTCTTTCTTTAATTATTATTTTTATTTTTATTTTATTTTCTTGTCAATTGCATAAAATGAAAAATTGTTTATTTCGAAATGGTTTTGACATTTAATTGTGATAAGAGAGATTTACTTAGTTATTTCGTTTATTTATTTTTTTTAAATTTATTTATTAGTCACGAAATAAATAAAAAATCTTTATATTATAAGGATTTACTAAAATAATAAAAAAAAAAAAATTTTTGGTGTACAAAATGTCAGTCGTTAGGAGATTTTGTGGGATCAGCCAACGATAGCAAATTTTTCTTTGCATAGTATTTGATCGACATATGAGATAAGCTCTTTAATTTTGATAGTTATATATATATATATACTATTGTATGTATGTGTAAATGCATAAGTATCTACTGTATAAGTGTTTGCTTCAATCGATTCTTATCGAAATCATTGAATACGTTTACCTATTATAATCTAATAGCAGCAAAGACCCTGAGTGTACAATTATGAACATTAGAAGAAGAAGAAGAAGACGTGGAAAAGATACACTTGCACACTTGCCTCAACAGCAACTTGAACAGACAACGAAAACACTGTAAGGCAAAATAAAGTCAATTCAGATAAAGAGCCAGCGACGGAGCCAGAGCCAGAGTCAGAGCCAAGCCAAGCCAATGTAACATATAATTAATTTAGCCAATTACCTAACCTCAGTAACGACCTTTAAAATGTGTGTGCGTACATCAAATGCATAAAGGAACAATAGCTTAGAGCCAACATTTGTATGTGCGTGTGCGTGTGTGTGTGTGTTTGTGTATGCGTCTATGCAAAGTTATTGTGTATACGCACCGTTTGCAATTTAGATAATCATAATAAGCACATTTGCTTTTGTTAGCAACCTTATTGGCTTTGCCTTGACACAAGCTCAACATTTTACCATAAAGCGTGTAGAAGAAGCAGAATATACATGGAAAGGAGTGGAAAACAAACGCACAAACACACATACATATATATATACATATATATATATACAAATGCAAAGAGCCATAAAGAGAGTTGACGTGATTGTTGGTCGGTCACATTGTTATTGTTGTTGTTGTTGTTGTTTTGTTGGCATATAAGAAGATCGTAAATTAATTTTTATAACCTTTTCAATTACGTGTGCTATCGAATAACTTTTGTTCTACTTTGTATGATATTTGACATTGCAAATGATTTCTCGTACGTGAATGCCTTCATGCTTGAAATCGTTGCCACTTGCCACTTGCTACATGCCACTCGACAACTATCAATGAATACTAATGAGCGACGCAGTGAAGCTTATCTGTTGAGCGAATTATGCGGCACAGCTTTAGGCATTAATTGCTACGATGACAGCTCACAGAACGCATGTGGCAAATAAGGCATTGCCATGTTCAAAGCAATGAGGCTTGTCAGGCTTTTTATTTTGTTTTAAATTTTTTTTTTTTTTTTACCTTACAGTTTGAGTTATATGCAATTGTTGTTGTTGCTGTTGTTTTGTCATAAAACTGAGAGCTTTCAACTACACTAGAAACAATGTTGAGATAAAATTTCTTACATATAATAAATGTACGCGCATAACAATGAAAATTTATTTCAATAAGCATTAAATTTTACTGCATACATTCATATGATGCTAAACGCAGTCGGGAGCCATCAGCCGGAAACGGAAACGGAAACAAAGACAAACGAAAAAAGAGCGAAAAGCAAAGTGAGGCAAAGTAAAGTAAAAGCATGGCAAGCAACAAAGCACTAAACGATTATGGCAGCCGTGTTGCGTATACAACTGTTAAATGCCTCATGCCACATGCCACATGCCACACCTGACAGACTTGAAGCTGAAGGCTTCAGGACAGATAAACGGACAGACGGCTGAATTTTATTTCACTGATAGGCATTTTGGACAAACGCTCTACTGGGTATATGCCTGGAATGAACGGCCCTGACAGCTATAAAGGCAAATTCTTCTTTTATTTTTTATTGGTGTTTTCTTTGTTTTGGAAGCTGTCAGCAGCAAATGTGTTAATAAACGTTTTTGCCTTTATACGCACACGCACACACACATACGCAGCATAATTATTGTATATTTATGTATGTAAAACTTGAATGCTCGCAAAGTGCCTGAACGCCTTTTTACGCATTAAATGTTGGCATTTGAATTAATTACACCCAAAAAGTTGAGAAAATAGAAAATGTTGTTCAACAACTGATGCCACAACAATGACGACGTCGAAGCTTTGTCAGCAAATTTGCCAACATGAGCACAGACATAATAAAGAAATGCAATAAAATGAAAGTAACAAACAAAGGGAATGTCGAAAAGGCAGCAAACAATAAAAACCTTCAATTATTTATATATATAAATATGTACATATATATAAAGAAAGAATGAAAATAAAATAGAACTAAAATACTTCGTAAATATTTCGTGAAATAAAATGTCGAAAAAAAAAAGTATAGAAAATTTCTGTTCAAATTGGCATTGACCGCAAACATAAACGAAACGATAGAAATCGAAGCATTCACGCACACAAACACAGACAAATAACTGTACACATGCACAAATAGCAAACGCGCACTAGCATCAATATGCACATTAATATTGCTAATGGATTTTGCTTTGTAAAGAAAATCCTTAATAAAAATTTATCAATGATGGACAAAAAAAATTGCATTCGACAAATTGGAAAATTCTTTTTTTTTTTTTGTATTGTATATTTGAAGTAAGAAAAAAAAATATGTGAGGCAAAAATATTTTTACTTAAACACACATGAAGATATTTGTGAAGTAAGTATGAGAATATGCATTGGGCGCACTTGGCGTATGCGTGTTATTTTTGTAAAGAAATAACTTTGAAAGCACTTAAAGCTTAGAAAGCAGACGAATAAACGTTTTTCACACGTGGCACACTTCAAAAAGATTAATTCAAGAACGAAAAAGATAAAAAAAATACCAATACAGACAAGTAAAAAAGTGACAAAGAGTGAGGGTAGGTAAGAATTGTTGTACGACACGCGAACAAGCACAATTTTTTATATATTTTTTTTTTTTCGAGTATTTTCGTAAATAAACTTGAAGGCGTGAAAGGATTTTGCAATACAAAAGAATGTACAAAACACATGAAACGTAAAGAGAAAATGGCACACAAACAAAACTTATACAATAATAGAAGAACAAAATTTGAAAAAACCAAAAAAAAAACACAGAAAGTAAGAAGAATGAGAAGTAAAAGAAATTGGAATTTTGCACATTTTGGCTCAACATTACTTTGTGCAAGTCTGTTTGGCTTGTGCCAACTGCAGCAGCAACAACAACAACAACAAACAGACAAACAGCTCGAAGCAACAAATCATTTGCAACAACTGTTGAAAGCTGAACGCGCATGAAAAATGTGCAAGATAAAAAAAAAGCAAAAAAAAAATCAGGTAGTTGTACAAATGAACAGGAGAGAACAGACAGAGCAATTGTTGTTGTTGTTTGGTCGTGCTTATGTCAATGAACAAAAACCAATGAAAGAACGAACGAACGAACGAATGAAGGAACGAAATCATGACTGAGGCCGTTTAAGCGTGTTATTCGTACAAAGATTCACAGCTGTCACCTGAATGCCTGAACATTTGCGTAGTAAGGCAAAAGAATGTGCGAGAGTAGAAAACAAATAACACAAAGCTGCAGTTAAGAGCAAGCAACAGCAACAACAACAACAACAATAACAACTACAAAAACATATTGCAAGAGCGTTGGTTATCAACGTGGAGCATCTGTGCCAACATGCACCACTGGAGGCCACTTTTCGCTTTAGCACAGCAGTATTTCGCGTCAACAATACTAAATAACTCACACACACACAAGCACATAAACATGCCGAGCGACAGACAGACAGGCAGACACAGTGCCAGCATAACAACAATAACAACAACAACAACCTTAGCTAATGTTCAACTGTGCTTTTGAGTGTAAAAATCCATTTTTTTTTTCTTTCTTTCTTTACTTTCATATAATTTTGCATACAACTTTGTTGTCACTTTTCATCGCTTCGCACACAACAACATTGCCATTTCAATTTATTAAAATGACTATTTATTTATAACATTATTAGTGCTTTATATCATTATTTAGACAATGTTATAGTATATGAATAACATTTATGTATATTTGACGATGCTTTGCATAACGTTGTTTATATTGCTGCTTTTTTTTAAGCATACGCAGAGGCGCCTAGTTGTGACAACAACAACAAGAACATCAACAACAACAACAAGAACAACAACAACAACGAGTTATAAACATTAACATTGACAGGCATTATAAAGCATAAAACATAAATTTCTATTTCGATTAAAGTCAAAATAAATTATCATTTGAACAGTTGAGTTGGCAAGCAACGAAGCGATAGTGAAAGTGTTAAGCAGTAAGGCACACACACGCACGCACACATACATACATATGCAAACATACGCCATTAAGATTTATTGAACACAAAACACATCGAGCGGAAAAGCGAAAAAAAGTTGACGAACGGAAATGAAGCTGAACTGAACTTTATTACAATAATAATGAAAATGAAAATGAAGAAGAGACAGGAAAAATATTAGGAAAATGTAAAGAAAAGAACCAAATCACGAGCTAACATAATGTCGTATAACAAAAGATATTTGCGCAATGGCAAAGGTGCAGACTATTCAGACTACGATGGTGGCCGCTTCTAAAGAAGAAGAAACGGATGTGGACAGGAAACGGGTGACGCTGTAGTTGAACGGATATTCCAAGGTAAAAGTAAACTATAACAGAGCATGGAGCAAGATGTAAGGTGCATGAAAGCACGTGCTATAAAAATATGAAGGGAAAACCAAAACCTCAACGCAGATGCTTCTTCTTCTTGTGTAAAACCAAGAAAGATGACGACGACGACGACGACGACGATATCGTTAAGTGCGACAAGGTCTAGTTTAATGATAAGAATGCGAGTAAAAGTGACACAGAGAGAGAGAGAGAGAGAGAGGAAGAAAGTATTTGCGGTAAAAGCAACTCGAATAATGCAACATTCATGAACGGAAGCACGTAAAAGAAATTATTATAAAAATAAATCTTGCGTGTAACTGAATTTAACAACGATTCAATGCTCACACACACACACACACACGCACGCACATGACTTGCATACGCACGTGCAACGTACTATGCATGAATTGTACAAATATTGCAAAAAAAAAATACTACAAAAAAAAAAGAGATGGCAACAGTGAGCCAAATTGCATGCTGAGACTGTAAGTGAATTTGTGGCATTTGCTAAGCGCATTCGACACACAACTTCCCCTAAGCTACGCTCAGATCATGTGCTGCAATCGCTTGACAGAACCAAACGTGACATGCAACTCCGTTTTGTTGGTCTTGTTGTCGTTATTGTTGTTGTTATTGTTGTTGTTGCATATGTAAGTAAGTGCAACTTAAACTGAACACTCAACCAACCAACCAAAAAAAAAAAAAAATCAGTCATGCATTACGTTGCACAAATGCGTTCTGTTGCAAATGCGTTTTCTGCATTGCATTGCATTGCATTACTGCAATCTGCTTTCGCTACGACTTTGACTTACGTCTGCTTTCCGCTGTCGTTGCACACAATCCATCACTTGCTCGTTTTCCGCTTACAATCTGTGCACGCAAAATAAATAAATTGAAAAAAAAAAGTTTAAAAAAAAAGAAAAAAAACCGGACAGCAAACAAATCGATCGATGAAGTATGCACAAAAGGCTTGAAAGAAACTCTTGAGCAGTTGAGCAGACAACAACAAAAACTGACAATGTTAACGGCAATGGGAAGGTAAAAGGAAATTGAATTCTTGTAAACATTATTTTATAAATATCCGGCAAAATAAGCAACGCAAACAAAAAGTTGCAGGAGTCAAGTCAACAGCAAGATGCTCAGCAGCAACAGCAACAGCAGCAGCAGCAAAAGCGACGACAAAAGAAGTTGTTAGAGTTTTATGAGCTCACGCAAGAAATAATATACATTCATGAAATACTCAGAAATACATAAAGAAAATACATTAAACAAATCAAAAAAAAAAAAAAAAAAATACATATAGTATATTTGATTTAAAGGTCAATGGCAAAAATAAAAAGAAAAAATGATGTATATGAGTAGCAAAAATACAAAAGACGCTTTGAAGGTCAAGTGCAATGCAACTTGTTGTGTGTAACATAATTGAATTGTTGAGTCCTTGAAAACAACCTAAGTAAGTATTTTTTCAATAATGCGTTTTTTTTTTTTTGATTCAAAAAGATTGCAAGAAGATTGAAATTTGATTCTTAAAAAAAAAAATAATGATCAAATATCATAAGGTGAAAAGGTCGTTAAAAATGCTACTAGTAATAATAATTACAATATATAAAGTTTAAATATTTAATTTATAATGAAGCTATAAAGCGGAGTCAATATTGCATGACTTTTAGATCCTAATATTATACAAATAAAAAACCTTAGATATGTGCTTGCAACATCATTTATGCTCGAAAGGCACAGTTTTCATTGATGCTTGCTGTAGAAATTTATAAATTATGACTTTCGGTTATATTCTGGCAATAAGAAGAGTGTCAAATATTTGTTTTTTATAAATGAAGCTGGCAGCATGAAGAGTAACGCAAATAACTTCACTTCAAGCTGACAGTAATAATTTATTTCAACTAAAATTCGGCCATGCTAGAAATTCTACCATTAAGTAACAAGGCAAAGCTAAAGTATTATTATACCTTCTACACATACTATGTATGAGGGTACAGAAGGAGGGAAAGGGGACCCTTTGTGATCAGGACGACCTGACGAATTGACACACACTCACAGACACAAACACACACACAGTCATTCTGTTAATAGTTAATAGAGACATTCTGTTAATAGTTAAATTATTAAAATATATTAAACAACATTCGAACCAAATTGATAATATAGTAATGAAGTATGATAATGAAAATGATAATTCAAAAACTTTCCTCTTTATACAATTGAAAGTGCAACATAATTGAAATATGCAAAATTCTTTTCACATTTAAAATGTTCAAACCATTTGAATACGCTTGTTTGTGTGTAATGTGCTGCAACCACTTGCGCACACTCACACCCACACACACACACACACACACAGCTATGCACGCACGGTTGGACGAACGAACGCACAAACGGACGGACGCTTACACACAATGAATGAAAACCATTAGTTTTTCTGAGAAGAGAAATGTTTTTGAAGCTTTGCCATTTGGCATTTTCCATAAGTTTTCGCATTTGCAGCCACCATGTGCAACTGCCACAGCTGCATGCCACAAATGTAATGCAATATTCTATTTGATAATGCTGTGTGGGCATTGTTATTGTTGTTGTTGTTGTTCTACTACTACTTGCACTTCTACTTATAGTTGTTCTTCTTCTTTGTATTATTGTTATTATACGGTTGGCTACTGATTTGCATTGCAAACATTTTCATGGCATGCTTCGTCAGCATCGTTCGTCGTCTATCGTCAGTCGTCCGTCTGTGCATTTTTCATCTATCATCTTTCATTTGCATACATCAATGAACGAAATGTAATATGAATTTCTTAGAAATTTGCATAACAAGTATGTTGACTGAAGCGGCTTGCAAGTGCTTAAATGAATCGCTCTGCACATGCAATTGATATGCCAAAGCACAGAGACAGAAATTAGCTTAAATGCTGTTCAATGGTGCTCAAGCACATCGTTTTAAATAATACGTTATGCAGCTATTCTTCAGCTTAGACAAATTCAACACATGATTGTTTTGCTTGTCTTGCATAATTTCAAATAATTTGCCAAAGTGCAGAAAGGATTTCGTAGTAAGATCAACAAAATATTTCAATAAATAATAAAATTGTTTTTTGTCAGCTTTTTGTTTTGTATTTTGTTGCATTGCAAGTTGAACAAGCGCAATAAATGTTGCCACTGTGCAAGCAACATTTGTCAATCGCAAGCCGTGCTGCACACGTCAGCATAATGTGAGTGAATTTCAAACAAAAATTCGCTTTATGTTCTTTATGATTTCAATTGAAGTACATGCATACAAAGCTGGACGGCATGCTGTGCTATGATGAATTATGCGAAATCACTAACCTACGAGAACAATCATTGAAGCAAGTGATAAAAGAAATCCTTCAATTCGCAAAAATAAGAAATATGCTCAAAGGAAATATGCTCAAGCATATGAAAACTTTGACAGGCGTCAACATGCCGTATGCGTGATTTCAGTGACAACAAGTTAAAAAGCCAAAAATCAAACATTTTGCTATGGTATGACATTTTTATGCTATTGTTGGTGAATGAGTTTGAATATGAGAAATGCGAATTTTTTTACACTGATGAATTTTCTATTGCAAAATCAAAAATAAAGGAAGCCATTTCCTTCACATGTTGTTCATTCTTGCAAGCCATTGCGTGGACCCACATAGGCGCCCTCCATGCAAGGATTTATTTTTCCAACACAATCCTTAACTGGCTCTGGCGTTGGCGCTGGCGCTTGGCCTGTTGGTTTGCCTGACGCTTGGCCTGTTGGTTTGCCTAACGCTTGGCCTGACGCTTGGCCTAACGCTTGGCCTGACGCTTGGCCTGACGCTTGGCCTAACGCTTGGCCTGACGCTTGGCCTGACGCTTGGCCTGGCGCTTGGCTTGACGCTTGGCCTAGCGCTTGGCCTGACGCTGGCGCTCCTGGACAGTCGGGCGAACATTGTTGTCCCTGCCTATCGGCAACAATGCATGCTAAACTTGGATGCGGACCCATGTAGAAGGGATTGAACGGTTTGTCGTACTGATTGTCCATTCCGCGCTGAAATTGACATTGCAAATAAATAACAGAATAGAATCCGATTTTCAATTAATTGCACCAAAGAGAGACATTTACTTAGTACGGAAAGGTTTTTGCACGTTGACTGCAGAAGGAAATGGCTTCGTTGACGAAATTAAACTATTCTATTGCTTGTGTGTATGGTGTGTGTTGTTTGAATGTTAAATTAATACAAATTTTACATGACGTTTGTGTGAGAGGTAAATTTAATCAATTGAAGCACAGGTAAAGTGTTTGTTTCTTTGTTTATTTCTTTATTTCTTTATTTTATTGTTCGTGCTTATGCTAAGCTCAACAGCGATAACGCTTTTCTTTATTGTATAATAACTAACATATTGTAACTAAAACAAAATCAATGCAAATTATGCTTAATATGCTGCTTATGCTTATAATGCACACTCACACACACACACACGGATACGCACACCCACACACACACACACATGCACAGCGTATACATATACAAAACATTTGTAAAAAAAAAGAAAGAGTTTAACAAAAATATTTGATAGTTTCTTTTGTTTTGTCTTTTTTTCTCTTTCACAGATTTTTTTCTAACACAAAACAAAAGCAAAACAAAGAAAATCAAATCAAATTTTTAACGCTGTGAATGCAAAAAGTAAATAAACAACAAAAATAAAAAGCAAAAAAAAATAATAAAAACAAGAGCGCAAATGCATTTTATCTTTTGTCGCCTGTCGCTGTGCCAGTGTTGCCGTGTCGCTTGAAATTTTAGTTTAAAAAAAAAAAAAACACAAAAATTGTAGAAATAAAAACGCGCAAATATGCAAAAGCAACTAATAACAGATAACAACTAAAAACTAAACAAAGTCATATGTTTTTAAAACAAATATTAAAAGTAAAAAAAAAAAAAAAAAATGCAAATATTTACTAAACTTATTTTGAATAAGTAACAGAAAAACAACACGTAGAAAATCATTTGCAGTGCCAAAGCAAGTTGACTTTTTTTCTGTAAAAAAAAGCTGAAAAACAAAGAAATTTTTAATAATACCACAAAAAAAAGTACTAAAAGACAACGTCGGAAAAGAGGAGTTAACAACGAAAATGTTGCCAAATGTTGCGCTTGATTTTCGTGAGGAAATTTTGCAATTTCGACAAAATCGACGCATAAAAAGATGCAATGAAATGTAAAACATAACGGAGCCAACAAGAAGAAATTAGTTAAATAAAATTAGTTAAAAATTATATAAAAAATAATTAAAATAAAACTGTAAAAAAACAAACAAAGTAATAAATAAATAATCGCCACAAAAATCAAAACCAAAACCAAAACCGAAAAAGAATCAAAGAAAGCCAAACAAACGACGTCACAATGGCAGGACCACAGGTGCAGCACGGCGGCCAGCAACGTCCGAGCAGCGCCTACTATACGGGCCTGAACGGCGGCGGCAGCGGCAATGGCGGCAGTGGCACACACACTATTACCACGAGCGTCTCTCATACCGGACTGCATGCATTGCGACAGGCATCGAATGAAACAGAGTTGATTTATCGCGGCAGCAATGGCAACACTGTCAACGATACATGCACAGCGACGGCGGCAGCGGCGGCAGCGACGACCAGCGGCAGCAGTCGCAGCCTAATGCAACAGCAACCACAGACATCAAACGGCGGCGGCGGCGGCGTTGGTGGTGGTGGGAATATTGTTAGTATTGCTGGACCAGGACCGAGTGCAAGTGACGCGCTTATCGCCAGCAGTAGCGGCTGCAGAGGCAGAGGTGGTAACAATGGCACTGTCGCCGCCATTTCGACAACGGCTGCAAATCTCCGAAAATCAAGTACGCAACGGAGCATTGAAATTATCGTCGATGCCGCACAATGCGGACGCACTGTTGCCGTCAGCGGTGGCGGTAGCGGTGGCGGCGGCGGTAGTGTAGCTGGCGTTGAGGTTGGCGAGGCGGGCATCAATGCTGATACCGATACCGGTGAGGATGTCGAACAGGGCGGCCAGAGCGGTCAGACACGCAAAAGCTCACGACATCGCCATCGACCGCTGCATCGACGACTGATCACCTATCTGCGCAATCTGTTTCAGGGCAGTGCAACACAGCATGGTAAGCGAGTGTACACAAAATTCTTGAAAACGTCTATTAGTTACTTACATATTTCGCTTACACTTCCGCTCCGGATTCTGCTACTATTTACATATTTCTACTACTATTTCTACTACTACTTTATTGTCTTTTCTAATACATTTCTGACTCATCATTATTATTTGTACTTATTTGTCTAAATGCTTCTTTTTTTTTTTTTTTCTTTTTTTATCTTTTTACTCTTCAATGTGATTTTTATGCCGCACGCTCATTAAACTTGTATATTTATGTCTCTGTTTACGTAGCGTTCTCAACTGTTCGTGGCCATGATTGAATTTTATTTAATTTTGTAGGCGTTTCGTTGTTCATTACGCTTACTGTTTGTTTGTTTGTTTGTCTTGTACTCTGTGCTGTTCATTTGCTGTTTTGATTTATGTTTCCTTATGCGTACATTATCACACGAAATGCCCACAATTTGATACGATTTCTATTTACAAACGGAAACAAAACAAATTCGTGCTTCTTCATTCAACGAAATCAAATCATTAAATGTATAAAGAAGTATAATTGAAGCCAAAAAAAAAAAAATCCAACGCAAAACAATCATGTATTTCATTATAACATTGTTGGTATACGAATGCAAATGCTAAATTTGAACGCTAGATCTCCATATGACATCTCTACTTATGTGTGAAGTGAGTTAAACGCTTTGGAATTTTTTCAGTTCAAAATACATGTCAGTTATAAGCCAAATGATTTTTTTGTTTGTGCTTATTTCCGTTTAGTGGAAATTTGTAAAACATTTTCCGTTGGCTGTGAACATAATGTACATAATAAAAATGTTTGCATGTAATCATTTCATAATAAATGCCGACAATAATTTGTAGCACATGTTCATACGCTGCGTATACGCAATGCGAGTCTTTCAATCATTCATTTGATTTTAATAGAGGAAAGAAGCTTTAA
The DNA here is from genome assembly GCA_034638295.1 of Phortica okadai. Taxonomy (NCBI): domain Eukaryota; kingdom Metazoa; phylum Arthropoda; class Insecta; order Diptera; family Drosophilidae; genus Phortica; species Phortica okadai. Next base: position 45,872,255 of record CM067848.1, on the reverse strand, counting down.
TGACGCAATAAAAACACGGCGTCTGCAAAAGCCAAGCAAAAGTCAACCGAACTCAACTGAACTCAACTCAACTGAAATCAAGTTAAGTCAAGTCGAGCTGCGTTGGGCGCTTTGTGAGATCCTTGTAATGCATACATAAATAAAAATGCGTTAAAATACAATAAGTCTTGCATAATTTATGGCGTTGGCACAGGCGAAGCAACGCAACGTAACGTAATGTAACGTAACGCAATGGAACGAGCAAAGCCAAGTGCGAAAGACCGAAAGTCAGCAAAGCAATGTTGCCATATGCAATTTTACGCCGGAAATATTCAACAGCAACAACAACAGCAACAGCAACACGAGCAAATAAAGCGCCAAAGCAAAGCTATGAACTGAACAACAACATATATATACACATTTATAAGTATAATAGAGAAACGCCAAAACCAACAAGAATAAGAACAACAGCAACAACAACAACAACAACGACAACAACGGAAATCAAATAATACAATACAAGCATGCTTGAATACATTAAAGTGTTAAGTAAGGCAAACGGGCGACAGAGCACGGAGATCAATTGGTTAATAGAAGCTGTCGTTGTTGTAATAAAGTAGAAAAATAAGTACCGAACAAGAAAAAAAACAACAAAATAAAACCAAAAACCAACAACAAAAACAGCAAAAATTCCAAGTTTGCAAGTAGCTGCCATAAAATTCGATGCTGGTTTTACGTTGGCCAATATAAACTATAGCGGTGTCTGTGTGTGTGTGTGTGAGTGTGAGTTAAGAAAAGTGGTAATATTAAGGCGACATTGTTGTCGTTGTGGTTGCGTTTCTGTCATCGTTGTTGTGAATAATGTCGGTAATCATTGAGAGTTGCCTTATAAAAAGTAACGACTTCGACCAACATTGACCAAAGTAATGAAGTTGACTGATGCTCTCTGTATGTATGTGTGTATGTGTGGTTCAAGCCATTAAGCAACTGCAGCAGCCAAACAGTAAAAAAATAAAAAAAAAAAATGAGCGTAGCAAAGAAAAATTGCACAATACAAATTAAAATGTATAAAAGAGCAAGGAAAACTTTGAGCTTTGACTATAAAACATAAAAATAATTTTGTTCGTTGCAACAAAACAAGTTAGTTGCTCAAACTTATGCACAACTTATTCGCAATTGCGGAGTGCATTATTTGCCAGACTAGTTGCCAGTGTTGACTATAAAAAAAATCAAATGCAGAAGTTTAAAAAAAATCAAGGATTCATTTGGCTCATTAGATAGGGGGTTGGCACTACTCAGAGGGACAAAAAAACACGTATAAACATGCACGCTTTATGAAATAGTGACTACGCCCCTGTATTTTGATAACTTCATTCAAATCTGTAATGAACGTCTCGGCAAAAAAAAAGAACTGAAGAAACGTTGAGCACAAACCAGATACCACTTGCCGCAAACCACATTGAAATGCGCGACTTTTCTTATATGTACTGTTCATCTTATTTTTTATTTCTTTGGTTTTTTTTTTTCAAGATTTTTTTTATTTTTTTTTTTATGAAAAGTAATCACAATAAAAGTTTTACGATAGAAACAAATGGAAAACTTTGACATTGTGCGTTGCAACGAACCATGGCGGTTGTCTTGCAACTTAAACCAACCGCTTAACACTCGCCCCTTCCAGCCCGCCAACTTACCCTTCTATGCCGTCTATCAATGCAACTCAATGTCAAGCAAAATTTTTGCTATCTGAGCTGAATTTGCAAGCGCTTCACTTCACTGTCGCTGTCACTCAACTCATATGCCAAATTATTATATGTGTCTGTCAGTTTATGTGCTTGTGTGTGTGTGTTTTGCAACTTTGTTTTGCATATTTTTGCGCGAATAATTTTTGCCCAAATTTCATATTTCTATTTTTTTCATATGCATTGTTGTTATTATTTCAATGTGTCTGCTCAAGTTTTTATCGTTGAGTTTTTTTTTTTTCTTTTGTCATGTTTTAGTCATCAGACATCATCAAATGTAAATTATTGCATTGAATAAACAATGCGCAAAGCAGAAAAGTTCATTAAATTGTTGTAAACATTTTCATAGCATGAAATCATAAAAACTAACAAAAGGCAAAACAGCGCAGATACAATTTTTATAAACTGTAAAAAGCAATAAAAAACAACAACAACAACAACACCATTGAAAAAATAGAACGTATTTTGCATGCAAAATTATATTGCAATTAAAAAGCAACAAATTAATTTAAAAACGTTGCGCACATAGAAGAGGCCACAAACGAAAATTGGCATGTGAAAAAAATGCATAATAATAATAAAAAGGGCAAACAAAAAAATGCTTAATTATTGTCGTTGTCGTGGGTGTTGTTATTGGTAGAGTAAATCTAACGGTGGTTTTAACGATGCGTGACTTAAAAAATAACTTAATTTTTCATTATCCAGACCTCGATTATCGAACAACCGATTATCCGGAATCACGGATAAGGTCACTGCTCTAATCAACGATTTAAAAATGGTTTTACAGCACGACGTGATATGTTACGATGAGTTTATTCCCACCTCCAACCGTGTACTCCCACTGACATTTGTTATTGTGCCATTTTCTTTGAAAGCCTTCACCTGATGGGTTATCTATTATTTTATCCATATTTTCAATTTTACTGATAGGTTATATATTATTTTATCCAGATTTTCGATTTTGCGGTACACCTCTGGTTTTATTTGATCCGGATTTGATTCTCATAATCTTATACATAGTTACTGTAATGATCATTATCAGCATAAAAACGCTTGGAGAAAAGATCAACACACATTGGTCAAATTTGTACCATTAAAGACAAATGACACAAAACTTTACAACGCAACTGATTTTTTTCATTATTGCTGTTGTTGTTGTTGCATTGCAAAGTGAACAAATCAAAAGTCATCAAAATCACATTTAAAATACTTGCAAAATTCCCCAAAGTGTTTGAGCGAAAGTTGATGAGTCCAAAAAAAACGGACCAAAATATTGTGTAACGTTCTCGAAGCAGTAAAAAAAACACTCACTCACACACACACACATCGCCCATGTGTGTTGTAAAAAGTTAGTGTTAGTGAGGGGCTACAAGGGGGGAGGGTACAGCATAACAGAATGACTTCGCATTGCATGCAGCATGAATTTAATTGAATTTCATGCGCTCAACTCAATTTGCAATGAATGCGATAGCTTTGCGTAAAGTGCTAAAGCACAACGAACAGAGGCACTGACGTACTGTACTACTAACATAGCTTCATAAAAGTACAAAATGTTGGCAGTTTTTAACGTTGCATTTGGCATATAAACAACAAAAAAATTATTAAAATATAAAAAAAACTCCGAAAGTAACATATTGCGAACAGGCAACAGCAACAGCAACAGTGAAAGCATGCTTGCGTGTGGTGTGCTGGTAAAAGTATTGAGCTGTGCCATGAGTGGTGACAGGCAGGAGAAGGGGAAGTAAGAAGAACAACAAAAAAATATACAAAAAGTTGTATGAACGATGGCGAAGTAGTGCGTAGTAGTGAGTCAGGAAGAGCGAGAGAGAGACGGCATGAGCGACTGAGTGAGGCGTCAATAATGACATCAGCCGCCTCTGCCGGCACTGCCGAATGCAAATTTATAAAATATTTAATTTAAATTGTCAGCAACAAATAAAAAAAAACAGTTCAAAAAGTGCACTTAAATCGAATAAAAATGAATTGACAAAAATTCGTTGCATTTTTTTTTTTTTGAGTCATATAATTTTTTTAAGTGCTTTTCATTGCAGCATTTCACACAAATTGTGCTCATAGTTATTTAAAAAAGTTTTACGTATTTACTTTTAATTGTGAGATAAGAATTGTACAAAAAAAAAAAAAAAAATGCCCAAAATAATGCAAAAAAAAAAAAAAAAAAAAAAAAACGTTATGTCCTTGAATGTAATTTTTGTTTTTCTACTTTCGTTTAAAAAAATGTACGCTTATTACATGCAAGCGAAAATTAATTGTGCGTCAAATGTTGAGAAGAAGAAGATAGCAGAAGAACGGAAAGGCACACTCAAGCACACTCTCATATACCAGTTTGTTTAAAAGAGCGTTAATATTTAAAAAAAAAACTTGAATACACTAACACAGACCAAGTACTAGAGTAACGCACAAAAGCATGCAACACGCGCCAACTGCTTGCCTCGCTTATGATGATGGTGACGTTGCAGAAATCAACAAAACACGCACATGCATGTGTCACATACATACATACATACATATGTACATACATATATGTATGAATAATGTTTGTACAATTGTGGTAAAAAAAATAGTAATCCAAATAGTTCTCATCTTTCAAATTATCCAAATGGTGGCTGAGCACCTTATGAACTCATTATATAAACGAGTGATTTATAGCCATCAGTTTAAATGTATTGATGATAGCATATAAACAATCGCCAGATCTCAAGATCTTAAAATTATCCCTTACCAACCAATTGGAATTACAACAAATCGAAAGTACGTGGACTCTAAACGAAGTGTTTTTTTTAAATATGAGTTTTTTCCTTCGAGCACTATTATTTTGAGCGCAGCTGCATATGTGTGAGAGTATGTGTGCATTTTTTGTTAAATTTTTTAAATATTTATACACATACAATATATATGTATATATTTTTCATTTTTGCCACATGCTGTTTCCGTTTATTTTATTTGTAACTGCGAAAATTAATGCACGACTTCAATGTAAGGCGCCTGCTTCAAACAACAGGCCGTGGCATTGCATTTTCGTTTTTAACTGTTGGCTAAACACACACATAAACACACTCATACATACACATATCAGTACACGTGCTTGCAAACAATAGCCAGAAAATCTGTTTGCGAACGCCACAAGGCATCTTCTAACATTGTTTCGTATGCATTTTTATTTCATGCAAGCAAAACCAAAATAACAAAAGCAAAAACAAAAGTAGACGTAGCTGAAGAAGCAGAAGAAGAAAAATGAAATTTAAATGCAAACAAAAAACACATAGCAAAAATAAATTAAGTTACAAAATATGAAAAATGGCCGCAAGCGCATCATAAAAGCAACAAGGGCTAACATTTTTAAGAAAATTTTTGCGCTTTGCTTTTTCATTTATGAATTTTCCAACAACGTTTTTCTATGCCACACAAATTTTTATTATTATTATTTTGTGGCTTTGTTTTGTGTTCGTTGTTTGCACGCTGTCGTCTCTTAATATTTTATACATGTTCTTTTCGCTTGGCTTAACTTGTCTGGCTTTACATTTCATTGCTTTTGCCACATTCGCTTAACTCAATTATTCAACAATGTTAATTATGAATACGCTGTCGGTTTGGTTGCAACGCCTGCGGTCATTTCAATTTCGGTTGATTTTCTATTTTACAAAATTATCATAATTTTCATTATTAGCAATTAAAGTCAACAACAACATAAAAACAATTTTTTGTTTTTTTTTTTCAACATTACAAAGTATGAAAATTTTGTCATAATAATGCAATGAATATTTTACACTGCAACATTTTTTTTTTGTCCATCAAAATGAATTTTATATAAGAAATTGAATTTTTATTAAATTCAAATTATGACAATTTTTATTTTTAATATATAATTTATAGATGGCTTCAAATAGATGCATTCCTGAAAACTGCCCCTAAAAGCAAGCAATATTTTTTTGAATTTAAAATAATATTTATGCAAAAATAAACTGCTTATATTGCTCAAAATGATCGTTCCAAAATATATTTGGCTTACAGAAATTAAAAGCAAACCTTTATTTTTTTGGTCTGTATAATTAATTTATGTACATATGTACATGCAAATATTTACTACATCGAAATTGAAAACAATAAAAAATTGTTTGTTTCAAAATGCAGAATTCTATTTAAACATGCCTTCCAGCAAAAGGCTAGCTTTTTACTCATACCGTTAAGCCTTTCAGCCAGCGGCGTCTACCCAAACTTATTTGCTTATCATGGCTTTCAGAAATGCAACAAAATCCGACAGCAAAAATTATTTCGACAAATTTTTTTTTTTACAAATGTGTTAATGTTTTGTAGTGTGTGAAATTCATGTTCACTCGTGCGTAAAGCCACAAGCCCTAAAAAAAAACTGAAATAATATTTTATATTTTATAAAGAGAAAAAAGAAAATTATTAATATTTTCAAATTAAAAATGATTTCATGCGCGAATACAAAAACATTAAAAAAATAATTATTTTAATACGGAAATGAAAAAAAAGGCAAACAACGAAATAAAAAATGAAAAGAAAATCAAGCGAAAGCTTGCGAAAATCATTGCGGCGCACAAAGCAAAATGATATGTACATAATCATTGAAATAAAAATAAAAAAAATAATAATAATAAACAAATACAAATTCAATGCCAATGAGTGCCGAAGGTGAAAGTGCGAAAGGTGTGCTGAGGGTTGTTTCAGCGTTGACATTGAAAGGATCAGATACATTTTCGAGAAAAACAAAAAAAAAAAATTAAAAAAAAATAAATTGCTATGCATTTGTGTATATGCGTGGACACTAACGCGCCAGAGGTAAGGTCAAGGTGCACATATATATATGTGTATGTGTGTGTATGTGTGTGGGTATCTGTTTTCCCCGAAATGCAAAACATATGGCGATGTGCGTATATGTGAGGGAAATTGTGATACATTTAGCAATGAGCAAAGCAGAGCGACAGAGGAGAGACATGAAGCGAGAGTGAGAAAGCAACTAAATGCGTCTGCATACAATCATAATAATAAACAATGTTCATGTTTGTTGATGTCACTGTTGCCATTGTAATTGTAGATAAAGCACACAAAAGCACTCACGCATACATACACACACACACACACACACACACACGCATGCATGAATACACAGAACGCACACCTGCATAGAGACGCTAGCAGCGCTTTTAACCGCAAACGAAATGACAACAAACGAAGCTGAGCTAAGCTTAACTGAACAGAACTGAACTGAGCTGGACAGTGTAGAATATAGAATGAACAGTCGCGTCGCATGAACAAATATGTACTGAGGGGGTGCAGGGGAGGTGTTATTGGAGAAGGTGTTTGAGTTCTTGTGTAGTTGTGCATGCGTTTGCATAATAAGTTCCTGTTTTTACTGTTTATGCGTGCATGCGAGTGTGTGTGTGTGTGTGTATCGCATGAACAAACCGTGTTTCTGTTCGTGTGTGAATGCATTGTGAGGTGTCATGTTTCCGTTTCCGCTTTTGTGAAGAAACGTCGCAAATATTATGACTGTGAACTTTCAGCAATGATGTTGAAACATGAGTCGCTTTTTTGCATATACGAAAATGCAAAATACACAGAAACTCACACACACACACACACACACACCGATACAACCACACGCAGACACTTAGCAAACTAACGGTGAAAGTGCTACGCATATCAGGTGCAACATTTTTCACCTTAATTTGTTTTATTCAATTTGAAGCCCGCACACGTTCTCTATATGCAAAATACATGCTTCATTTACTTGTGTGTCTGTGTGTGTGTGTGTGTATATTTTGTGCGCGACAGTATTAAATTTTTAAAACAATTACTGCTTATATTAACGTAAGGTCAAAAATTGTCTTCTTTAATAAACACAGTAACATATAAAATATTATGAACACATTTATTTCATATTTTAAGACATCAATATAGAAAAATCGATTTACGCACACGCACACATATGCATAAAGGCACGCGTGTACGCCAACGCATTGTCATGCATTAAAAAAAAAAAAAAAAACAACAAAAGATTAACTATAAAATAAGAAAAAAAAACCCACAGTTGACAAGAGAAAAATGAAAGCAACGTGAAAATCATGTCATTCATAAAACTTTTTCAATAAAAGTTTTACTTGATTTCTGCCAACATTTTTGCATTTTCACGAAAGTCAGGTCAAATCACTCAAGCCAGTCTCGGCCAAAGTCAAAGCTCTGCTGAGCTAAGCAGAGGCAAACAGTAGGACAACAATAACAAAAGAGACTATAAAAAAAAACAGCAAAAACAACAAAAAAGTATATCAAAACTAATACACTTTAAGTTAAACTGAGCTGTGCTGAGCCAAAGTCAAAGTGTTGCATAGCCAAGGCGTTAAGAGAGAAACAGTGATGATGAAAATGGGACATAAAAAAAAAGGATTCAATACAAAATTCTTATTCAATTTTTTCTACAGATCAATATTCTTATTCATTGCTTATTTAAGTTGTTTGCATAAATCTTGAGTTCGAGTTCGATTGCGACTTTTTGAATTTACACACACAAAAGTTTTGTCTTGTCGTTGTTGTTGTAAGAAATACAAACGAAATATGCTCAATGACGACAACGACGAATAAGGACAAATATGGTTTTGTGTGTAGAAAAGTTTCAAGCATATACATGCATATATCGATTTCAGCAAAAATTTCTGTTTACTTCTTTAACCATTAAACTTTTCAATTTATTTCCTTGTGTCAAACAAAAGTGACAAAATCATTACTCAAATACACACAAAGTGTTTAACATTAAAAGAAGAAGAAGAAAAATTGCAGATCAGTTTGATTTTCAAACTGCGAAGCTTTATTTGCTTGTAATTTATAACGAGCTTCACACTTTTGCTTTGACATACAATTGAAGAAGGAAATTCGAACGCTATACTGCCGTATGTGCTATGTAGCTTTGGATAACATATATAATATATAATATTGATATCGAAAAAGGCTTAAAGCATAGGTTTTTATTATTTGTCTTTGAAGTTTGTGCATAAATGCAATGAAAAGTTAATGTTGATTTAATACAAATAGCAAAATAGACAGACGGCAAACAACAACAACAATAAGTAATAATTTGGTCAAGAATAGTGAAAATGTTGCGACACCATTAAAACGCAAATACAAATGTCAGTTGAAAGAAAAAGTCGTAAACACAAAAGACGAAGATAAAAAGTATAAAAATAATTGCAGTTGCCAAAAAGAACATTACCAGCTGCTTTAAGCATTATTCAGCATGCCAGAAGCACATGAAGAAGAAGCAGCAACAGCAATGAACAGCATGAGAGTTATAAATAAATAATAATGTTGAAAGCTACTGTACGAGAAACAAACACACACACACACACACACACGTACAAACAGATAGAAAAACAAATACAGCCAAGTTTGTATCTCAGCGAATTGAGTGCAAGTTGAATTCTTGCTCATTATGAAAGGCTAACTGCCAAGCACAAATACGTACACACATAAGTGTCTGTGTGTGTGTGTGTGTGTTTGAGATTTCTTCATTTTTTTCGTTTGTTTTTTGTTGCTAAACAAACGCAATAAGTAGAAAGCAGAAACAATTTGCAACATTTTAGTATTCGACAACAGGAAAGTAAAAGTAGCTAAGAAAAGAAAGCGCAGCGCAGCTCAACTCTTAACACAGGCGGGTGCGGCACGGAGGAGTTGTGCCAAGGCGAAGTCGTTAACAGCTCTGTATGAAAAATTATAACTAGAGCAAACTTTTTCACGCGCAGAGGCACCAAACAAAGTAAACTAAACGAGCTCAAATAACGGAAAACAATGCAAGGAAAATAGCAAAAACAAGAACAAACAAAACAAAAAAAAGACCCAGTGATGAAAAACACAAAAAAATCAAATAAAAATGCAACAAGCTTAAACATGTTTTCATGTAATAAAATTCAAGAAAACTATAACAAATTACATTCAAAGAGATGAACAAGTGAGTGCAAGAAAGTGAGTGACAACAGCTGGACAGATAAATAAGCATTAAGTTCAAGAACGAATTTTCAACGTAAAACAGCTTTATGTGCTGAGGGCCACTTTGCAACATAAGAGTATATGATGTTGATATTTTTTTCGACTTTCGGTTTGTTGGTCACAGTGCGCAAATCGTTTTGTGAATGATACATCGCTTAAGAACATTTATCGCTTATTGCTCATCGCTAAATTTTGCGTATTATAAATGCTAAGCTCAAACTAACTTAGTTGTTCTTTTGATAAGCGTTAAGAGAGATGAGCAAAGAGAAGCTCAAGCTTGTTCAGGCGGAGGGGTTAGGAAAAATGGGGGTGTTAAACAGTGTATGTATGTACATGAATATGAGTTGTTGTTAGAGAGCAAAACTTTTTTCATTAAGCGTTGTCAGGCCGTGAGCCGTGAACCGTGAACGAGCGTCATAAACTTTTCGAACAACAAGACAGTCGAAACAGTCTACTGTCTTTGCCTTCTGCCTTCTAGCTGCTGTTACTGTTCTACTTGGCTAAGCGATTCTGCGTGCAATACGCATATGAGAATAAAAAAACAAACAAAATGGCGGCGATGACAACAACGATAACGAAGACGATAGTCTTTACGATGAGACCCAAGTGCATAAGCAAAAAAAAAACGAAAAACAAATGATAAAAGGCGACGCAAAAAAATAAAAAATAATAAAAAAAAAAATTAAAAGAAACAAGAAGAAGAAAACAAAATGTAATAAACTGAAAAGAAGTGAAATGAAGAGCAAGAAATAAAAATTAAATGATAATAATGCGGCTGCGAAAATGGCGCCGACCACAACTTATACAGAGACACACACACACACACTCTCACACATACAATTGATGGCCGGTTGAATGCTTAGTCGATTGAACTCCTTGCCAGCTCTGCTTTGATGCTTTGCCTCATTTTATTACGTGCCGAATTTAGTTTTAACGATTTGATAAATTTTCATGCACACACATATATTCTTTTTATTCTTATTTATATGTATTTAAGTACATTTGTACATATATGTTTAAACATTTGCCACTGGTATGTCTTATACACTCAAGTAAGACTTCATGAACGCCAATGGTAACGAAATGTTCGACATGCTTCGTTCGCTTATGGCACAAAAAAATGCTTTTGGGAATTGGCTGTGCTGTTGAGCTCTGAGCTGTTGATGTTCAGCTGACTCAGTCGAGGCTCTACTTTATGTACATAACCACACATACACACACATACAAACAGACAGAAAGACAGACAGACAGACAGACAGGCAGAGAAACGTGCAATCAGACATGGCGTTGCGTATGTGCGTGTCAAGTGCATTTGCTGGCAAAAATTTTTTATGATCGGGACGGTTTTTAATGATGCGCTAAAGAGCTGTTCGCATTTTATTTCACTGCTGCTGTTTTGCCTCATAAAAAATAAAAGTTTCCACAAAAAAAAAATATATATACACACACACACACACACAATGGCATATATAACTAAACACACGCGTTGTGGCAATAAAAAAAAAAGCAAATAATAATAATGCGCTGCCATATCAAGAAAACCGTCAACAGAGCTACTTTCACATGAGCATGAAAGCTCTGAGTTTTCTTCGTCATGGCCATGTGAGCTTATAATAAAAAGGAGCAACTTCATTATTACCAACAACAGCAGCAAAATCATTATCAGCAACAACAAAAACAAAAGCATACAAAAAAAAATTGTTTTTATTTTTACTTTTGAGTAAGAAAATAAATGCAATAAATGCCAATAAAGAAATCATGCAAAATAAAATAAAATAAAATAAAATACAATGAAAATTATCACAAAGCAACGAAGACAAACGCTTAAAATGCAAAGAAACCGAAAAAAAAAAATAAAAATTTAACAAAAAGCAGCAAACGAATGAATGTAAGAGCAGCATAATTAAATAACTGTGCAATCTCATCAACGGAATAATGAAGAAATGATGAACTCGTGCCAACACTCAAGCAACAAAACAACGGATGTGCTCAACTAACAGCAACAGCAACAGCAACAGCAGCAGCACGAGCAACAGCCACGGCAATGGCAACGGTAAAGGCAAAGGCAAACAGTGTGCAAGATGGAGCGCGAGGATAAGAGAGAGATGAAAACTGACAGCAAATATTCAACGTCGAAGTAAGAAAAATTGTACTAAAAGCAAAAAATTGTTAAGCAATGGAAAGGGGTGGGGGTTGTCGTAGGGTAAATGCAAAAAGCAACAAGAAAAATCATGTCAAAGGAAAAACAAAATGTTTGCATTTCAAACAAGAAATAAAAAGATAGCGGAAAATAAAATAAATGAAAAGCAAAGCAAAAAAATAAAAAAAAAATACTATATGTTAAAACTGCCGCATCGAGAAATTAAGCTAAACTGAAAGCGTGGATTTCTGAGCGAGAAAAAGATGAAAAGTTTTTAAAAGCGCAAACAACTATAAATATAATTTTATTTATTCATTATATTATTATTTTTGCTTTTTTTGTGCATTTCACTTGCGACGCACAAAGGAAAGTTGACGTTGTCGTTGTCATCGTCGACGGCAATGATGGCAATGAGAATGATGATGATAATGATGATGCCGTTGATGATTTTGATTGTGCTTATTACGCGTTGACAAAGAATGGCGGGCAAAAAGCTAACAGCAACTTATATATGTATGTTACTTGTATATAAAATCAAGGGTGTGCCAAAATACAAATACGCAAATTTTGCATTCAAAATCTAAGCTGAGTATTTCTTAAAACAGCAACATTATAAACTCTTATGTTTGCTAGTGCCGCTAAACACATAAGGCATACCAACATTAAGCATGAAAATTAAATTTCAATGCTAAGCTATCATATGTGCTTTGTGTGCCTGTGTGTAACATAGAAGTATACTCTATTGACTTATTAATTTTTTAGTTCATTTGAAAAAAAAAAAAACCTCATTTTGGCACACCCTTTATTTGTGCATGTATTTTATGGGCGTATTAAGCTTAAGAAGGCGTGCCAGCATGGCTTGCGGCTTCAACGAATTTGAGCGTTAAAACAAACTGCAGACAAAAGCTGAGCGAACACTTGGCAGGAATTTGCTCGCAAGCTGGCAAAGCTGATGACAGTGCGGCTGACTGGCTTGCTGGCTCGCCATCTGTGTGTTTGGGTTGGTTGGTTGGTTGGTTTGGTTGGCTGGCTGGCATGCAGGCGTCATTGCCGATGCTTAATAATGCACTCAAGCGCAGCAATTGACTCTTTGTTGTTGCTATTGTTGCCATACACAAGTACGCCCACACTTGTGCTGTGACTCTTTTACTTACTTACTCATTGCTCGCCTTTATCTTATAGCAATTTTTGATTTTTTTTTTTTTTTTTACTGCTGATGGTCATATTATTATTTTTAATGCTGGCCTGCATTGCTGTTCTTTATCCTTTGTGCTTTTCGCTGACCTATTCTTTGCTTCAATGAAATATTTATATGTATGTTCCACACCCCAACCTCACTTCGCCCTTTTACAGGCACACAGTCACACACAGACACAACAGTAACGTCACGACGCAGTTGCGCACACTTTGCTTAATTTGATGTTGTGTATTTTAAGCACATTGCGCTTAATTCAAGGACCGCCTACAAATATGCAATGCGCTATGCGACCATCAAACACCCCATGTTGTTGTTTTTGCTGTCGCTGTTGCTGCTTTAGTAAATGCCTTAACAAGACTTGAACAACATTTGGGTTTGTCTCTTTTTTGACTTTTGAGTGACTGTGAAATTAATTGCCAAAAAAAAAAGGGGGAAAGACGAAGAATTATGGTACAGCATTGCACTTATTTCAAATACTTGCATGCTGCAATTAAAAATCAACAACAACAGCAACAGCAACAACGACAGCAAATGCAACCTTGCCTTGCTTGTCAGCCGCAAATGTACGTCTTTCCTCGGCCTCATCACCGTCTCGCGTTCCGTCACATGCCCTCACTGCCAACCAGACACGCCTTTGCATTGCATTGAGTTAAATTAAGTCAAGCCGCGTCGCTGTCGCTGTCGCACTCAGCTGAGCCCTACTGAGCCCTGCTGAGCCCTCCTCTGCTCGGCTTTGCAGCGCTCTCCACTTCTGAGTCGCCATCAACACTTTTCTCATATTGTCTTCGGTTTTGTTATGTTTTTTGTTGTTTTTGCTGTTTGTTTTCCTCCATTTTTTATTTTTTTTTTTTATTTTCTGTTCATTACTGCCTCGTTTATGGTTTTCTTTTACATTTTGCTTGACTTTCCTTTTTCGTTTTCTCGCATTTTGCTTACTTTATGGCTTGTTGCATTTAACTTGAGTTGCAAAAATGTCATATTTTCAACGCTGCCCTCGTCAACATTTCCCTTCATTATTTATATCTCTTTTTTTTCTCTCTATGTGAGTGTGCGTGTGTGTTTGAGTCAGGGTTGTCACGGCATGCCACATTTTAATTTACTTAAGCATATCCGAACGTTGCGTTTGCATTTGTTGTGTTGTGTGGAAATGAGTTAAGTGCACGTTTTTTTTCTTTTTTCAGTACCCTTTTCACTTTTATCATTTTTTTCATTCTTCAGCTTGTGTTTTTGCTATCACACATACACACACGCACACATACACACTTATTAACGCTTTTGAAAACGAAAGTAAAAAGTGCATTTTTGAAAGAAAGCCATTCAAGTTGATGAGTATGAGTATCCATATATGAGAGAGCATGTATGTGTTTGTCGTGTGCGTCGTGTTTATCTTGGTAAGTGCACGAGCAGTAACTCATTTTACAAGCATACTCAACACAAGATTGACGAACGAACGAATGAACGGACAAACGGACGGACACACTTTGACTTGCGCTAATGTAGTCCGCACAAGTTATTGTTGCTCTTCAAACACTTTATACTTTTTGCATGAATTTAAACAAAATATTTGCTTTAAATAAGAAAATATTTGTTTATCGTTTTTCTTTTTTTTTTTGTTTTGCGCACAAGATAAGAACAAAAGAACGATATCTTTTTAAGTGTTAGAGAACTAATAAAAAAAAAAAAAACAACAAAAAAATTTAGTTGTTAAAATTGCACAGAAAGTCAAAAGTTTTCGATAAAATGCCAACAAAAGTAACTGAGCAGTTCACTGAGGCAAGCCAAACAAATATTTGGACAAAGCAACTTGACCAAAAGACACAGCAAGAGAGGCCGTAAAAGGCATCAAACCAAAAGTGCAACAAAAGCTATTAAATTGTTTGGTTGCGAAAGAGTGCGAGAGCGCAAGAGATATGTACTTAAAAATGCAAGAAAGACAAGAAAAGGCAGCAACAAAAACCCTACAAATTTATTCAAAAAAGAAAACAAAAAAAAAAAAAAACAGTTTCAAAGTCATGTCAAAATGTAACATAAAAGAGAAAACAAGTTGCAAAAAAAAAAAAAACAAACAATAACTACAAGAAAAAGACAAAACACGAAAAACCCAAAAAAAAAAATCGAAAAAAAAAACAAAAAAGTTCAAAAGTGCCAAAGAGAAAAGGCAAAAGTTTTTAATTAACTACAATTGAACGAATATTTTCCAGAGGCACCTGAGAGTTTTCAAATGGCAAACGATGTGCCATGCGAAAGAAGGCAGGGGGGGTGTGGTGTAATGAAAACGCATACTCATACGCTGTGAAAGGGCACATTGAAGTAAGAAAAGTTGCTCAAACCACAAAGAGGCACTTAACATTTTTTGTGTAACAGAACTTTGGTCTTTACATCAGACTCTTGCTGCTTGTTCGACGCCTATGCACGGTTTGGCCAACAATTGTGTGCTTTTGGTTTTTGGTTTTTGTTTTATTGTCTAACACCTTTTATGATAGACATACACGTGTTTTCCCTGTTGTGGTTGTTGTTGTTGTTGTTTGTTTACCTTACCTTCTCTTTTGTTTTTATGCCGTAAAAGTCAAAACAAAAAGTTTTGACAGCAAAAGTACTTAAAGAAGTTGCTAGTCAATATGACATTCGAAAAAAAAACAAAAAAAAAAAACAAAAAATATAAGCAAAATCAAAATTAAAAAAAAGAAAAAGTACAAGAAAAAAATGTTTGCAAAAGCAACTGATGAAGGTTGCTTGAAAGCGTACAAAACGAAAGATAAAAATCGCAATGAAACAAACATTTAACAACAGCAACATGTATCTATATATGTACATATGTAGGTGTGTGTGTCTGTGTTAGAAAACGTTTCAATGTCTATACGTTTGTATGTTGTATATTTGTTGCCTAAGGGCAACAACAAACAAACAAACAAACAAGAAAACACATCAAAGCTTACATCAACGCACAGTTCCAAGAACTAAGCCAAGATTCAAGCCATTCAACATTGTATGTAAGGCAAATACTTGAGGCGTTAAAATGAAACTGTAATGAATCTGAATTGAAGTTGTAAATGACAACAAATACATTCAAAGATTTATTCTAAGTAGCGCGTGTCATCCTTCTAACCTTAACCGTTTATCTTTTGTGTCTATGTATGTATGTGTGTGCCTTTGTTTGTCAATGCCAAGCAGCGCCTTGAGCTATGCTACAAATTTGCTTTTTTTTTTCTGAGCTAAGTTTTTTTTCATACATTTTTCTTACTTTTGTATTCAAGACTTTGATTTTGATTGCAAAAACATGTGCTTATTTATTATACTTTAAGCGCTAGAGTCCTTCAGATAATACGCTCACTGCTCTTTCGCTGTGTCGTATCTGTATCTGTCTCGTATCTGTGTCAGTATCATTATCTGTAGCTGTATCATAATAGAGTACGTCAGTTCATGTAATTCATGCTGTTATCTTCTTCTTTATTTTTATTATAGATTCCGAGCTGGAGGAGTTCGAGACGCCCGCCCGTTATCGTCCAGACTCGTTGAGCGCCTTGAGTCGTGCCACACGTTTCACCGAAGACGAAATCAAACGAATTTATCGCGGTTTTAAGGCTGAATGCCCAACGGGCGTCGTCAAGGAGGACACCTTTAAAGTGATCTACTCGCAATTCTTTCCACAGGGAGGTTCGTGCGGTACAGTATACATCGTTTTGTTAACATTTTGACTTGAACTAGTTACTTACTAACGCTTGCGATACTTTTTTTATCGTTCTTGTTTATTTTTTATATTGCAACTTAAATTAATAAAATAAAACGAAAAACCAAAAACAAAAAACAATAAAAATTAATCCCTTAACAATAATGTTGATGTTACAAATTCATGCTTATTATTAAAAAAAAAAAAGAAATTAAAAAAAAAAAAAATAATTTTTAATATTTGTGTACGAATGTGTGTGTAGTTGTGTATCTGTGCGTGTGTTAATTTAAATCCAATCAATACACACGTACACACATTGACACAAACACTTGCTTATGTCTGTTTGTAAGTGTATATGTAATTATGCTTGAATGATTTATTGGCTAAGAAACTTTAAAATTTTATGCAATTAAATAAACCAAAAAAAAAAAAACAAAAAACAATAACAAACATTTAAGTATCTTTAATTGTTAAGTTTATTTCCTCAATGTGTTTTCATTGTTTTTACATATATATGTAATTGTGTATGTTCATGTATTCATATATGTACGTATGTATTCGTGTATGTGTATGTATGTGCGCATAATGTTGAAATAATATTCAATAAAATTGTTATTTTTGTATAGTTTCTAAGTGATTTATAGCTGTTTATATTATTCGCCAACAAATACATCATCAAAAATCAAAAGCAAAAAGAAAAACAAATAATATACAAAAAAAAAAAAAAGAAAAAAAAATTCACCAGAAATATAAATCAATCAAGTAAAATTGGCTAAGAAAATAAAGCAAGAAAAACTTTCAATATAATCAAAATGCAAAACAATTTATCATTTTCATTGCCATTTTCAAACATTTCGCATTTGAAGTGAACATAAAATAAAATAATATTGTTTCAGGAAAATCGTTAAAAGAAAAGCAAACACAAAAGTCGAATTTCCAAGAATTCTTGAATTTATATTCCAAACAAATTTCGAGTTTAATTGTTGTTTTTTTACTTGTCGATTAAAAATAATAAAAACAAAAAATTCTTTTGATTTTATATTTTATTCATGCAATTTGTTTTTGTATAAATCAATGAGCATAAATTAAAAATTAAAAATCAAACCCCAAAACAAAAACAACTACAATTAAACAACACGTTGAGCCTTTACAAAAGAACAGCACTAAATTTCAGTGCTACACTGCTGTATGTTGCACGTGGCTTCTTTGTAACATATGACATGCCTTTATAATTAAACAGATTTTCTTGAAATATAACTAAAGCTTAAATCAAATATAAGATAATTTAAAAAAATAAAACTAAAATCATTCATTTGGGCGCCACAATGTCACAGACAGATACACATGTCAAACGCCCCATTTTTTTTTTTTGCGTCTGGGTTTCAAAGAAGACATTCGACAGCAAAATATTTACAAGCGTAGTAGAACAAAAAATACAAATGTTTTCCTTCATGCGCTTTTTTTTTTTTACTTTTGTGAGCTTTAAATGAGACCAAATACATAAAATGATTATTGTTTATTTGCTTAAAAGAAACAAACGCAGCGTGACAAGAGACAATGACTGACCTGACAAGCGACTAATCAGACAAACACACATAAACACACACCGACAGACAGTCAGACACACACAGACATGTTTTCATCACCATTTTTTTACAATCAACATGATCATTTTTATATTCATTATTGTTTTTGTACGCAGTATGCGCTTTGGGCAGTCAACACACAGCGTCGTCAAAGCAAAAATAAAATAAAATAAAATACAAAAAATAAAAACCAAATTCTGTTTATTTGGTAATTTTTTTTGTTTGTTTATAAGTATTCTCAAAGCGCACAGAACCAGACAGTCACTGACTTTTTTGTAGTTACAATACAGACAAAAAACAAACGGACATAAAAATAAGGTAATAAAACAATATATTTATACTTCATAAAGGAGCAAAGTATATAGAAGAGTAAAAGATAAATTAAAGTAAAGAAAATATACATCATGTCGCAATACGTTGTACAACAAACATATGAAATCAATTACAAATGCTTTATGCAAGTAGCAACAAGCGCAGATGAAGGCAACGAACAGCGCTGGCAAAAAATAGCATTGCATACCCGCAGGCGCGACTGTCAATAGTTGCTTAAACACTTTTGTGCAAGTTTCTGCATGCAATTTACAAAATTTGCTATAATATAAAACGATGCGCCGCGAGCAAAGTTCAGACAAGTCGAATCACAGCAAGTCGACTCGCATCAAGTGGAATTGTGTTGAGTTAGGAGTGTGCAAACACAAAAGCATAAAAATTCATGTTAAAGTCCAAACCAAGACATAAAAAAAAAGAAGAAAATAAGCAAAAAAAAAAAGAAACAACAAGAAAGAATAAGCATAGCGGAATAACAAAAAAAATTAGTAAATCAGAGGCGTGGACGATACGGCGGTTGTAGCATAAAAAGGAAAATCATGTTTCACAAGCCATATTTTGTTTTTGTTGCTCAGTTGTTTTTTGTTTTTTTTTTTTTTTTTTGTTGCTGTTGCTGTACTTGCTGCTTTCAACATCGTCGTCGTCTCATTTCATTTCAAGCGCCACCCACTTGACCTCGCTTTTGAATAACAAGTAAATTTACACGTTTTTGTTATTTATTTTTTTTTGTTTTTTTCTTTCGCTTTTGCTCATCAAATGAAAATTGCACGAAAAATGAAAAAAAAAAAAAAAAATAAGAAATTTATATACATTTATACATATTTATAAATATATATCTTTCTTATACATATATATAAATAATCATAATAAAGAAGCATAAGACGTTAAAAAAGAAAAGAAGCACAAAAATGAACTAAATTAGAACAACAACAATCTTAAAGACGAAAACACATACAGACGTACACACAAAGCAGCCGTGTCGCTGTTGTTGATGAGAGCAATTATCAGAAGAATAATGTTACAGTAAAAAACATTTTTATGCAACATGGACATTCTTTTTTAATTTGCACGAAATATATTTCAACTATATATGAAAATGTTTAAAAAAAAATGAAGAAAATTAAGTTTCAAGTTACTTTTGAATGACATGAGACAATGATGCAGTTCAACTAAGTTAGTTTTCACTGTGGCAGCGTTTTAAAACATGCTTTTGTCGAAGACATTTGTTAAAAGGTCGAAATGCCAAATGGCAAAGAACCATACGACAATAATAACCCATGTCAATGACAACAACGACAACAACAATAAAAGATAATACATGAACAAAAGCGAGCGAACGAAAAAAAGCATAAAGCGCCAAAAATAAGTATATAAATAATATATAATAATAAATAATAACAGTGCGACAACAGATAGAAAATTCTGAAAGCTAAAAGAAACTCAAACGCGGCGAAAGGGACGCAAGAGACAAGAGAAGAAAATTGCAAGTTAAAGTGAAAATCAAGAGAGCGCAGGCAACGATAAATTAATTTAGGCACCATTTTCAATTTGCGGTTAACGAGCGAAGAGCATCAGAGACGAAGCCAAACGAAAGGCGAGGTAGACTGAGGGCATAAGCCAACACACACACACACATATATGATGCTTACATGACTTTGTGTGAGTGTGTGTGTGTGTGTGTGTGTGTGTGTGTGTGTGTGTGTGTGTGTGTGTGTGTGTGTCTAATGCTGATAACAAGCACTTACAGTCTTCATGTCTATGTGTTTGTGTGTATGTGTGGCCTTTGGCAATAAATTCTACTTAAAATACGTGATTATGTGTATTTTTTTTTTTCCATTTTTTTTTTCTACACCACACCACAATGACAGCCACCACCATGCCACACTTTGCCAGCACCTTCCCCACAAATGCCCATGTGCCATTGTCGTCAATCCGCTTGCTGGGGCGGCTGCTGTCTTAAAGCAAATAATAGGACATGTTACAGGTCAAAGCCTGCTATCAACATAAGAAAAATATTGCTACACATGTTCGGCACTAAATTATTATAATAAACTTATTTTCGCTTCTTTGCTGTTTCATTCTGTATATACCACATACATGTGTGTGTATGTGTGTCGCCTTGTTGTTGTCGACATCGACATCAGCATCAACATCAACAGTTACTGCACTAATATTGGCAGCCGAAACAGTCTCTGCCACAAAATGAGCGACACCCAAAAAACATCCATTAAATTTACTCACACACATACAACATGGCGTATGCGTAACTCATGCATTGCGTATACGCCACGTTGACGCTAAGCGATAATAGGCTGAGCAACAAAGTGTGCTATGCTGTGCTGTACTGTGTTGGGCGCGTGGCACTTTTTTTAAGCAAATTCTATTTTTTTTCGGAAATCTCTTTACGATGACAAATACTTATACACACACACAAACACACACACACAAACAACGGCAATAAGACTTATCTTGTCGCGTCTCAGCTCACTGCATCCACCGGAAAAAGCTTGTAAAAAAGCATAAGCAGGCATGACACACACACACACACACACGCACATGTATTTACTCTGATGAAAAATAAATAATGAAATCATTTTTTATTTTGATAAGCCGCTTTTACCAACGCAATGCAAGCGTAAGAGACACAAGCGGCTGGGGCTGAAATATCATCAAACATGATGATTTATCACTTTCACTTTGTGCGTTCAACGTTTTTTCTTTTTTTTTTTTTGTTGTTTTTTTCTTACTTGCCGCCGATGTTGATGTTGATGCGGACACCGACATGGCTTTCACTGTTAATTTTTGTTAACATATTTTCTTGTTAGATTTACGCAGATTTCTTTTTTTTTTTTTTATTTTTTTTTTTTTTTGTTTTGTTTACTCAGATATACTTATATAAAAATACTCCGATACGGCAAAAGCGCAAAAATTTAGCATTTGGCATTTATTTTTAAGTCGCTTTTTACAAGCACTTTCTCCGATTTATAGACATACTTTGACTGGTCATAAATTTTGCAGCCATCATTTCGCTTCTTCTTTTTTTTTTTTTTTTGCTGCATCGTATAAAAATCTCAAAAATAATCTGCACATGTGTTCAAAATATCGACGAGTTGACGAATTCAAAGCGCCTTCAAATACATCATTATTATTATTGTTGTCAACATGATCATTAACTTCATCAACGACAGCATTGACTTTATCAACATCTGCTTACTTATTCAACTAAACGAAGATGACAAAGATGACGCAGAAAGAGACTGTATATACATACATACATATATATTGACTTTGGCATGTGCATAATTAGCATGTTGAGTGGACAAAGTTTATGCAATGTTAACTTTTGGTGATAAAGAAAACTTTTTATATTATAGCATATATAAAACAAAAAAAAAAATACATACAAAAAACGTAAAAAGAAAAGCAACGCAAACAGAAATCTAAATAAAAAGCAAAGCAAGACGCAAAAAAAAAATATAAAAAAAATGAGTTGTAAAAGTTTGTTGCAAGTTGTTACAACTGGCAACCGCTAACCTTTTGACAGAGCCGACAAACTAAACGCATAAGTAATGTAGGCGATTCACTGAAATGAAATCAGGAAAACGGAACCAAGCACAACGATGACGCCGATGCCGATGCCAACGTCGACGCCGACGCCAATGTCGATGCCGAGGCCAAAGAACTTTGCGAGTTGCTTTGTGAATGTGAGGGCACCAATGAGTTTCGTATACCAAAAGCAAACTTCTGATGTGACCGCTATAAAACTTTGCCATGCAGTACCAACAACAACAACAACAAGAACAACAACAACAACAAGAACAACAACAACAACAAGAACAACAACAATAGCAACAACAGCAACAACTACTGATGGCAAAAGTTTCAAATAAGTTGGCAGCAAATTTAGCGTTACATGAGCATCGTTCGCTCATTGCTTCATGCATTCATTCATTCACTCATTCATTCATTCGTTCATTCATGCTTAAATTCCTAACATTCTTTATCATTCAACCATTCATTCTTTTACTCATTCATTCATTCACACAGTCAACCCAAATGTTTGCTTCACACTCACTCAGCGAACTCACACTTACAAATTGTTTGCATAGTTTTAGACGCACAAGCAATAAAAACAAAAAATTGAAAAAAAAGAAATACAAAATAAATTTTAACCAGCGAAAAATTTATATCAGCAGCAAAAATAAGTTACAAAACAAATTCGAAATATTTTCATAGTTCATCAAACGATAAAATAAACAAAAGAAAGTTACAATTTTTTATTTGTTCAACTAATAAATGTATTTATGACTCTAAGTGTTTTTTTTTTGTGTTGTATTCAATTAAATGCTTAAATTAAATTTAAAATCGATGTATATGTTTGTGTATCGGTGTGTGTGTAGCCAAGCCTTTGTTCTTAAACCTGTATGGCTTTTAACAACAAAACCAAAAAAAAAAAAAAACAAAAAATTATTTTTTAAACTAAAAACAAAAATACTAAAACAAAAAAAAAAAAAAAGAAATTAATAATTTAACTAAAATTTATTTAAATCATACATTTAACTAATTAACTTTTTTATTTCTATTATTCTGAAAATGCTAAATAAAAAAAACAACAACAACAAATAAAAAATAGCAAATCCAACACTTTATGCGCACTACGTCTTCAATACATTGGATCAAGATCACAGCGGCATCGTGAGTTTTGAGGTGAGTAAGAAAATTTTTAAACCGCTTAAATATATTAAACATAATTGCACACACAAACAAACGTTCATGCAGAATTCGCCATTAGAATAACCGATGGCTAATTAACTAAGATACATAGTCGAAAGATGTCAGCCGAAGTAACGCTTCAGCATATGTGTGTGTGTGTGTTCTGATAATTGATATTATTGCTCAATTAAGTAGATTATTAAATAAATAAGCACAAATTGGCACTCAACTAATAAATAAATAAAAGAAAGCAAGTGAAAAGTGTGGCGAAAAGGGCCGAAGGAAGTATAAAAACAGAAAATGTAATTAAATAAAACTAACACAGTGAAATGAAGTGTTCAAATGCAAAATGGCGAAAATAGAATAATTTTAATTAAAACCAATTTGTGTGCTTATCAAGAATAATTATGCTCTAAAACCCTTTAACACTTTTTGTTTGTTCCCTTGCACACACACACACACATATATACATATGTTTATATATACATAAATAAACAGACAGACAGTTAAGCGCCACGCGAACAGCAAAAGCGTAGCAAAAAGAAAAAATACTAACACAAATGAAATAAGAGAAACATCAGGGAATCAGCATAATTGCGTCGACAGAAGCAAATTTAGCCATGGCTCACGCGGACGACACAAAGACATGTTAAAATAGACAAGAAAAATTATACTCACTGCCATGAAAACGATTGGTTGCCCTTCACGCAACCTTTCTCATCTAAAATACTTTTAAAAAATCATCGTCTTTAGGTAAAACATTCTTTTATTAGTGATACCTAAGCTTCGATAGATGTGTGTCTTGTGTATGGTGTAATTATTATTGGTTTATGATAAGACTACCATAAGCGTATTACTTTTAAAACCAAACAAACTTAAATTCTCTTCATCTTCGTTTCTTTGTGCCTTTCATAAAGAATATTTTTAGTGATCCAACCAGAAAACCAAATAGAAAAACATTATAATGACCGACGGACTTGACTTGACTTGTCTTGTCTAATGATACATGAGTAATATGTCTTCTTCAGTATGTCACAAATCACATAATAAAATTAAAATGCTGTTAATTATATGAAGTGTATAAAAGAGAAGAAAACAAAGGAGAAAAAAATGAAAAAAATAAATGGACTTGTTACTTGTTTGTGTAGGATTTGACCAAAGACAAAGCAAATGAAAATGGAAAAAAAAACAAATACAACAACAAAAAAGAATGAAAAAGTTGCAAAATGATGCGGGCGAAAAGAAAGAAAGAAAAACTCGAAATAAAAAATAGAAACAAAAACAGCAAGAAGCAAGCAGTAGAAGGAGAAGAAGGAAAAAGCACAAAAAAAGATGTAAAATAAACTTTGCGAAAAGCCAATTAAAGCTGCGCAACTCGACATTGTGTTAATATTACTGAAGCTGAAACTGAAGCTGAAGCTGAGTCAACCGCAACTATAAACGAATTGAAGCTTTGCTGGTCAACTGTTCTCCTACCGAACGGACTAGGCGAACACTGAGGCTCCTGCCATTTAGTACGTACAATTGGTCGCAGTCAGAGTCATGATGGCAACGACTCTGTCGTCGTAAAGCGCGACTTATGAAGAAACAAAAATACACACACACACTGATACATACACGCAGACACAAACACATACACACACGCAAAATGGCCACACAAGTTAAGTTAGAACAGAGGCAAAGACCAGCTAAGAGCAGAGCTGTACGCATATACTGACCCAAAAAAACACATACACATATACACGTACATATACACAGAAGACAAAAAAAAAAAGGAAAAACGGTATGATGAAAATAACTGTATACAAGCATTTAAGCCGTGTCCGACATTGTAATTGAGTTTTTATTAAGCGTGAAGCTTTGAGTATTTTTTTTTCCTTCTCATTTCTTTTTTTTTTTTCGTCTCTTTTTTTTCGGCTTTGAGTTTGTTTCTTTGTTGTTTTGCTGTTGTTTTATTTAATTTTTTTTTTTTTTTTCATGCAATGTATTTAGAGAGACTGCAATGAAATTATCTTTGCTACGGTTTTCCTTTCGGCTTCGTTTGGATTTAATTTTATTTTCATACCCTACACATATATTATGTGCGCTTTAGACCAAGGAATAGTAAGATCTGTCAAGTATATACATACATTCTTATATGAGTGATGAAAACGACGAGCGGAAACTATTGAGAGATATTTGTCTGTCTGTCAAATCGTACTCGAAAACTAGAAGAGCTAGTGACTTGATCAGCAGCAGATCAAGATTTGGCTCTATGTGTGTAGGGTATTTTGCTGTCAAGTATAATTGACAAAACATGTTTTTATTTGGCTTGTTTCTCTTTCCTGTTTTGCGTCCATTTTTTTTTTTTTTTTTTTTAGCAGTTACAACAAGTTGACAGCGTAAAAAGAGGACGCATCGTGGGCGCGTCGGTTGAAGTGTGCGCAGCTTTGGGTTAATTAAAATTGCAAATATGACAAGCAGAAAAACAGCCAAAAAGGATCATTTAAAACATTATAAAAATCTTTTTATAAATACCAAAAAAAAAAAACAAGACTTACAAAAGCTGATACGCTTAAACAGCTGCGTGTAAAGCCAAAAAGCGCTTTAAAGTGCAAATAAAACAATTTATATATCTTTTTATAAATACTTACATATATTTTTCATCGCCGGTAAATGACAGCAGCAAAAATAATTTATTAATGAACGCAAAAGCAACCACAGTGTGAAAAGAAAACGACAAAGATGCAATGAAAACAAGCATGAAAGAGAAACGCAAGAATAGTCAAGAAGGGAAAACAAAGAATAAAAAAAAATATTTATTGGTCAAAAAGCTTTAAGCGTTTGGCTGAGAAAGCAGGAGCGGCCAAATAAAAAGAAGTCTGCAGTCTGGAAATGAACGAATAGAACGTTATAAAGACGCCTTAAATAAATTACCGCTTAACGCGATTTTATGTGCCCCAACAAGAGATAAAAAACTTGCTTGACTTGACTTCATGGCTTGGCTTGGCTTGGCTTTACTTGACTTGTTTTGCTTTAACTTGACTTGACTTAACTTGGCTGCTGTTGTCGTGCATCAGCAACAATGAAAACGCAAACAACACACACACACACAAAGACATAGACACTAAAGAAAAAGTAGAAAAAAATACAATGTAAGCTTCATTAGCTTAAGATGCTATAACAAGTTTTCGCCATATTAACACACTAAGGAAGCCAACTAAGCAAAGATGAATGACAACCAAACAGGCGAGCAGACAAAGCATGATGCGGTCATTGTTGGTGGTACAGTGACATTAGCTCTCATTAGGCTCATCAATTTAAAGTAACACAGCAAACTGAAAGTCAAAAGTGTCTGTTGTTAAAATGAGACGATGCGATGGCAGAATCAACGTTGGCCGGAAATGTTTGCCGCCATCAAAGGAAATTGTTCAAGAGTGGGTCGCTTGGTCGCTTGGTCGCTCAATAATGTAACAAAGACAGACGTTGCAAAGGAAGGCGACTGAAGGCGATTTCACTTAAATCAAACCCGCCAACCAACGTGATCCATGCCAGAAGCTGTGTAAATGGCATAGTCATAAGCCAACAACAACAACAACAGCAACAGCAACATGGCTAACCGTCCAATGTGCCAACGTTTGTCCGTCCGTTCGAGCGCATGTCCGTTAGTCTGCCACACGTTGAGTGGTTGCCATTTGCGCTTATGCATGTCGCTTTTTACTTCGCCTTGTTCTGATTTTTCGTTTTTTTTTTCTTTGCAAGATTTTTGAGTGGGTGTCAATATCCGGTTTCCGGTTGCTTTTTTTTTTCTCTCTTGGTTTTTCATTAGCAATTTCTCAACGCGTTGCCTGACAGTGAAGCAGATGCCAAGACTTGGTTGTCTTAGCGACGCAGACTCGTAAAAAATTTCCATTTCGAATTTGTTTGTTTAAGCATGAAAGGTACGTTGGCAACGTTGGCTAACTGGAAGCATACAACAACAAGTGCACACACCATTAAAAATGCTCAACGTCAATGACGGACAGATGGACGTACGGACGGTCGGACGGACGATGTTGTAAAAGTGTCGGCAATCGTCGATGCAGAAGTAAAATAACACAAACAAAAACAACAAAAATTATACCAACGAAGATGAAAGGCAAAAAAAAAATGTGTCCTCGCGTATCGCATAAGCACTTGCATACCTTAATGGGCACGCGCACCTGCCACGCCCGCTTTAATGCGCTCTTCTACACTGTTCGGCTGTCAGTCTGTCTTTCTGTCTGTGTGTGAGTTACGCCTTATTTTTATATGTATTTTTATTTGCATTTCTTATTTTTTATTGTTCACCTGTAATTGGAAAGTAATTGAGCTATGCTGAGGCTGACGTTGACGTTGACTTTGACGCTGACACTGAGCCGAGCCGTGCCGAGCCAAGCCAAGCCGCACGGCGCTGCATTGAGTCATGCTGCACTTAACGACTAAAGCTGACCGAAGCCTGCAAATCCTTTTGCAACACGTTTGCACTTATCGTTGTTTGGTTGTTTTTTTTTTTGGTTTTTGTTTTCGTACAGAAAAGTTTGTTTTTCCATTTTTTATACTTGTTTTTTTTTTGCGCACAGCTGCTCAACACTTTATAATGAATAAAAGGCAAATGTTTTATGCGCGAATTGACACGTAAAGCAGCTTTGCGCTCATGTTTATTTTAATTGGTTATTTTTTTCATTTTCTCATCATCTCAAAAATAAATAAAAAAAAAATAAACAGAAGGCAAAACAAGAAAAGTTAAAATTGCATAAAAAATAAATAATGCAAAATGTCATGTCAAAAGTAAATTGCTGCAAACTATCAACGACAATAATAATAATAACAATAACAACAACAATAACAGATGACAGTAAAACATCAAAATCAAATGCAAATACAGAAACAGAAACAGAAACAACAGCAACCAACACACTGGCAAAATGAAGAATCTTCTCTTAAAATGGCATGAATATGCGCGGTTTTTATGCATGCATGCACACTGACAGACATTCATGCATGCATGCAGAAGAACGTCAGTTGCCAGAATTGTCAACATTTTACATTTTTTCTCCTCCTTTTTATACCCTATACATACCGTTTGTCAGGGTATATTAAGTTCGTTTCAAGCCAAATGTATGTAATATCAAAAAGAGACATGTAAGATCCCACAAAAAGTATATATAGTCTTCATCAGGAAAATAATTCACATTGGCACTGCTTTATCATTATTATCATATTATAACAACAGCACTGCTTTAAATATTGTCTAACCAACGATTTAATTTACAAATGTCAATAAAAAGTAGAATATTTCTTAGACTTTTAGGGTATTATATTGTCGAATATACTTGACTTTGCCGCCGTTACTTGTTTTAATTTTTTTTTTGTTTTTTTTTTTTTTGTTGAAAGTTGTAAACAAAACGGAATGGAAAATAAAAACACAAAAATCGCATAATGCATAAATAGCAACATGCCAAAAAGTATGTAGTATATGGGAGGGCATACATAGGCGTGGCATTTGTGAAACCGACAATAGTGGCAAAGTGTGCTATAAGAGTGCAAGCCAAAACGACCACGACAACTATGATGATGATACATAATGATGATGAGAATGGTGATGATTGTTATGAGAATATGCATGCATAGAACACTTCAATGCTTATAAGCGCCTTGTTGTCCTTAACGTACTCAAAATTTTAGTCAGTATATCGTGTTGTGTTGTTGTGCTGTTGTGTTGTTGTGTCGCGTTGTATGCAAATTGAAAATAATTTTGCATTTTGCACAATAGCACAGAATGGCGCACAATTTTAGCATAAGCACTAACATGAGTTTACTTCCGGCAATGGTAATTGCAACACCGAAACCAACAACAACAACTACAACAATGAAGGAAGCAAAAGAACACGCCTAAGATTGGCGTGTAGCGCCGTTGGACAACAGCTGTCAAAGCATTGAGCATCGAGCATTGTGCAAAGTGCAATTGAAAGTAACAAGAATGTACAGGATAGGACAGGACGACTGGACGACAGGTCACGTGAGGGATTCGTGCATTGAAACGATGAATTATGGCAAATTTAACGCCTGCAAAAGCAATATGAACACATATGTATGTACATTGATATATGCATGTATGTACGTGCGTATGTGTGTAGACCGGCACGTACCCTTGTTTATCTGACATTGTGCGCCATTTTGTACGCCATTTAGGTTTGAATAATGTCGTTTAATTGTAAATGACTTCATGACACGTGAGTTGCATAAACGCACGCAAGCACACACACACACACACACACACAGACATCAGTCTGACGGAGCGCATGTTTTATAGCTTCTGACGTTGCTTGACCAAAGTCGTTGCCATTACCATGGCCATCGATAACGACTTCCGGTTTTCAATTGAGCGCCAACTGTTTTCTTTTTCACCTTTTTCTTTTTGTCTTACTCCTCCTCCCTTTCGTGCTTAATGATGTCTTGTTTCATGTGAATTTTGCATGACATTAAAATACAAATTGAAAACTGTTTCTTTGTATATGTGAGTCTGTTTATGTGTGTGTGTCTATTGTATAGAAAGTAGGCACTTAATTATTATTATTATACTTTGTTATCTTTGCCATAGTCTTTAAATTATTCAATTAAAAAACAACACGATATTCGTTCAAGAATAAGAAAATATATCAAAGTACAAGTTTATTATGCATTAAAATTAATAGACACAACAACAACGACAACGACATCAAAAACAGACGAGTATACGTCAAATAAGTCTTATGATGCTTTTCAACTTAAGCTGATTTATTGTTGCTTTACAAATGAGTTGCGCCTAAGACTCTCTCTCTCTCTCTCTCTCTTTCACCCCCACTTTTCGTAGTCTTTTCAATCTTACTGTCCTTCAATTTTCAACTGATGCTGTCACTTGTTACTTATCTGCTTTCAATGTCGCTAAAGATGCTCTTCAGATGTCGTTTCTCTTTATTAATTTCTCTTCTGCTATACCTCTATCCCTCCTCCTTAGCAGTCGCTACTCAATGTCATTGCACGTTGTTGAATAAAATTAATAGCATCCAAAATAATTTGACAATTATTCTTCTAGTTTAGGCATAAGCGAAGTTTGAAAATTTCACAATATCTATCACAATATCAATATCGTCAATCATTGACCAAATTCCTAATGTTTCGAGAATTATAAAGCATAAAGCACCAAGTTTTGAAGTCTTTTATCGCTCTTCTAGCTAAGGCGATACATATCATACTTATAAGCGTTTAAAGTTTTTTTTCAAGTTGCCAAGCCCAATAGCTCAATGATTTATTCGTTAACAATATAGATTTCATTTTTACGCTCTAATAAAGCGTAACTAAATTCGCTTTATTTTCAACTTGATGC
The DNA here is from genome assembly GCA_034638295.1 of Phortica okadai. NCBI lineage: Eukaryota > Metazoa > Arthropoda > Insecta > Diptera > Drosophilidae > Phortica > Phortica okadai. Next base: position 45,841,521 of record CM067848.1, on the reverse strand, counting down.
TCAAACCTTGTCTACTCTGTCTCTCTCTGTCACTCTCTCTCCCACACAATGTCAACGTTGTCTTTTTCGTCTGCTTGACTGCCAACATTATTGTGAAAGAACACGCAACGTGCGCTGTCAGCTTTTTTTTATACTTAAAAGTGTCTAAAGTTATTTTATACTACTTAGAAATGTTTGCAATACGCTTAGATGAGTTTGTTTCGTCGTCGCAGATACTTTTGTACAAACAATTTGTAAAGTTTCTTGTTGTTGCCATTTAAGCTGATTGTTGTTGTTGGTGACGTTGGTGATTGCCTTGTTGTTGTTCTGCTTATACTTATTCTTGTTACTATAATTATTATTACTTTTGTAATATGTTATTGCGTGTTGTTGTTGCTTTTATTTTTATTGTTGTTGTTGTTGTCGTTGTCGGTTTTATTATGAATCTCATCACTTGAGCTTATTCTATACCAAAAGATCCGCTCACATCTTAACCATCCTTGTCGCCATCAAACACATCCTTCGTGTCATTGCGTTCGTCCTGAGGCTGTTGGTTTTTTTTTTTTTGGTTGTTCTTCTTACTAAGTATTATTTGAAAGTATATTAAATTGAATTATTTGCCGAGTACTTAAGTACATTAAAAAGTCGTTATTTTTGTATATGCTTGAGTTGACTTGCCCGCAACCCGCTTGTCTATTTGAGGTAACTTGGTAGCTTCTTCCTCTTCTTCTTTGTATGTGTCTTCTTTTTGTTTGCTTCGAGCAGTTGTATTAATAAATTCTTAATGACTTTCAAAATATTACACACGCAGCATTTTCTTTATTTTTTTTTTATTTTTTTATTATTTTGGGTATATTTAAAGTGATATATACGTGTGTGTGACACGCGCACATTAATAATTGACATGTTTTTGTTGATTTTCATGGTCATGTTTTCAATCTAACTTGACTAGCAATTCAATTAAGCCTAATTATATAAAAACTTACATAAGACGCAATTAATTTTATTTAATGCAACAACAACAACAAAGATCAATAACAAATATGGCACAGCAATTTTATTGTTATTATTATTATTATTTTTTTTTTTTTGTTGTTTTTCATTGTTGCTGTTTATTTTATTTTAAGTAAACAAATAAATATAATAAAAAAGGCACAAAAAATATGCTGCAATGTACTTAGTACAGCAAATTTTTTAAGTAAAGTACGATAAATAAGACATTAAAATGTTAAAATCTCCATCACCTTTATTTGCCTTAGAAACAAAAAAAATTATTGATTATTTTTTAGTAGCAAAACGAAAAACTAAAATACATTCATTAAAAAAAATCGGCCATGACTAGCTCACTTTCTCTAAGTTGCTATAATTGTACCTTCTTCTATTATTATAACTTACTTTGAAAACACCGACACACACACACACAAACACAAAGAGGCAAACTTATGTTTGAATAGCTGTAATAATTGCAAAAGTTCGCTAGAGACTTCTTATCAGAATGCGCCACAGACGCATTAAATCGAAAAAAAGGACAATTTAGCTCACACAAACGCATAAAGCGATTTGAAATGTTTTAAAGAAAGAGAAAGGAAGAAAACACATTTATAGAAAAACGTGCACAATGGGCAACAACAACAGCAACAGCAACAACAACATACAAAGAAACTTTGCTACTTTGCCACGTCTTATCTTAGAACATTTGTCATATTGCGCATAGAAATAAATGTCCAATTGGTGACTACGAAAGACGCTTCATTGTCCGCTCACCCACAACTGCACTCAAGCGCTGTCTTGCCACCAACATGCCATGCAGGCAAGCAAGCAAGCAAACAAGCAACAAAAAAATAGAACAAAAATAAAAAAAAAAAAACATGAAACATGCGAAGAAATATAATGGTAAAAGATAAAACGGAACAAAGCGAAGATTCCGCACAATTGCGGTTTACGAGCAATTCCTTGAAACAGCTTTTTTTTCCATTTTTTATTTTGAATTGTATTTTTTTTTCTTTTTGCTGCTTTCGTTAATAATGATACGCCCCCCAGGAGGACGGTGTTGTTACAGTAGCCAACGCATCATCTGCCAGAAGCGACACAAAGACAAAGACACCGACACCAACACCAACACTAACAACAAGCTGCCTGCGACGACGTGTACACAATGTTAAATACATTTCTTATACATACATGTACATTAGGGTGTCCCTTATATGGTCTTTTCTGTTTATTATCCTAAACATAAACATTCAGCTTCCTATGTTCATTTTAACCCGAGCCGTTTTAGGAAAGAAAATTTTAGATTTTAGAAAATACAACTGGGGGACAGCAAATAATTAAATTTTAATTGAATATCATTGAAAAGACAAATTTAAGTATTGCATTTTATTACCAAAAAGATAAACTTTCTATAAAACTATTCAAGATACTTCCTTTTCAAGGTTTCTTTTTTAAAATTTGATTTGAGGTTTCACTCACATTTAATTTTATTTTTAATTAAAAAACAAAACTGCGAGAACTTGTCGGTCAGACGGCAATTTAGCACCCATTATTTGGTGATTTATCTCATCAATCAAAAATATAGTTTTTTTATTACTTCTAAGTTCCACAGACATTATGCGTATTGTTTGTCCAAAAAATTTGAAACGAAATGGCAACAAAACGTAGGTACCGGTGTAACTTGCTTGCGAAAGTATTTGCGTTAAAAAATAAGAACCTTGCAAACTAAGGGACACCCTAATACATATATACTATATGACTATATAAATATTCTTACATACTTACATACATACATATATTTTCATTTTGTTATGGTTGTTGTTGTATTTTGTCTACATTCGCTTATTTTTCATTTCCGCAGGATTTCGTTCAAGGACTTTCGATATTGTCGCGCGGCTCAGTTGAGGAGAAATTACGCTGGACCTTCTCATTGTACGACATCAACGGTGATGGCTTCATTACGAGGGAAGAAATGACTGACATTGTGACTGCCATATACGAACTGATGGGCCGACTGCCTGACGAATGTCCAGAGGAGGAAAAAATCAAAGGCAAAGTCGAGCAGATATTTCAGGTAAAGTTTTTTCGTCCTTCTTCTTTTGTCATACCAAATACAACTACAGCCAAAAAAAAAAAAAAAAAATAAAACCAAAACAAATCTAGAAATGAAGAAAAATTGCGCACAGTCGCTGTGAATTGAATGAGTGAATGAGTGAATGAGCGAGAATGTGCGATTCAATGAAGCTTTGATTCAACCGAACTGTTTCTGTGCGAATATGCACGACGAATGCCGGGACATTGCGAAAGCAGTCACGAAATTAAAAGGAAATGAGGAGTCGCTTGGCGTAGTCCTTCGACAGGATTTCAATTGCAGCATGTCATGTTAAATGATGCTAGTTTGCTTTCTTTTTCCCGTCTTCCTTTTCATGTTTGCTTTTTTGCGCGCATTGTGGACTCTTGTCAGTCTCAGTCTCAATGTCAGAGTCGTTGACCAAGCTCCTATGTTATTTCTTTCTTCTTATTTTCTTTCGATTTATATTATATTTGTGTATGTGTGCTTATTTTGCTATACTTTATGTTAATTGGCCAGCATTTGGGCTGTGCAATTGTAGCGCTTATTTAGCCACTTCCGCAATGTACTTCACGTTCGTGAAAGCAGTGACAGTAATGCTCATATTGATGTTGATTTAAACCAAATGCGTTCAACTTAAATTCGAGCATTATGTAAATGAAATTATATTTCGTATTTCATTTTAATTCGCTTCGTTTCATTTCATTTCGATTTGTTTTGCTTTGTTTTCGTTTTCGTTTTGTTTCGTGTCATTTTGCCGTTTCACTCATGCCCGAAAGTATGCTGTGAAAATTTGTGAATAATAGTGTTTTATACATTTGGCTTGCTGGTCACGTAGACACGTCGTCATTTTGTTTAGGCCTTTCTTTTCTATTTATTTACTTATTTTTTTATTATTTTTTTTTTTTTTGCTAGTCTTGTATTTGTTTTCAGTTGAGTTTTTATTAGTGGATTAGGAGACAATTAGTGTGTAACTTGGCGCACTGATCATTGTATAACGATTTTATGATTAAATTTCAGCATTAAATTGAATTTAATACATTATTTCTTCATTTAATTTATTTTTATTTTTAATTTTGTTTTACTCAGAAAATGGACATTAATCGGGATGGCGTTGTTACGCTTGAGGAATTTTTAGAGGCATGTCGCAATGATGAAGCAATCTCAAGATCAATGTCAGTATTTGATACAGCATTCTGACCATATCCGACCGACAAAGGTGACGAGTATTCAGCACGACCGAAACATCGACAAAAGCAACAGCAGCAGCATCAACATCAACATCAGCATCAGCATCAACATCAGCATCAACATCACAGACGTCGAACATCAATGTCGGCTGCCAATCAAAATGATACAACAACAACAACTACAACAACTACGACACAGCAACATAAAGAACGTACTAAATGTAAGTCGAATCAAAAAAAACACAAACAACAAAATCAACAACAACAACAACATATTGCACACTTTAATCAACAACAACAACAGCTGCAAATGAAAACGCAAATGTTGAAATGCTGCAACAAAGGAAAAACAATGCGCAAGTTATCTGCCGATGCCAATGCCAAAGCCAACGCCAATGGTGATAATAACGAATACGGTTCGCTGCCAAGCAACACAGCAAGCACAAATACAACAAAAGCAGAAAGCGACAGTGACAGTGATGATGATCATTATCATGATGACGATGATGATGATGATGATAACGATGGTGAAGATGGCAAACATTTAAATTCATTCTGCCGCCATTGTTTGCGACCGCAGTCAGAGTTACAATCGCGTTACACGCGACCACGCCAGCGCAGCAAATCGCGTCAACAACACCAACACCAGCACCAGCAGCAACAACAACAACAACAACAGCAGCAGCAGCAGCAACAGTTGCAAAACTCAAATCATCATCATCATCATAATCACAATCACAAGCAACGTAAACGCAGCAAATCGCGTCAACAACAACAGCAACAACACAATCATCATCATCAGCATCAGCAGACACATGCACACCGCAGTAAGAGTCGCAGTAAACGTGCAGCACAACAACAACGCACAACAGTCGCCACAAGAGCCACAACAACAGCATCAGCATCAGCAGCAGCAGCCGAAGCAACAGCAACAGCAGCAGGCACAGCCGAAGCAACAGAAGCTGAGCCAACAACACTTTGGAGCGATTTAAATGCCGCTAATGAGCAAGCGATACGCTTTCGTTGTCCACAGGTGGGACCACAAGTCGGCCGCGATATTCACACGCCGATGCCAATGCATTTCCATCATCCGCAACAACTGCAACAGCACATTGCATATCAGCAGCAACTATATCAAGTGCATCGCCAACAGCAGCATCATCACCAACATCAACATCAACAGCAGCAGCCGTCAACGATGTGCAATGTTATGACTTCGGCCGCTGCCTCTGCCTCTGCTGCTGCTGCCTCTGCCGCAACAATGACATTTCATCATAGAGAATGTGAAGTGAAGCAACGTAATCAAAAATTATATGCAAATCAAACTACAACAACTGCCGTCATTGACACGACAACAACAACAACAGCAACAACAATAGCAACAACTGTTACAACAATTGCACAACGCACGGCAACAACAACAACAGCTAATAATATTGACAATGGCGTACAACAAATGAACTCAACAACAACAACAACAAATACACAATTGGTAACGATAGACATGTGTGGCTCAAATAGCCGCCAAACAAGTCCCCAGCGTGCTCATCTTATCACGCCGCAGCAGCAGCAGCAACAACAACAGTTATCAGAGGCACCAACAACAAGTTCAGCCGCCGCTGTTGCTGCTGCTGCTGCTGCTGCCACCGCCGCTGCCGGCGTCACTGCTGCTAATGGCATTGCCCCTAGCGAAGCTACTGGCGATGATGATGAGCAGCCGGCGCCGCCGACCACGCCCGATTCACCATCGCTGGTCAAGGTGAGCACATGGTATACGGTCGCTAAGCAGGGTGTCTCTTGCTAATAGCTTGCGTGTGAAATAGCGATTATGATGAACTATAAATCAGCAGTCACACACACACACACACACACACACACAACAGACAACGCCATAATTTAACGCTTAAGTTAATTGGAAAGCATCTTAAAACTGACACTGAGAAAAAGCCTTCAATTTTGTCATACCTTCCGCCACTTGTGTTTAAGTCTACTTGAAATACTCGTAATTTATTAATAATATTATTTTTTTTTCTTTATAAGTAAGTGTCAAATGTTAAAGATGAACTTTTTTTTATTTTTTCTTTTCTTTTAGTAATAATTTTGGCGAAATGTCATACAACAAACCAAAAAAGAACATTAAACGAATTGACAAATATGTATAACAATTGACATGAAGATTAAATAAAGTGTAAGCATTTATTGAATGTTGCATGCATGTTACTTTTGAGTGTTTCGACATGTGACACTCGTTTAATATGATTATGAGTATATAAGAGTAAATCAATGTATGTATGTATGTATTTAAACGTACATTAGTCGTTAGCTGTGATTATGTGAAGAAAGAAAGAAAGAAAGAAAGCAAGATTAAGAGAAAATAATAAATAATAAAAATGTAATTATTTAATAAAAAAGGAAATAAAAAAAAAAACTGCTCAAAATCAAGTGGACATTTTATTAGGTGAACGTGAGACGAAATCAAAATTTTGATTTGTAGAAAAATGAAAATTATAATAACACACACACACACACACACACACCATGGCGTATACGTGATTTTTATATATTTATATATGATTAAGTTACACATACGCCATGTGTACAATACAATATTTTTTCAAGCGACAAAAAAGTAATCGAAGATTAGGTTTTAGCTAAACATTATTTTAATAATAAAAACATCGAAGTGAAATTCTCACAAAAGTGAAATGAAGAAAAGTGAAGTAGCGAGCAGAGAAGAGAAGCAAGACAAAGCTAATAAATGAAAATTCATAAAAATATGCATATGCACGAATATTTTGTAATTATTTCATTATGCTGTGTAATTTGTTGGATCGTTAGAAGGCAAGAAAACGAAGCGTAAAATAACATATGCAAATACAGAATGCACCTAATTATTATCATGCATCATGCTAAGTAAAGAAGTTCACACACACACACACACACACACACACAATTTCGCCTTTCAATGCGGCTCGGCACTGTTTGAGCAACTCTAAGGCAACTCTACGCTCAGCCAAATCAACAATTTACAACAAAGATCCTACTGAAAACAAATTGTCCCTTTTTTAATAAGGCCAGAAGCTGCAATGAGCAAGAAACGTGAAAACAAAAAAAAAAAAAAAATAACAACTTACTCGTATTGCAGCATTTGTAGCCTCAGCCTAAAAGCAGGCAAACAAAATTTTTGACAAAAGCACGCAATTTTGATTGCAGCAAAACGAAAGCTTTACTCGATAAACTATAATTAAAACTGATCAAATGTTTTTACTTAAAACAAAAGAACATAAAATTTATATATATAAATAATATATTTAATATTTATGTATTACAGTAAACTATGAAATACATAAAATTTAATTAGTGAAGATTTTTAACAAAAAATTAAAACTTATTCTTAACACACACAAACAAAAACAAAAAAAAAAACAAAAACAGCTTTTCCTTTTTGTATTTGTTTATACATATGTAAATTGTTGTTTGTTGTTTCTCGTTGTTACTATGTCTATACACGAAATAATAGTTTAAATAAATTAATTAATTTAAAAAAAAAAAAACACAGTTAAAAACTAATAAAGTGAAGAAAAACTTAAAAAGAAATTTTGTTTTGCGAAAAACTCTGATCTTGAAAAAAAAAAAAACACTCTCATTAGATTACTTAAGCGAACCAAATGTGAAAAACAATAAAAAGAAAGAACGAATAAAACGAGCATGATGACATAATGATAAAAATAAAAAGTATATTGGAAAACTATTAAGGAAAGAAAAACTCTATGCAATTATATGAACACAAAAGTGTTGCTTTATATTTTTGCTAAGGAAAAACATAGAAAGAAAACCAATAGAAAACCACAAAAAATGTGCAGATAAAAATCAAAGTAAAAATGAAAAAAAAAAAATCAATTGACGAAATGCGAACAATTATTAGACGAATGACAAGGAAAAAAAAAAAGAATGAACAAAATTTTATTGAAGCGTATCTTTCAAATATAAATTGGACCATGTAACGCGAATTGGTGAACATTTTTATTTAACTCCTAAGAGGATAAAAAACAATACAAAAAAAAAAAACTGAACAAAGCATATTTTTAGGTAATTGAATAGAATATGAACAAAAAAAAAAAAATGATATCGTAATGCGCCCAAAGGCCAAATAAATTTTCTTCTCTTTTTGTTTTTTAATGAACATTCATTAATTGAAAACACGCGCGCGCTCTAGATCTCTGTGTGTGTGCACGTAAGTATTTTTGTAGATACTCATTGTTATGTATGTATTTATATAAATGTATATGTATGTGTAAATTTGTATTTGTGTATGTGTTTTAAACAACATTACTGATAGCAATTGTATAAGTGTGCAGTTAAAAACTAAACAAAACAAATCTAAAGAACAACTTAGAAGAAACTAAAAGAGGACTCCAAAGTTGACTTAAAAAAACACTTTTTAAAATTTTACTAAGAACTCAATACAAAATGTGTCATTCGGAATGCAAACTCCTTGAGAAACCAACACATATTCACACACATTTCGAGTCTTCCAAAGTTGTTTGCATAAGCAAAGCAAAAAAATTGATTCGAGCATTTTGAGTTAGTTTTCTTCTTCCTTTTTATATTCAATAAAGCTTTGATTTAAAAAAAAAATAAATAAAAAAAAAACAAATAACTTCAATACTAAACCCAACCTGCCGTAGAAACTATAGAAATCGTACCTAAGCAGGAATTTGTACCCAAAAGCTTTCAACTTTACAAAAACAAAAAAAAAAAAGAACTTTAACAAATTTATCAATTAATTGAACCTATAAAAGTGGAAAATTAAAGAAAAAAATCTTGCTTAAAAAAAACAAAAGAAAACAAAACACACGTGTCCAAACTGCAAAAACAATAACTGTAAAAGTAAAACAAATTAAATATTTAAAATAAAAACAAAAAAATTAACAAATATTAAAATAAAATACACTGAAAAAAAAAGCTAAAATATTTTTAGAAAACTGTTTCGAAATTTCACTTAAAAACTTTATTGAAAACCAAAAAAAAAAACAAAAAAACAAAAACAAACTTAATGTAGAAAGTCTTCTTCGTAGAACATAAAACAGGCGTCAAATTGGTTTCTTGTCTCTTTAAAAAACAAAACATAATTACATAAAATAAAAAAAAATAAAAAAACTATTGAAAAAGCAATCGATAAACCATTTTACAAAACTAAAACTAATGAAACATGTAATTTCTTTGCCACATCACAATTTTTTTTTTTTAATGTGCAACTATTTATGAAAGTTGACAACTAAACTTAATGTCTAAAATTATTTACAAAAACAAGCAAACAAAACAAAGAAATAAAAACAGATTTTAACTTTATCCGAAAAAATATCGTCGACCCACCCTAGTACAATTACACTGAGAAAAATACTAAATCCAAATAATGATACAACCATGTTTAAATATGAAGAAATCCACTTATATAAACCAAATACATTATCTTTGTTGTATGTGGAAAATTGTAAAGTAAAAAAAAAAAAAGAAATAAACTGAAAAGCTCATTTAAGTCAAGCAAATAGTTCAGTGAATAAATGTTTTCTGTGTTAAATAAACTTATTATTGAATCTAAATCAATTCAACTACAAAAAAAACAAAAAAAAACTAAAGAGCAAAATGTACTTATGAACTTTCAAAGGTGTCAAAAAACAAAACAAAACAAAGAAAGAAAGAACGAAAGAACGAAACAATACATAACTAAAATGAAAATGTATGTATGGCAATGACTTTGTAATTGAAAGGGGGGGCAGTGTGTGGGTAGGAAGCGTTAAGAGTTACGTGTGTGATATGAACTGATTTGGTATGAAGTATTTTCGATTGACTTAAGTCAAAATAATATGCAAATTAACAACAATTCAACAATTCAAGTCCAACGCAGACAAAAGCAATTAATTACTACTAACTTTAGCGTTCTTATGCTTAAATCCCAAAAGCTCACCACAGTTTTTGCATACACTTTATTTTAGTAAAATACACTTGTTTTTCTTTTGTTGTTTTTATTTTATAAACACTAAAATGAACATTAAAGAAGAAGATTTAAAGCTTATATAACCAGAAATAAACTATGGCCGGACCAGTTCTTATGGTCGCTTACGGCATGCATATTCCAAATTCGGTTTCGTTGGACTTGTGAAGGGAAAGACAAATTTGAAATGAGATACGAAAGCCATGAAAGTGTTGCATAGAATACATGTGTGTATAAACTTTTTGTCTATGTAGTGTGCATGTAGTTAAGGTTTATTTAATTAACGTGTGTTCTGCACAATTAATTTGTTCAAATATGGCGAATTGTTGTTCATTTGTATGCTTTATTTAGACTGCTTTCACTTCAATTGAATTTTATCAAGCAAAAAGGCAAACTGGTAAACGAAAAAAAAAGTGCAGCAAAATGTTCCACACCGAAAAACTGCAGATCGAGTCAGTGAGCATGCGCACATACGAAGCGCGCCGAAATGTAAAATCTTCTACAAGTAAATAAAGAAAATACTGATAGAAGTCTAAATGCATGTATTTGTAGGTATTTAATTGTAGGTAACTGTATATAGTATATTTATTATTGTTTACTTTTTTTCGATTTTGTTATTCTGATGTGACCAAAACTATGGCATGCTTAAAATGAAAGTGAAACAAAAGCTTTTATTATGCAACTTATACAAACAGAAAAAAAAAACATTCAAAATATATATGTTGTAATATATGTGCGTGTGTTTTAGCTGAATATAATATAATATAAAAAAAAAATAATATAAAGTCTATTCAACTTAAAGAAAAGCCAATGAAGCTGTAGCAAACTATAAAGAAATCTCGTTTTAGAAGATTTTTATTTTTACAAAAAAACAAACACAAAGTAAAATTGAACTATTTAAGATGAGAATTACATATTCAGCTAATGTTTATGACGATGAAAAAGAAGAAGAAGTGTCAAAGCGGTTATGGCGTAGTAATTTTTAAGCGAAATTCGGTTTATAGCTGGAAATGATGAAAAAAATTGTTAGAGAAAATGAAATTTTAGCTAAGATTTATACTCGAAATGAGTGAAAACTTGTAATTAATTGGACAACCAAAGCAGCAAAAGCAGAAGTTGTATTAATGAAATCAATTGTACCAAAGACAGTCTGTAGGTAAGTAAAAGTTGACAAAAAAAAAAATAAAAAAACTCCTACTTTATCTAACAAACACTACAACTAACTATCTATCTATCTATCGTTCTTTTAGTCTCACACTCCCCACTCACTCCCTCTCTTTCTATCTATCTAACTCCTTCTGTCTTTCTTGGTATATTTGTAACTACTTGAAAAAAGCAACACATAAAATGTGTGAATTTTTTTTTTTTTAATTTTAAAAGACAAAAGAAATTAAATGTTTATTGTATCAAAAGAACAAATGTCAACATAACTAAAAAATTTAATGTTATTCAAAAAAACAAGAAAATTAATAAATTAAGAAAAAAATAAAAAATAAATCTTTTAAAGCAAACTTATTTATAATAAAAACAAAAAACGAAAAAACAAACTCAAAAAATGTTTAAAAAATTAAATGTAAATGTTCAATTGTGTACTTTCATAGAAGTATAACAAAACAAAATGCAAAACAAGTCTAAAACCAATTAAAAAAAAAACAAAAACAAAAGGAAAACAGAAAACAGAAAAAAATAAAAGAAAAATATCTTCATTAGTTGTAATAAAAGAAAGAGTAAAACTAATTCTAGCTGAACTTTTTGGTGTAAATTATGAACTTTCCATAACGAAATAAAATATTTATTAAATGTATATGAATGTATATGCATGAAAAATAAAAAATTGGAAACAAAGAGTAACAAAAAAATAAGTAACAAAACGAAAAAAAAAAACTTAAATATATAAAATATATGAAAAGAATTTTTTTTTGTGAAGGTTAAAATAAAATACATTAAAAAATAAATAAAAGAAAAAAAAAAATCTTTTCTTAGAAATGCTGAATTTTCAACTGTGTAACTTCAATAAAGACGGCTTTAAGGTTGTCATGACTTCAAATATTCAATATGAGTATGACATTCAGTACCTTTGTATGTGTATGTGTCTGTTTCACATTCTCTTATTACATATTTGATTAGCTTTTGTAATTGGCACCTTCGTGTCGACTCATAAATGCCAACAGAAGCGTAAGCGACGGCAACAAATGCATTGATTTTTTATTGGTAATACTTGACAATGCGATTAATGAACGATTATCTGGATAATACAAATTGTGCTGTTTGTTGGAAATGAATTTTTAAAATTATTGTTTGCCAAAACGAAACCAAAACGCAACGAAGCGTTGCGTTGCGTAAACGTTTGCATTATTGATGAGAGAAGCGAACAATACAGGCCGCTAAACAGCACAAGTACACAGAAATATATGTATCAGTGTATAATGTATATATAAATAGAACGTTATAAACAGATATGAAATATGAGAATTGCTAAACATTTATTGGATCAGCTTGTATATCGATGTGAATTACCACAAATATTCAAACGAAAATTAGACACATTTTCCAATTCTGGCAAGTGAAAAAAACAAACAGAGGAGGGTAAGACAGTTCAAAAACAGAATAAAACAGAGCAGAATGGCGTCAATTGATATGAAAGCAGATGACAGTGGCAAAGAACATGTCTGAGGTCAGAAACGTGTCGACAGAAATGCGTTGTGCTCACTGACCATGTGAATTGCCAATTAGACTGACCAACGTATGCATTCGCTTGCGCAAAATGATGTTTCACCATATTTTGTATAAACAACTATACCAAAAAAAAAATAAAAATAAATTGTATATGTAATTTTGAACGTCTGCTTGTACGTGCGTGTGTGTTGAGCTGAGTTTTAGTCAATTGCAATGAAATTAATAATGAAAGGACAGAGTATGAAAACGAAAAATCAGACGCAGGCACGTAACCAAAGTTGAGCGTCTGGCCGGTACGGCAGGCGCGTGCATGGTCAACATATTTCATAAGTGCAATTATAATATGGTTAAAGGAAACATGCACAGATACGCACACACAGACACACTGACATATGTCGTTGATGGCATTTTCGTCATCGCCAAAATACGCCGCAAACCTCAAAAATTTGCACGCTTTAACCACAAAATAGACAAGGAAACTCACTTAATTGTTAAATAGGCACATACACACACACACACACACACACACACATGCTTACATATGCATGCATTTAATAGATCAAGTGTACGTATGCGTGTGTGGTTGTGTGGTAATCGTTAATTAAATCACGTTGTAACGGAAATTAAGTTATTGACAGCGTAAAGTGGCCTCTTAGAATCAAACGTGGCTAATTGCACAAAATTGGCATTTTGCTTGGCTCTTGTGTCGTCGTCGTCGCTCATGATTCATCTTATTGATGTTGACGTTGACGTTGACACTGTTAAGTTGTAGTTTTGCGCAAATGTCGTCATACACTCACGCACGCACGCTCGCACACAGCGTATGATTTTAATTCATTTTGCTTGGCCAAGGAAATTAACGCGTTAACGTTAAGCGACCAGAAAGCTGTAACAGAAAACGGAAATTAACGTTTTGCGGTCATGCACGTACGCAAAGTTCACGACAAGTAAATGTTCAAACCAAGGCAAACCATGAGAAACAACAAAGTGTTGATTGATTATGCAAAACAAAGTGTTAACGTCTCACGTGTGTTGAATTTCATTTAACGCATTTAAGTTGAATGAACCATTAAGTCGACATACTAATAAAAGCAACCAAACTTAATAAGTATTTGCATAGTTTTTATTGTTGTTGTTACTGTTGTTGTAAGCCTCATTTAATGCTGCTGCCTTGTGTTTTTATTATTTTTAAAGCCTATAGGTTGCTTTTTTTCACATCAGCATTAAGTATAGCAGCAGCAACAGCAACAGCAACGAATGTCAGCTGTGTCTACGCCTTTAAACGTGTGCGTGTATATTCCTGTGAGGCTTTTGTATTGTTGACGCAGGCATTTAAGCGATTAAGGTGTGATTACAACAGCCACAGAACAAACAAATTCAATTTGCCTCTGTCTGTGTGTGTGTGTGTGCGTGTGTGAGTGTGCGTATTAAGCAATTGACATAAAGCGCATTGACATCGTGTTTGTTATGCTTTCAGTTTCATTTAAACCTACGTATACAATAAAAGACACTTTAAAAGCTTAACCTTCATCGAGTGTGCCTTGCTCTCAGTAAAGAATAACAAACACACACACACAGAGAAAGTGAAGCCAGACGTATGTTGACTTGGTGATTATGAATGTTTGTGCCTGAAATTGCCTAAAATTATACAACAAAAAATATGGCTTAAAATTTGGCAAGCGTTTGTATTTTAAAAATAAAGTTTATCTCAATTCAGCACTAAGCCACTGAGACAGTCGGCCAGCAGTGGCACCCTAGTAACGAGCGAAGCTTATAATCACAGCTGCGTATGAGTAATGTGCATGATAGCCACAGCAATTGATACGGTACAAATGCCCATAAGATTATAACGCATAAAATTACACACACACATACACACACGCACAGACAATAAATAGCTTAGCGATAATATGAAACTAATTAAAGCAAAGACACAATTGATGACAAAGACCAACAGAGTGCGAATGCGAACCGAGCGACTTAATTATGATAACACACAAAAAAAAAAACAAAAAAACAAAAAAAAAAACACTCTGCATAATAACTTTATTACAAGGATATACCGAAGTCATTGCAAACAGAAGACAGACCCACAGGCAGACTAACTATCAGACAGACAGACAGACAGACAGACAATTTTGGCAAACTTTCTGTGCAAATTTAATAATCATAAAATTCATTCGTGTATGTGTAAAAACGAACCGTTAGACCGAAGGACTGACTGAGCCAACAAAGTTAAGAAAGAAAGAAAGACACCAAAGGCGTCTCAACAAAAGAGTGAACAATTTCGCACAGATAAAGTTGCAATGCAATTGAAAAGTTTTTCTTTGCCAATAAAGCTCATCGCTGCTGCTGCGAATGTCTCTGCAAATTACGACAATATTGTGCGTGTGTGTATGTATGTGTGTGTGTAAAAAAAAAAAAAAAAACTGCATGCGTCTTTAGGGAAAAAATATAAAAAAAAAAATCATATGATAAACTTTATTGAGGGCAAAAGATTGCGGTGCACTAACAACATTGCATTCACATGTGTACATGTGCGATTGTATACATGTGTATTTGTGGCACTCTGTGTTTTTGTGTTCGTCTGTGCATGCTATACAACATAAATTCTACACAAATTAGTTGAAAGTTAATATAAAAACGCACAAAACGAAAATAAAATATTGAGCCAAAGCCTTTGCATTCTCGTCCTTAAAAGTTTTCGCACAGTAGCAACAGCAAACGTTGGCGACAACGTTGGCGACGACGACAACGACATTCGGACAAGTTTAACAAAAGTCTTAACATATTTTCTTAGTCCACAAGTTTACAACAAAGGCGACTTAATTGTTAGCAGCTCGTTGTTGCCAAATTGCTTACGCCCACGCAGCTTCTGTTTCTATATTTCACTACCCTCAGCCAGATCCAAAACCATATATAAATATACATACATATATATGTAAGTATCTATGACCGTTTTCATTTTTGTCTTTCATTATTTTTCGCTCTTAGTTTTATAAGCACAAAACTATTTTTGTAAGCAGCATCATTGGAATTTTTGATTATGTTGAGCGCTTTATAAAGTGCTTAAAATGAAACTTTTTAATTAGCAAAACACAAAAAAAAAAGCAAAGCAAGGAAAAGAAAAGAAAATCTACAAGGACACAGACAAACGCCGCTTTTTAACTTAAGAGGTAAGCAAAGTCGTTGTTGATGAAATAACAAGATGCGAAACAAATTTCAGCAATGTCAAATTTTTTATACGCTTTAAGCGTTTGTGTGATTTTCATAATGTATTTAAAAAGTTCAAAATAGTTTAACACAAATGCTATGTAAGTAAAAACAAACTTTATACAGCACCACACATCAACAAGGTTATAGTATTAAACTCAAAAAACAAACACAATTGTTTAAAAAAAAACGAAAAAAAAACTAATGAACTTCATTAATGTTCTTTTTTATCTTTAATCGTAAATTTTCGCAATTTTTCACATGACATAAACATTACGTATACGTACATCACTTCGACCATTTGACGGCCCAGTTGAGTTGAGGCATGAGATCATATGTTAAAATTTGCATAAATTTACCATCGAAATTTCTGTTATGCGTTTTCAACATTTTCTGCATAAAATCTGTATTTCATTGCGCTTAATTGCCAATCAAGAAAGTTCAATTGCATTTTATAAAACCCAAATAGTTAATAATTATTGAAAATTTCAACCTTTTTCGCTGTTAATGTTGCGTAATTTATTTTTAAAATCTCATTTGTACAGCATTTTTAATTGCCAACAACAATTGGCATTTAATTGTTGCCGCACTGCTCGCACTCGCACTCGCCCTCTTGCACTTACACTGGCTAAGCGATTTACATAATAAATTCCTGTATGGTCTATAATCGTATTAAATTGAAAATCATCGAAAGGTTTCTGACAATGCTGACTTTGATGCCAACTGGCCATAATATGCGCAGCATTGTCGGTCTAATAATGGCATATCGAATGGCTGAACAATAAAACCGGATGTTGTATGTTACGTGAATGCGCGTCTAGTGTTGTACAATGCATGGCTTAACGACAACAAAGTACAAAATGCAAATCATAAAGTGCACAACGCGTACATATAAAAAAAAAAATAAATAATTATAACAACAAATATTGAAAACGATTAAAAACCAACAAGAAATCTCGACCATATAGTACCCTGCATAAATATTGAATATAAATATTCATACTATTGACTATTGACCATTGTCAAAATCAACGATTTCCAACTCATGCACAGATATTATTTGCACAGAAAACATCAACGCGTTGATTATGGGCAACGTATACTCTTCTGGTCTGACACTTAAATAAATTGCATATGATTTTTCATATAACCACCGCTTCTAGTCGTCAAGAGATAGTCTCATTGTTTGTTGAAGTCAGCTTCTAGTCTCGATAGTCACTATTGTTGTAGACAGTCAGACGTTCAGACATCACTATATTTATCAATATGTTTGCTCGTTTTTGTTGCCTTGATAACATTAATACTTTTCACACTATGTGAGTAGGGTATAAAAAGGAAACGATTGCAGAAGGAGAAGAAAAGCATTGCCAATGACTTCATTGGCGCATTGTGAGAATGTGCACGATTCAATGAAGAAGTGTATGGGTAAGTAAGTGAGTTGATGGCTGAATGAATGGCTGAATGAATGAATGAATAATTTTTGTTGCACGAGTCTGACTGAATAACAGAATGATGTGCCATCAGCGCAATTGAGACTCCATTGAGATTTCGTATCCGTGTTCAGGCTGCTGAGGACACTTCATGCCAATAATGGTCAACATTTGTTACGATTACTTCATTTTTTTTTTCCTCGTATCTCTCTCTAACCCTCTTTCACTCTTATGAATCAATACAATTTATTTTGCTTTTTTTATTTCAACTTTTCAGCCACTATTATTAGTTCGGTTTTGTTCTTGTGCTTCTTTTCATTGTTTTCCCCTCTTATGCATACATGTGTAAGCAATTTATAGCAACAAAAATAAAATACACATGAACATATTTTCATCATCGATACGCTACACTAGTAAACTGAAATATTTGGTACGCTGATGAAGTGTTTCTTATAATTGTGAAATGTTTACAACAAATCTTTGGCAGTAACTTTTTCAAACCAATTAAGGCGCCAGTTATGCACATATGCATAAGTGGAAAAAAAACAAAAAAAAAATTTACGAAAAATCAACACAAATCAATGGTACAAGCCAGCAACGAGTGATGAACTCTTAAAACAATGAAAATCAAGTAGAAAATCGTTTGTGGCGTTTCTTTTTCAACATCAAACGATGCAAACTGACCGCGCAACCTGCAATACACAAACGCACACCCACACACACACACTTGCAGCGTTTTTGCGTAGCCATGTTCAGTCATGCCACAAAACATAAGAATAAAAAAAATATAAAAAAAAACTCACATTCAAAGCGGTCGCAAAGCCAACAAATACGCAAAAAAAAAAAAATGTAAATTAAGAAAGCGGGAGAGCGGAGAACAAGTTTATCGAACAACGACTGCAAACAGTAAAAACGATAAAAACCCATTTGTGCAACGAAGTGAAAGCAAATACAGCAAACGGTGAAGTGAGGCACGCAAAACGATGATGAGGCAGACTGCATTGAGTTGCGTTGCATTGAGTTGCGTTGCGTTGCGTTGCGTTGAGATGTGAAGATATTGAAATGTTGCTTCAATAGTTGAACGTTAAACAAAGTTCTGTTTGTTTTTTGACGCTGTTGGCTGGTCAAAGCCAAAGTTGTCCACAATGTTGGAATCGCAAACGAAATCGAAATCGAAATCATCGTCATCATCATCGTTACCGTCCAACGATGGCATAAAATAAGTATTGCAAATGCAACGTATGCATTCAAAATGTGTCGTTTCTCATGCATGTGTGACCATGGCATGGTAAGAAGACTGTATATCAGCGGCACAAGAAACAAGCAATGAAGCATTCCGGCTTATAAAAATATCAATAAGAATGTTAACCATTTTTGAAAACATTCCAGACACTATTGATGAGTTTATATACAAATGTAAATGTTTCATTCAGTTTGTCACTTCTTTAACTTTATAATACATGGGCTGAAAGTGTCTGCCTATAAAAAGTAATGAATTTGCAAAAAGTCTTTCAATATACTTGAAGGCAAATAATGTCTCTTGACCTTTATAATCTCACATATGTAACTATTTATCTTTTTGAAGCATTTAAGAAATTATCAACGCTCTTGTTCAAATCATTTCTACTATTAACATATGTATATGCACATACATATGTATAAAGGACCGAAAGGCTTAAAGAAAGTTTAAGACGTTATCAACAGTTGAAAATTTTATGTTTATGACAATAACAAATAATTAACACTATTCAAAGTGACGAATAGCCAAAATATTCACGAACTGTTGCCAACGGCTGAAAAATCCATTTGACAAATTTGTTGAAATGTCGTTAATCAATTGCAAGTGTGAATGCCAATAACACTTTTTGTGACAAGGTTGCAATGTCGTTAAGAGCGCACAACAGTACTTGGGATAGAGGGCGAGAGATAGAAAAAAAGAACAAATAGGAAGACGCACGTAAAACAAAATCGTTAAGTTTACGTGCAAACGAGACAACAACAACATAAATGAAATGTCACATACGGAAATAAACGGATTAGATTGATGAGTTTGCAGGATTTTCTACTCAAATTCAACATGGCGTGTCATAAAACTTTATACATACATACATATGTATATATTAAAGCATATGTATGTGTGTGACATATATACATAGAAAGACATGAAAGCAAGTAGAGCGTAAAGCGATTTGTCTAGGTGCATGTGTCTGTCTATCTGTCTGTCAGTCAGTCTGTTCGTCTGTCTATCAACGGGCCTATCACTTTGTAAGGCACTTCAATCTATTCAACACATATCTTTGTATCTGATAATGTAGTGTAGTAGTGTAGTGTGTGTGTGTAAAGTGTTTACATGTGTTGTCTTTACTTTGACAACTGTAATTAATTTAATTAAAGACTCGTACAACTTTTTACTAAGAGTCAACAAAATGAATGAACGAAATTAATTTGCAAAAAGGAAATGGCGACAAGAATGGCAGTCGATGCCATTGTAACTGTCTTAACTTCAACACAAAATAACAACAACAACAACAACGACAACCAAAACTATAAGAAAAATAATGAATAACATTATCGTTGACATTTATTAGGCCAAAACTGTATTATAGACCACACAACAACAACACACACGCACACCTAAACAGCCACACACACACACTCACATACACATATACAACACCACATTAAAGCGATCCTTTTAGGGATCTGCCCTTGACGTCAATCCCGTCTTTCAACTTTTATGTTAATGTGCCACCTTTGAGTAAATGTGTATTATAAGTGTGTGTGTGTGTGTGTTTGTATGCTTGTCACATTTTCGTTATTGTCCTTGTCGCTTTAGTTGTTGTTGTTGCTATTGTTGTTGCTGTTGCTATTGCTTTGGTGTCGTTAGCTTAATGCCAAAGTTTGCGTGTTCACAACGATTTTTAGTTCACACACACACACGCACACACATGAACACATACGTTTCTCTATGTTGCCACAAATTTTAACAAAACTTTAATATTTTTGACGCCCATTTTTTATTTTTTTTTTCTATTTTTATTTTGATTTATTGTATATTATTTTCATTTATTTTGCGTAATATAGGAGCAAACATACATACATATGCGCATAATTTAAATCCAGTGAACGAACAAAAGTGCTTCTCGTCACACAACTTTTTCCAAGACTATACACCAACACACAAATCAAGCCCATTAGGCTTATGCTGCTACAAGTATGTATTGGTAAAGTTTTAGACTTGAAAAAATAAAAAAGAAAGCATTGCCACTCAACATTTATATGCCTAGTGCGTATTAAGAGTGCTTAACATACTTAAACACACTTGTGACAGAAATGACTAGATGTGTAAAAAAAAGAATTAAATTTGCGAAACAAATGGTACTCAAATAGCTCCAAATATCAACCAAGTCGGTTAATGTGATAAATTTTTCAATAGCTAAGATTCATTCAGAAACTTTTACAATCGAAGTTTTCATTTTATATTTATGTTGGCCAACTGTTACGGTTGCCAATGTCGTTCAAACATTAAGTTGGCTAATAATTTGATTTCGTTTTAAAACTTAAAGTTAGATAAAATGTTATCTCGTTCATGCCTTCGACAACGCTTTCAAGTGTAACTGAAAAATGTCATTCAATAAATTTTCAAAACACACACGCTTACAGACAGACAGACAGATGCAGAGAGTTGGATAGATACGCAGGATTTGGTGACCACGTACACAATCCACATAACGACATGACACCTATAAAAAATGTCATTTTATTATAAATTTTCAATTTTTTCATCTTTTTTCTATTTGTGTTTCGATACAAAAATTTGTGGTATTTTTTTGCGGTAACAGAAGCACGTTAACATTTGGTTTAACAGCTGCCAACAACAGTCGCTGAACAGACATACTTCGTAGGAATATGTCTCCATAAAAGCGAACACGTCAACGCCTTTTGGAAATAGGATTGTGGGGAGAATATGTTGGAGAATATTAAAGAGTAAAAATGCGTTGATATGGCGAAAGAAGTGGCAGTGGACTAGCACAGCTTAATTGCCAAACCCGAAAATACAACTATATCTTATTAGTTAACGCTGTTGAGTATAGTGAATTGGAAATGGTACAAAAACTTTTAAATAAAATCAAATTTGGGTTATTTTTTTTAGTTACTGTTAATTTAAATCTGTGAAATAATAGTAACAAAAAAAAAAAAAACAATCTAGTTGTTAAATAACGAAGGCCGTTTAAAAATAAGTTTTAATGGTCTTACGATTTTGCACGATAAACATTTTAACTTTGAACCTTTTCTTAACAGTGTTTAAATGGGTTTCAATCTGCAAGGAAAACACAAGAAATATTTGTTAACTAATTTTCAAGCAACTGCTAACCAAAGAGTTTTTTTTCCTTGTCTTTTTTTTTTTGGAAATTTTATAGGTCGAAATCAAAGCAGAATAACAAAAGCTTAAGTGGTGATGGTCAGATGAACTCTGAAACAATAGGAACCCAAAAACAAAAAACAAGCAAAAAAAAAGAAAAATAAAAATAATCTAAAAGCTCACAGGAAAAGGAAACGACGCCAACGAATGAATGCATGAACGAATGAAAGAAAAGTCATTTGAGTTTATTGAAGTGAAAATCTTGAGCCCACATGATGCTGTTACGAGTATGAACTAAACTTTACATGGACTCTAGACATTTCCAACCAATTCAAATGGCAAATGGTATACATTCGATATGCGATGTGTTGCGTTGCGTGGCATTGCGATATGATGATACGATATGATTCAACATGCTTCGATTTGTTCTGCTTGATTTCGATGCGGTTCATTTTTCTGTTCACAATGGAATCGATATTAGCAGGCAACGGCTTGTGTGTGTGTATGTTTGTTATGGCAGGGCCAGGGGGCTTGGTCTTGTGTTAGGCAACCAACAAAGCAAAAAATAAAATAATACTTTTGTCTGCTTAAATGTTTGTGGTACTTACCACTTTGGCCTAAACTGTTGGGATTAGAAAAAGCGCACTTTAACGAAAAGGCTAAATATAAAATAAAGATAAAGGCAAAGCACACACACACACATACGCATACGCTTACAAATACAATATACTCAAACAAAAAGAAGATTATAAAAGTGAAAATCGTTTGGTTGGGCATTTAGTTAGTTGGATTAGGCGCTGAGCCACTGCTAAGGGCAAAATTCACATTCGCATATGCCACACAGAACGTAAATTGTACAATGGCATTCACTGAAACGAATAATTAAATAAATGAATGAATGAATAAATGAAAGGGTGATGGATGCACTGAGTCGAGAACTTTGATCAATTATTCGTTTAGTGATATATCACAGTTACATTTACTTACATTGCACTTACTAATCAGCATGTAAATCAGGGTACTGTTGTTGTCTGTAGAAACACAAAGCTAAATAAATATTATAAAGATCGAGGACGACGACGATGAACTGACGAAGATCGTTAAATGTGAATAGCAACGATTGACAATCATCAAGGGGAACACACGAAAACACATGTACAAAGAGTTTTCCAAAAAAAATATATTAAATAAATTTAAATAAAAATCTACTTAAGTACCAAACAAGTACAAAAATAGACTAGAAATATATATCCATTCTTAAAAGGAATATCCGAAAAATGTTTCCTCTTTAACAAGCATATATTTCAACAACTTCATTTAACACAAATGTTAGAGACTTTGACAGATTATAGTAAAATGAGTACTTAAAAAAATGTTCCATCCGATAATTTTGTAAAAACTGTTGGATGCCAAATTTCAATATTGTATAAATTATAATTTGTTAAATAAATGAAAATAAATTTCAAAGTGATGAAAAGAAGTTCCAAGAAGGGATAATTCAGTAATATTTTGTATAAAAAAGATACGAAAAGATCGAATCTCTTCAGGGTATATAAATTCTAATAAAACTGAAATTTATAATATTTTGTTGTTTTATTTTATTTTTATTGAGTGTTATGCAATTTAACGGTCGTAAACACAATCAACTCTCAAAAAAATATTCATACACTTATATTTTACACACATGCTTTCAAAAAAAGCAAATAGTTTCTACCGCACTATCACCACTGACTTTTTGCAGAGTTCACAAAAAATAAATTTACACATGTACATACATATGTATATTTTAATAGTTTTTGTCTCTGTCTATGAAGCGTATGAAACTCTTGAAAAAACATCGTTTACTAGACTAACAAGCAAATGCTAAATATGAGAACTCAGTAAACGAAACCGCAACATAAAAATAATAATATACACAAAAAATTCCATTGAAGGCCAATAACGCGTCAAGTGCAAATTGCTGTTGATGTGGAGGTTTTTATTTTATACTAGTTCGTCCGCTCCGCCTCTTTTGGGAAGGATGTGACGCTATGCGATTGAACGCAAATGTTAAACAAATTTGGCCTAGAAAAAATGCCAATTTATGAACATTTGTTTTGGGTAAATTATACTTTGTGGTCACATTCGAATGGATTTTTCATTCCATATACTCGTGTGCATATACATATGTACATACTACAGTTGACTGCGACATTGAGTTTTAAAAAAATAAGTTAATAAAAATTTCACTTTATATATTTTGTATATTTTGTTTCATCGCCATAATTGCGAACATAAAAAAATGTTCAAAATAATTTCTTGCATCGCAATCCCAAAATTCCAAACATAAACTCTCACTCACATTTTTCTAGTGCTCTTCTTATTCGTTTGAATCGTTTTCTTCAAAGAGTTTTGATTTATTTATTTATTATTTTCTTATATCCAATATCATATTAAAAGTATTTATCGTAGTGTCTTATTTTTCTTTAATATAAGCTATCACTTTTTATGATATTATTTGACAAAATAATTTTGGTGAATATTTCCTTTTCAATTCAAGTAGATGTATTGTTGTTTTGCTGGTCTTTTTAGTTATATCGAAGGATTTTCGTAAGTTAGTTTATTTTCATCATATTTTTTTTATTTTCTAAACATTTACCATCTTACATTGTTACCATATCATTAGTTAGCGTTCATTAAAGTAGTTGTGGTGAAATTTGCTTGTAGGTTCTCTAAATCTAAATGATAATTTATTTTTTTGTACTTTTGAAAAATGTTTTGATTTTTTTTTTTTTTTTAATTAAAAGCGTAAACTTTTCAAACGACTATTTCATTGTCGCGTAAAGTCAACATGTGCCAAGAAGATTTTACAGCGAGTTGACAACTCTGCGACCACTGCAATCATGTACGAGCGCATGCTGGGCCGCAACAACCGCAACGTGCAACCCAAAATGACAGTTCGGTTGACAATTACAGCGACGATAATTTTGGACAACTCACTTCTGTTGGCAACACCAAATATAAACGGCAACAAAACGCATGACTGACTTTGCGTCGTGTTCGCCATTTGTCTGACTGTGTCCTGTGTCCTGTATACTGTGTGACGGTCCGAGTGACTGTTGCGGCTTAAAAAGCTCATTGTTATCTATGTACACCGTCTTTGTTATTTTCATTTTTTTTTATTTTTTTTTTTTTTGTTGTTCATCGTTGTTACTGTAAATCGCCACTGATGTCCAAGCACAGTGAGTCAGTGAGTCCTTTGTATATGTCACGTACGTGTTGTGCAATTTACTTTTCGCACAACTTTTTAACTGCATTCTGTAGTTCTAAACGTTCTCGCATAGACAACGCCTCACAAGGCTTAACAAGTTGCTGGAAACTTGTGCCACGTTTACATTGGAACAAATGGATGGTAATTTCTATCGCACTCTCTCTCTTTTAACTGTATTGTTGTTCTCTTGTTACTGTGAGTTTTACACAACTAGATAAAGTTTTAATGATATAATTTGGAACGGTTTGTTTTTGCTCAGCTTTATACACACAAATTTAAGTGCGTTTGTGCTTGTATATGTATGTATGTATGTATGTATCCAGTTTTATTTGCTTGACTGCTGAAAATATATGAAATTTTTAACTACCAATGTCCCGAATGTTAATAGCACTGTGCGTGAACTTTGACCTAAACACTTTATTAAGTGCTTTAAAATTTTTACTTCGTAACCTAACCGGTAAAAAAACAAAATAATGAAAACTTTTCTTGCCTTTTTCTGAGAACATGAACATATTAAAAGTATTTGGTAACTTTTACAAACGCTCAGCATTGTTCCTTTGTGCGTTTGTGTTTATGGCTGTGTGTGTGTGTGTGTGTATGCTTTTTTAACACTTCCGGGAGTCGCTTAGGTGCTCTGTTTTAAACCAACCACTACTGTTCTACTCTTTGTTCAATTTATTTCAAGGTTTGTTGCTGTGCCCTTGTGCATTTGTGTTTGTTTGCTTGTTTGTGTGTTTGCATAAAATTCCCAAACTGCAGTTTACCGTCAACAATGAAAAGTTTAGCTCAAACAGCAAAGTGATTTTTCTTTTACCCAAATTTTACCATCTCATCTAGACGACAACCTTTCTTTTATTATTTTTTTTTTTTTCTTTAAGTACACACAAATTTCGTCTTTACAGGTTTATTTTATTTTTTTTTTTTTTTTTTGAGAGAGCATTAATTTAATTAAATTTAAAACAATGGGCCGCGTAAATAAATTATTAATACGATATATAGTATTAAGTACTAGCACTAGCTTCACTTATCAGTCCTGGCTATGCTGTAAAGTTTATTATACAAAAATTTAATTTGAAGTTTGTAAAAATAACAAATAATAATTACTTAGCTATTTTCAAGTTCAATTAACGTAATTCAATTAAAGTGTGTATATATTAATATGTATGCATGTTCGTGCAGGTACACATAATGAACGACTTGAAGCGCAGAAGACCTTGAAAAGTAATCAAATGGTAGCAGCTTAGTCGAAGCTATTCGACAATTCTATAGCCTGCATAAATAGTTTTCATTATCTAGGTTCGCAATATTTCAATGGTTGCAATTACTGTTGTCAAAGCATTTTTGAGAATTTGATTTGGGAACAATTATCCTAAAAACCCACGTATACTTAATTTTTGTTAGAATCGAAACATTAATATGCCCTTGTCAAAATGTGAAAATTATGCTTAAAATCGTGAATAAACTTGTATGAAATTTCGTTTAAGTGTTTTAGTACGTTCGTCAGTGCATGTATGAGGCGATGTATGTATGTATGTATGTAATTGTGACTAACGGTGTGAGAGTACCTGCGTGATTGTTCATGTTGGTTTAGCGCTCATTGATGCGAAATTTCGCTTGTGGGTTGCAAGAGCAGCTGTGCGAATATTTAATGCCAAACAGAATTATTTCTTTTTACATATACATATTTATTTTTGTTGTTATTTTTACGTTACTCAAGCAGTGAATCGTACTGTGATTTTATCTTGAAGTTGTATAACAATAGGGCGGAGATCTTGTACCATACTTATAATTTATATTCCGAATCAGATTGATAAAAATTAGAAAATATTTGTATTTAATATTAAATAATTTCTTTTTTTTTGCATTTTGTAACTAATTTAACTTGCGGTGTAGCCACAATAGTTCGAAACTCACCACAATTTTTATTAAGTTTTTTTTCACTTTTTGCACGTTGCAAATATAAAATTTTTGCAATGCTACAATAATGCGTCAATGCCACACCTCATTAAAGTCGGATTCTAAGGCATTATTGTGCCGTAGTCGTTGTGTCCTGTTATTGGAAAGCATAGTGAAGTGAAGCGTTCAAGTCAGCGTCAAGTGTAGTTGAGCTAAGCTGAGCGGATTTTTTTTTTTCGTATGCGAGTCACGTTTCTGACCAAAATTGGTGCTAAAAGCAAAGTGCATAATATGCGATTTTTTTTTGTTGGTTTTTTTATTGTATTTTGGTTTTTGGTTATGTGATAACTTAACGAATACGAAATTGGTCTATGCCAACGTCATCAACGTCGTTGCCACTGACAGCGCAAACAGTTGACGACTACGTAACGGATTTGTGTTCGACTTTGACGTTGTCCAAATGTTTTTTTTTTTTTTTTTGAAAATATTTGCAACTCTTAACACTCAACTCATCGCTATGTGCCTTTAAAAAAAAAATTAATATACCGAGTTGTCGGTAGTCATCAACATGAACGCTAATCAGAATGTCATAAAATTTCAACGAATGCCGATTTTTTTTTTCTTTTTTTATTTGATTCATGTTAGCAAGATTTCTCTTATATTCTATATTGATGTTTTTATTACATTTATTATTTTTTTTTTTCATTGCTGCTCTGTCGCAAAGACCCGTCAGAAGAGCTTCGACTTGTGTAATGCGTTGTCAATATTTGACTTTGATTTTAGTCTTCAATGTAAACGCAAGTAAAGCTGTTTCTGCTGCTACATCAGAGCTACATCAGTGCTGGCTCAGGCTTCATCGGCCGAGTTCGTAAGCCAAGTTAATCTATTCATGAATATGCATCGCACTTGTTTGCAATTGAATTTCGAATGAGCTCGAAATCGTTGAGCCTTATCGTAAACTGGCTTACATTGGCAAATGCTCAAGTTGTATTCGCACACACACACACACACTCACAGTGGGCACAAATGTGTGTTTGTATGTTCGTTTGTATCAAATTGAGTTAAATTTTGTTCATCAAGTTCATTAAATTAGTTCGTAAAACTTCAAATAGCAAAGCTATAAAATTTGCTAAGTCGTTGAATATTGGCAAACTTTTGTCACTTGAGCACACTTGATATATTTGCATAAAGTCAACTAAAAATGCTTTTAATAATAATTAGCATATATAAATTGTTTTTTTTTAGAAAAACTTTAAATCAACAAAATAAAATGTCAAAAATTTGAATATATTTCCATTAAACGTTAAACTTTCTTAATTTGTTTGCTATTAAAATTACTCATACGTCATAGTGACTTATTTAGATCCGTGAATATACAAGTATATTATTTTTTTATGTTGTGACAAACATTTTGATGTAATTTGCTAAGCTTAAAATGCCACAAATGCGTTACATTGCCAAATAACATGGACTTGAGCGAGCTTGGACCGCTCCCAAGCCAAGTCAAACTGAGCTGAGCTGCTTTTCGGTTGCAAATGTAAACTTCTAACTTAATCACTTTGGTGTGCCACTAAAACAAATCGTGTTAAGTCCCATGGAAGCCATCAGCCAAACAAACGTTAAAGAAGACGAGCGCTGAAGGGTGCGCTGAAAGGACGACGCGCGTCTGTTGGGCAGAGTTATTTGGGTTGGGCTTGAATGAGTACAGTTGCGTCAAGTTGAGCGCACTAAATTGGTCCGTTTGTTTGTTTGTTTTGAATGTTGGCTTAGACAGGCGCAAGTATAAATGTACATATACATACATACATACATACATACTAGCATTACATTGTACGATTGTATATGTGTGAGTGTGTGTGTGCATGTGATTGTGTTTCTGCTTTGTGCCACGTTCTTGCTGAAAGTCACGTCTGGGCTGATGTTTGCCCAAGTGAACGACTGTATCTAAGTATCTAAATGTATGACTACATACATACATGACTGTGTGTGTGTGTGTGCTTGTGTGTGTGTGGATAATTGTCATTTCGTGGACATTGTTCATATTTAAACGCGAAAGGTTATTCGTCGAAATGTTTTCTTGTTTGTTTATTTAGTTTCTATGTCTTTGGCCTTGTACTCAGCACTGCGACTCAGCATTGAAAGCATACGCATACATACATATACATATAACATGTCTGCATACGTATGTACATATATGTATCTGCATGTGCATTTATATTGAATTTCAAGTTGTGTTCGTGGCTCAAATTAAATAATTTAAAGCGTCAAAGCGCTACGTTACACACATTTGCAGATGAATGTAATGTGCTTCAAAAAGACTATGATGAAGGCACTTAAAACAATATTATTGTGTGTGTGTGTGTGAGTGTTCACAAATTGAAAACGTTTACATAACTGCTTAAATGCAACAATTTCAACAGCTGTTTAGCATTTATGGCTCATTGGCCGCCATTACTTTTATGCAGCATGTCACAAATTTAAATTCATAAAATTTAAATAATCGCACGCACACACATATCGCTCACAATAAACGTACTAAGTCAGGCCAAGTAAAAGAAAACAAAAAAAAAAAACAAAAAAAAAGACAAGAAGTCAACAAAGATAAATAGATAGATAGAAATTCTTTATTGGTTCTCATCTCGTTTCTTTTTATTCTATTGTGCTCGTATCTCGTTTTATTTGTATCTAAATCGAGCTGCTGTGCTGACGTGCGGGTATTTTCGTTTTTGCAAATATTTGTTTTTATGTTGTATGTTAAAAGTAATAGGAAACCTTTGACTTTTTGTCAAAGCAAATAAACTCGTCGTCGCCGTAAGACGGCAGTCATGCAGAAAATAAGTAAAAGACCCAGAAAATGCTCAATATCAACTCGTTTGTCAATTGGTAAGGTAAAATAACAAAAAAAAAAAAAAAAAAAAAATACTAATATAAATGAAAGAAATTTGTTTCTACTAAAAAGTGTTTGCACATCTTGAATTTTATGGCATGAAAACATATTTGAGGATTTTTCTTGCATTGCGCATATGAGCCAAGGTAATTTGACAATGCTGCTCCACAAGTATGCTATGATATTTTTGAATTAAAAATTTCGCCCTCTGAGACAAACCAACAACAATGCGCGCAAAAATTTAAATATAAAATTTAGAAAAAATGTTTAAAAAAGTGAATAAACAAAAAAATAAATAAAACAAATTTAAAAAAAAAAAAAAACCAGTAAGGACGCTATAGTCGAGTATACTCGACAATATAATACCCTGCATACACAGTAGGTAGTGCAACACCCTAAATCTACGAAAAAAATGTTGATTTGACATCGCCCGATCAAATAGTGATCAAAATATCAAGTAAATTGGTCAAAAAATGTGGAATTTACGAAAAATTTGAGTTTGTTGGTAATTGAGGGGTAACTTTCGAACAGGGGGGAATTTTGTGGTATGCAGTTTTAAAGATATATATTTACTGAGCTTGTATACAAAATTTCATGTTCATACCTTTATTAGTTTTGGAGATATTGCTTTTTATAGAAAACAACTGGGGGAGGGGAAATCAAGGGGAGGGGGAAAAATTGTGGTATGCAGTTTTGTAGAACTCTTCATGCTGAGTCTACATACTGACTTTCATGTTTCTATCTCTTCGGGTGTTCGAGTTACAACGTTTTAAAAAAGTGGGTGGTGCTGGTTGGGCGCGAAGGAGTGGGCGTGGCACAAAACCGTTTAAACTTGATGTAGTGCCAAGCATCACGAGTCTACCCTCCAAATTTCAAGTCTCTAGCTTTTACAGTTTCCGAGAACCATTGGTGAATACAGACGGACGGAGGGACGGACGGACGGACAGACGGACAGGGCTCAATCGATTTCTCTTGTCATCCTGATCAAGAATATATATACTTTATGGGGTCCCCCTCCCCTCCTTCTGTGCGTTACATACATTTCGTTCAAACAAACTTAATATACCCTGACACACTGTATGTGCAGGGTATAATAAAACATTATCAAATGTTCGCTTTGCGGGGGCAAGCGAAAAAAAAAACGGAAAGAACGCTGTCTATGGCTTAGCCGAAGATTAAATACTCTTCACGTCCTTATCTTATTTCACTTTAACCAAATTTCCAAGGTTCCAAAGATATGCAAATTATTGATTTTATGTACAGCTGGGCGGTGCCATGCCCATTTTTTTACCAAAATAATTTTCATTCCTCCCTAAGAACATAAGTATGAAGTTTCTGGCTGTTACAAACTTCATGACAAAGTTATAATACTTTTCACTGCGTGTAGAGTATAAAAAAACCCATAAAACAAAAAAAAACGGTTTGCCCCTTTCAGCAGCCTCTAAATAAAAAAGCCGCCACAAAGACAGACTCAGACATATACACACCCACACATACACACATATGCCAACCGCTCTCTCCTTTGCTATGTGTTGGTTCATTTTCGATAATATTCTTGGCTGCTTTCTGCGCTTTGTTGTCTTGGGCGCTGTTGTTGCTGATGATGCTGATATGGCTGTACGCCACTTGCCATTTAGCATACAATACACCCAACACACACACAAACACACACCGACCCACACTTTGCAAACGGTCTACCACTTAGCGGTGCCTTGACTGCTGACAATATCGATGAACAGCGAAAAAGCATTAAAAAGGCATATGGCAAAGAAATCTGCGTACAGAAAAACGTGTAAATCTTCTTCTTTTTTTTTTGTATACTCTACATATAAGTCTTATAGATTTGTTATGTTGTTTGTCACATAGTAGAAAACAGTTGGTATAAACATGTTGGACCATCAATTTTTCGAACGTTGTCTTTGTTTTTGATTATATTAATCGGTTTTATTGATTAAAAAGAATCTTAAACATTTTTAAGATATTTTTTTACATAATTTTTTTCAAAAATAATGTCCTATCTTCTATACCAAAAATTATTGACAATTTGAAATACTTTTATCAAACTATTGTCATGAAATTTAAGCAAACATTAAAAATAATCAAACAAATCTTTCATATTTGCGAAAATCCCATGAATTTTAAGAATATACTACTGGTTTTGAAGAGATACCCACGACCTTATATAAGAAATATTGAATAAAAAATTGAATTAAATGCATGAAGTGTAACTAATATCTAACATGGTCGAAGTAAAGAATTATTTTTTTATGTATTTTATTTTTTGTTTTCGACAAGTCGCAAAAGCTGTTTTTTTTTTTTTTTTTGTTAGCCAAAATTTTGTTTTTGCTCTGGTATCGTTCTTCGACATCGCTCGCCGTCGCCAACGTCGTCATAGCGTTGACATGAAAAATAAACATTATTTTCGAGTTTATTTATTTTGTATTTTGCTGAAAATTAATGTGTGCAAATAACATGTACCAAAGCAACAAGAAAAAGCGAACGAAAGAGGAACACAACAGGGAAACGCATAAAAAGGATAGCCAGATGATGAATGTATGTATATAACTTTCGAATAGATGCATACGAGTACACATGAGAGATGAAAAAATCAAAACTTATTTTAATGAAATCACAATTATTTTTATAAACATTTTTTTTGCTGGCTATTTGCAAAATAATGAAACCAAAACAAAAATTTTAATTTAGCCACAAGCAGCTTTAAATGGATTTCAACTGATTAACATATTTTCGCATGATTTATGAAAAGCATTCAAAGAGAATGTTTTAGTAATAAAAAAATATATATATTTATAAATACAATAAAACTTGCCAAAAAAAAACGATTTGAGAAGAACACTCAAGAGTCCTTGACTTTCAAATACCCTATATCTTTAACTATGTAATATTATTTTGAGGTACTGCGAAGATAATTTTATATTCAGAACTGTTTCAACTGAAATAAACTGTTTTGTTCAGGAGATATGAAGACATCTCTTGTTTTAGCACATATCATAATAGAGATACTAATGTCTTAATGTACCGTTTAACCACTAGGTAGCGCATATAAAAAATGTGTTGCATTTAAATTAGTCTCAATTAAGTCATCACAAAAAATAACATTCGAGAAGCTAATTTTTTTTTTTGTTCCAGCAACTTAAATTACAAACAAAAATGTCGTTTATTTAACAAATGAAAACTGTTTTTATTTATTATATGATTGACATTAAATTTTTAACGCGTTTGTTTATTTAATTCAAATTTAAAAAAAAATGTTGCATACATTTAAGCTGAGTATCAAACAGATTTATATCAATAATGTTACATTCTTTCATATTAAAAGATTTTGAGAACAGTTTAGGCAAGTCTCATATGAATTCGAACTCAATCATAATTTAAGCACGTCTCTTTTCCTTGCTTCCATGACCTTTTGCAGTCTTGATTATACAGATATCACTATTTTTCTTCTATCTAAAATTACTGTTAAATAGAAAAGAGTTAAAACAATTTTTTGATAAATCATTTGCACAGAAAACAATAAAACAAAAGCAAACAAATTCGCTCGGACGCATTTTTATTATTTTCTTCGTTTAATTCTGATTTGAGTGCGCGCCTCGTGGTTTTTATTTTATTGCTTTTTTTTTTTTTTGTTGGTCGGTCTGAGTTTGCTTTATACTCACTGCTGCCATTCATCAATAAAGTCGCGTGCTCTGTTTTATTTTTTGTTCTTTTATTGTTTGTTTTTTTTGCAGTTATTGTTGTTGTTGTTGCTGCTGCTACTATTGTTGGTTATGCGGTTGTTGTGAGTAGTGAAATGAAAAATAAATTGGAAAATTGAAAAAGCAATTCATCGTGTTAAGAACGTGCATTGAATACGTATACGTTATCACTCATACGTCAGGTGTGCTGGCATAGGTTATGCTGACAGAAATGAGACGGTACAAATGAGCGGAAGGAAGTAAGAAAACAAGAAAATACGAGCACTTCTCGCTTGCTTGAAAGTGTGGGTGACCGAGAGTGAGAGAGAGAGAGAGAGAGAGAGAGAGAGAAGGAAGCGTAGAAGAGCTATAGGCACTTGCTCACCGGTAATGGCGTGCTTAACGTGCGCCTTATTTGTAACAGTTTCAATTGAGTTCGCATCACCACCAATGAGTCGCCTTTGCCTTTGCCTTTGCCATTGCCTTTACCTGCACAGCTCGGCGCAGCACAACAGAGCACGTCACGTTACGGAAAAATGCGATAAAATCAAATTGAAAACCTTTAAGTTTGTTGTGTCTTTTTTTTTTCTTTATTTTATTTTATTTTTTTTTTGCTGCGCACAATTCATTTATAATGATTACAGCAGCGACGTTGTTGGCAGCGTCAACAACCTTACAAGGTTGCTTTTAGCCACGCAGGTGCATTAATGTGCAAATGCCACATTAAATTGGTATTTTAGCCAACAAAAAAAAAAAAAATAACTAAAAAAGAAGAAAATTTAATAAAGCAAAAAAAAAAAAAAAAAAATAATATGAAGAAGGGAAAACTGAAATTGCATTTTTTGTGTGCGTTATGGCAAAGCATTTCATTCCGCTTCATTACGTCCATAAGCAAAATGGCAAACAGTGTGAAAGAATGCAACGCTGCCACAAGTTTTCGTTGGGATTTGCGCAGCATGCATAAAAATTTGAGTGCAGCAAAACACACACACACACACACACACACATACACAAAGTACGAAACAAAAACTTTGCATTTGCATTACTTTTTTGCATGCTTTTGGTTGAAGTCTTTCCCTCATGCTTTCAAGCCAATGCACAATGTAATTTCAACTGGATTATGCGCCACACGAACAAAAGTAATACCTTTTTCTTTATATTGTATATATGTATTTGCAAGAAACTCTCTCTCTCTCTCTCTCTCTATTTTATTCAAACAGAAATTCAATAACGAAACTTAATTTAAAAAGCATTAAAGTACTACAAAAAAAAATGTTAATAATAATATTATGTCTAACAAAGTAAGATTGGCTTATAGATATATTAAAAAAATAAAAACGAAGGCTTTGCTCAATCGCTCATTGTGTTGCTGTTGCTGTCATTAGTCGTCAATGGTCGATCGACGCCGTACGCATGCCGCAGCTTCTCGAGCGCCGTGTTACTGTAGCCGCGCGACAGCAATTGCGTCTCTGCCTGCGCTATAACGCCGCGTATATAATCGAGCACATTGGCACGCTCGCTCATTTGATTGGTGATGAATTTATGACGATAGCGTAGCTTAGCCTTTTTGATCTTGTTGTTGTAGCGCGATTTGCGGCATGATTCGGCACGCTGGCGTTGCAATAACGTTTCACGTATGCCGCCATCGTTGCCATCCTTCGTCGTTGCGGTCTTTGTCACAGCTGCACTTGTCGTTGTCGTTGTGGGCATTGCACGTCGCTCGACCACAATTGGATGCTCGATTAACATTTGCTCGACATAACGTTGCTCCTCATCGGCATAATGATCACGCATTTGTTGCATCTCGAGTGCAACAAGCTCATCGATACGTTCCGGTTGTGTGCCAAATTGATGCAGTGGCGTATAAAATTTCAAAGGCGCAAGCGCAGCGTGTAATGCATAAGGCGGCAGCGGCAGCGGCAGTGACAGTGGCGACGGCGGCGATGCCACAGCTTTGTAGAGCGCAGCATGCTCGTTGTATGTTGTCTGATTGTTGTTGTTGTTGCTGTTATTCATGTTTATTTGCTATGAATTTTTCGTTCTTTTGATCTTTAAAATATTATTGATGATGTTGACACGTTGAGCGCTTTGCACGGTTTGTCTGTGCTCAGTGTGCCGCACACGGTTTTTATAGGCCGTGACCTGCACACACACGCACACGCACACATGCACATTTTCGCTTATCACATAATTGGCAACAATTTACACATAATGTGTCGCTTGTCTTTGTGTGCTCTTCATTGTTGCTACCTGCGGCAAAGTATCTGTTTATGATATTTTAAAGGATTAACCATAATATTTCATCTGCTCGCGCTGGACCATTTCATCAGCTGTCAAGCTACCTCGCAATTACCGTTAATAAACATACTACTTAACTAAATGCTTAAGGGCACTTTTCAATTTATTCTTTCAACAAACTATATAAAAAACACAAATTGAGATGAAAGACAAAAAAAAAAAAAACCAATCATTTTCAACATTATTGTTCTTATCACGTTGCGTTCTATGCCAAACCCGCTCGATATTTTCCTATCTTATTGCAAATCATTATTATTTGTTAGCTGCTTACATTGTAAATGAACTGCAAAACAAAACAAAAAAATAAATAAATAAAAATAGAAAAAAAAAATAACAAATACTTCAATCAAGCGCTTCTTCTTTTCGAGACTTTTTGTGCTTTTGGCATGAATTCATGACTGCAATTGCATTTGTTAAATTTTTATCGAGATATCCGTGCATTTATCTCAATCAGAGATCACAAAATTCATATAAATCTTTGAATTTCTATGCTTAACTACAAATCGCCCACAGCAATTATTCAAGAGGGGGGGTCTTTTCAAATGTATTGACATCTTAGAAACAACAACAACAACATGCATACAGCTTCATTTATCGCCAATGTCAACACTGTGCAGCAAAATTGTTATTTACAATATGATTGCCGATGATGATAAGCCATTAAAGAGCATAAAGTGAAATGAGCAAACAAACAAGACCAGCAGGAATATTTTGCATGCTTTGCCTGAGCAATGATAATGAAATGACAAAAACAAACAAAATACAAAACAACAACAAAAAGTATACAAATAACTCATGATGAGTGCAGGTAGCAAGCAAAACAAGTTGTAAAACAATAAAACTGAAGTGAAAAATGAAATCGTTACGAAAATAAAGTCATAAAAGCACGCGCAGGACATGATTTCACTTGCTTACTTACTGTCTGTCTGTCCGTCTGTCCATCTGTCCGACTGTGTGTCTGCCTGCTGGTTTGCTTCCTTTTTTGGTTGCCAAACCGCTGAACGGACAGACGGACGCATACATTGACGGACATTATGATTGGTGTGCGTGGGTTGGGGGTGGGCGTGGTTAAGGCGTGACAATGTTCATTTATGTTTTAGGTCATGGGCAGATTTTGGCATTTGTAAATTTCACAAACAAAATTCGTCAGCAGCTAAGCAAAGAAAACTTACTTATAAAGAAGCTAAGCAACAACAACAACAACAAAAATTAGTGTTAACAAAGTTATGTGCAAAAATGAAATTGCAGCAAGTTTGTTGCAAGCATTGCTCAACGACCATGCCCACGACAATAGCCAACATTGAAGCTCATAGTAAACGTCGAAAAAAACAAAAAAAAAAAAAAGAAATCATAAAATTTTATTTGCAACACGATTTAAGGCAAGACAAGCAGGATACTTGAGTGCAACACCGAGAGCGAGAAAAAGACAATAACAGCAATGACAACGACTTGAGTGGCACGATTTACTTGACAACAACAATTGTTCTTGCTGTTGATGTTGGCGACAGACAGACGGACAGACAGACAGACAGATAGACAAAGCGACGAGCATGCAAGCAACTTAGTCAGTGATGCCTTGACTTGGCAACAACAACAAAACAAAAACAATAACAACAAAAAGCGTTTACGAACATTTTCAAAATTGTTAAGTCAAGTTGAATTGCAGCACATTCGCGTTGCAAGCAGCACGAAGTGTGCCACGTATCATCCTTTACATTGTTTTGTATTCTTTGTATTCCTATAAACAAAAAAAAAAAAAAAACAACAAAAATGTTGCGCTTAGTGGCGCTTTGCACGGTCGGTTTGCGTGCTTGCGTGCATGCGTGTGTGTGTGTGTGTTGGTGTTGGTGTTGGTGTGCGAGCGCAATGGACTCGACAAATGCCACAACAAGTGACACTTAAGGCAAGCAAGAAGGAAACAAGCTAAAACAAAACAAAACAGTAAAACGCTTAACAAAGTCAAAGCGTAAAGCGAAAATTGCAAAGCGTACGGAATGCAACGAAATCCTGTCAAGCTTTTTCGCACAAACTAACCGATCCAAGGCGTGCGAATATGTGTGTGTGTGTGTGTGTGTGTTTACCTTTTGAGGAAGAAAATCATTTGGCAACATTTCATGTACGCAAGCCGACCAACCAAACGCTTAGTAAGTCAAGCGAAGAGACAGAGCAGCGGAAAGGTTTGTAGGCTAGCAGTCATTCAACTAGTTAGTTAGTTAGTTAGTTAGTCATGCAGTCAGTTAACGGCAAAAGGACACTTGCATATTTGCACACACACACACACACGCACAAGCACACGCACAAGCACACGCACAAGCACACGCACAAGCACACGCACAATATGCTCAAACAACGCACAGACATGTTAATGATGTTTGCATGCCTTCGCTGCTTTTGTTGTTGTCATTTGTTTTTGTTGTTGTTGATGTTCAATGTTCAATTAAAATTTGCCTGTTTGAAATTAATAAAAATTTTTGTCATATTTAAACAAATTTTGATTCCAAAAAAAAAAAAAAAAAAAACACCTCTTTCAACATAAACTTGAATCATTTCGCTTTTGCTGACCCAAAAAGGTGCTAGCATGGAAATGACTCAACAGCAAAAGGTTTGAGTTGGGTACAAATTAACATTTTTTTTTTGTTGTTGTTGTTGTTATGCAACGCCTACGCGTACAATGGTAAACAAAGCTACTTGAGCTGTCAGCGTCAGATGTCGATGATGATGATGATGATGATGATGGGCAATCATGAAGTGCTTCTATTTTGCGTACAACAACAGCAACAACACTAATGAAATCAAACCTGCGAAATTTTCTATTTAAAATTCAAGTGCAAAAATTTCCATTAGAATGAATGGAAATGTTATTAAATCTAAATCAAATGATAGGACAACAACAAAAAACAAAAAAAAAAACCAACCGAACAAAATAAGTCCAACTTTTATTTCTATTTCAACGCGCATGAAAAGTTATAAAAGCAGGC
Source organism: Phortica okadai (assembly GCA_034638295.1). Taxonomy (NCBI): domain Eukaryota; kingdom Metazoa; phylum Arthropoda; class Insecta; order Diptera; family Drosophilidae; genus Phortica; species Phortica okadai. The sequence goes on along the minus strand of CM067848.1, from coordinate 45,802,610 downwards.
TGTGAAGGTGGTGAAGGCGTAAGTGGGCGTTTGATGTTACATAAAGAAAATATGCCCACAAGCGTAATTAAAATAACATTTATAATATGAATAACTCAACCGAAAGCAACATGCAGAATGGAGAGGTCGACGACGACGATGATGGTTGTCAAGTTAAGCTAAAAATTTGAAATTGAAAACGTTATCAAAATGAGTCAAGGGCATCAAACAAGACGACAGCCAAATTGTCCTTTTCAATGCTCAATGATGGTGACGATGGGCTGGGCGAGCGCCTTGTTTTAGCGCCTGATTTTCAACTTGATTGCGCCACCATCATGACATTCGGTATAAAAGTAAATACGGCAAACAAATCGTGTCCTTTCACTTTCGCGCGCCATTCAATTTGAATTATTCCAGCGCAGCAATAAATTCACCAATGCATTAAATGAAAATATATTTTTATGTACGAGTATTTTCCAGGCCGACGCAGTCGAAACAAATTCGCATAGCGCCAATTTTTTGAACAATGTATTTTATTTATTTTTCATTACCCTTGACTTACTTGCGCACAGTCGGCACGGCACGGCACGACCCCCACCCAAGCCGTTGCCTTTCCTACTATGTACATACATACATCGTTAAAGTCAAATTGAAAGAGGTCAAAACTTTGCTTTGCGCTTTGGGAAATGGCATGCGTGGCCACAATCAACGCCGCCGTTGCCACAAACGCGTTTTATGCCCAAATTTTCACACCCGCATTTTATATGCGGAAGCAAAAGTACCAAAAATATATATACATACATACATATATATGTATATATAATAAATAAATAAACAAAATGGCGCGCAAAAATATTCAACACAAATGGAATATATTTTGACTTCTTGCGCCCAAGGCTTACCCTTGGCATTTTCACACCTCTTTTCACCGCTGCTGCTGTTGCCATTGCCTCAACAGAATGGACAACGACCAATAAAGGCTTACGATGCGGCAAATATGTGCAAATATATTTTTACTTTTGGTAAGCCTTAACGTTTTTTAGATTATGTCTGAATATATTGAGTGATATACTGTTAAGCAGCTTAGCAGTTAGCAGCAAAAGGAAAAGTAGCGCAAAGTAGAGCTTAGTCTACGAGTTATAAGCGTATAGAAGGGACAATCATAACTAAGACAAACTTTTAAGGAGCAAAAGCAAGCAATTAGTTATAGATGCATGGTCAACTCACCACAATTTCAATCAAGATGATGAGTTGTCGACCAAGCAAGCAATTGCCATACATATGAACCTACGTATCTGTGCAACACTTTCTACCACACCTGTGAAACAAGAAGTGAACAAATTAAATTAAGCAAATTTCTTTAATAAAAAAAAAAAAACATTTACTTCGGGTACCCATTTATGTAAGCCACGTAGCACGCTCGATCTGTAACACGTGTCCTTAGCGCGTTTATTAATTTTGAATGAGCATAACAGCGGCACATCAATTGTAAATGTTTTGGTCAGATTAACACTTTTCATCGCTAGTACTTAAACTAAGTTATCTAATTTAGCATTAATAACGGTTGTTTGAAAAAAAAATAGTATGAAAATAATATGCTTGTTTGGTTATGGGTGTAGACTTGTTGGTAATTACACCACAGGCGTGTTAACGTTAGCCGGAACAGCCACGACACCCGCAGTGCACGCACTCCACAATACGGCCTTCTTCAAGCTTCGATTTAGGCACACGACAGATGCAGTTCGTGCCAAAGTTTGTATCACGCGTCTGAATGCAACGCAGGCAGCACAAATTCTCGTATCCGGATTTTTTCCATTTGGCAATTAAGTTACCATCAGCGATCTTCTCTTTGAGACAGTAGTCGTATAGTTCGCGACTTATGGCCTTTCGGCGGTAGAACAGGTCGTATATATAGCGCGTCTTTTGGTGGTGAATTTTAAAGATGGGCCAAAGTGATTCGGTGATACGTTTTCCTTCGTGTGGTTCAGTTTCGGCTGTAAAATATCGGTGTTTAAATAAAAATAAAGCACCAAATATGAAAGTGTCTTCAATTTCAGTAACTTACCTTCGCGCATTTTCTGCTCCAGTTCTTCCAGCGTTGGTTCAATAAGTTCCCAACCGTCTGGCGGTGGCTTTCTACTGCGTCGCACTTTTGGCATTATGAATATGGATAAGTGAGTTCGCGTTTATAGATAATAACACTTCTTGAGTTTGTTTTACTTTTCCAAAATTATGAGCATTTGTTGGCGGTCTTCTTCTTCAACGTAGTGATGTATGCAGCTGTAACAGACCGCATGTACTCATTACTCGTAACGATTAAGCACCCGGTCCAAAATACCAAAACGTTTATACTCGCATATAGATGTCGATTTGATTCCAATCAAAAAGTAATAATAAATTAATTATTATAATTATATTATTACGTTATTTATAATACAATTTCTTAAGAAACGTTTATTCATCATTTTTGTGAGTAACGATAAATGTAACGATGCAAAAGAATCGAATAGATTCAGTTACTACACAAATGTGGCAACTATTGTATGTTAAATTTTCGTATAGTGGCAGCTCTACACGCTTCAAAGCTTGCCGGCCCGCCAATTCCTTAAAATTGTATCGGCAATTTACACAAAATGACTGAAAATGCGGAAAAAACGGTGCGCATGCCTTGGTAAGTGTTTGCTAGCAGGTACACAGCAGTCTACTTAATCCGTTCATTTACAGGGTGGAGAAATACCGGCCAAACTCTTTGGAAGATTTGATATCACATGAGGAGATTATTTCAACAAGTAAGCAACAACTATCTTAACCGTAAAACTAGCAACAAATCAACACCTACTTTCATATGCAGTCAATCGATTCATTGGACAAAAACAACTGCCGCATCTGCTCTTTTATGGCCCACCAGGTACAGGTAAAACGAGTACCATACTCGCTTGTGCCAAGCAACTATACACACCGGCACAATTTAAATCCATGGTTCTTGAGTTGAACGCATCTGATGATCGCGGCATTGGCATCGTAAGAGGGCAAATACTTAATTTTGCATCGACACGTACCATATTCTGTGGCACCTTCAAACTAATCATACTCGATGAGGCAGATGCGATGACAAACGATGCACAGAATGCACTTCGACGCATTATCGAAAAGTACACGGAAAATGTACGCTTCTGTGTAATTTGCAATTATCTAAGCAAAATCATTCCAGCCGTTCAGTCACGTTGCACTCGTTTTCGTTTTGCACCACTCTCACCAGAGCAAATGCTACCCCGTCTCGACAAGATTATTGAACTAGAGAGGTAAGTCGATATTGCATATTGTCAGAACATTCATAACAAATCACACACAGTCTTAATGTGACAGATGAAGGCAAAAAAGCGCTAATGACACTGGCCAAAGGTGATATGCGTAAAGTGCTCAATGTTCTGCAAAGTACTGCGATGGCCTTCGACGTGGTCAATGAGGATAATGTTTATACTTGCGTGGGTCATCCACTGCGCAGCGATATCGAAAATATACTGCAAACGCTGCTCTCCACAAGCAGCTTCGAGGAAGCTTTCAACAGTAAGTTGATCCACACATGCGTTTGGACATTTTACTATTATTTAATTGACAGACATCGATCGCATTAAATCCGCTCGTGGCTTGGCTTTGGAGGACATTATCACCGAATTGCATTTATTCGTTATGCGACGTGCGTATGAAATGTGTTTTATTTTATAAATTAGAAAACATTTTTATTTATGTCACTAATTCTTTCTGCAGTTGAATTGCCCATGTCAGTGATGAACAAACTTATCATAAAAATTGCCAATATTGAGGAACGCCTCGCCAAAGGTTGCACGGAGATGGCTCAGACTGCGGCTCTAATTTCAGCATTTTTCATTTGTCGTGATATGGTTTCATTGGAGAGTTAAAGGATATCTAAAGCATTGTTATCAACTATCGAATAAAGCATTTATTATTTTTTATCATTACATTAATTTTGTCACAATTTGGCCTTGGTCTGGCGCTCATAGTGGTATACGAGCGCATGTGCAACATCAAAGTGTGGCGAAAATGCATCGCGTACACCTTGGATCCAATCAGCGATTCTCGGGAACTTTTCGCGCACATTGTAGCCGCAAAACTCTGTAATGGGAATGTTATGTATCATACAATAGCGTTATACATATTTATACTCACTAAGTTGCTCGATTTCACATACGCCAAATACATCAGCCGCTGTAGCGGTCGCATTGCCGCCCAGGAACTTACTATTGTACAGCCAAACTCGCTCAATGAGTGCCAAATCGCGCTCCATTTCGTTTTTATACTTGGCGACTTTGCCCGCATCAGCTGGCGCACCAAAAATGTGCGCCTGCAGCCAGGTAAAGCGAAAGAATAACGAACAGGAGCTACGCACGCCCATGTGCTGCCATTGTAAAAATTCATCACAGAGAGCACGCTCTCTCAAAAGCGATGGATAGAATTTGCCGTCGATAGCGCCGCGACGATATAAATATCTATAAAAAACGAGATAGAATTTTCATAAACAACATTGAGCACATTTTGTTTACCTGAGTATAGCTACACTCTCGGCCAGTTTGAAGCCATCAGCATCGATGATAGCTGGAACTTTTTGAAAGCGATTTATGTTTTGTTTGAACTCATCGGTTGTGTGCTCCCCCGCCAGCAAATCAATTTGGTGCTCCTCAAACTGTGCACCACTCGCTTTTAGTAGTATATAAAGTGCACGCGAAGGCTGTGAGAGAAAGCTGAAATATAACATAAAACCTGTCTTGTTATCACTCATTGTAGATAACGGTGATCACGATTTGTGGCAAAAAAATAATGTTTGCAAATCCAACTGTTTGCGGGTCTTGTTTAAATTGGAGACTGACTCTCTATACAACGCCGTCGTGGGTTCATTTGAGTAAAAACACCTCTTATCTTCAGTAATCTGACGTGCACTCTCTGTACACTGAAAAAATTTAGAGCTCTCTTGGATTTTTATTTTTCCGTCGAATGCCTATGTGCAATCTAAAGTTGAATTATTTTGTATGCATTTATTTTATTTACTTTTTGCAGTTATTTATACATACTTCTGTTCTTATCAGCGCGTTATGAATTACATTGTATTTTGTTCTGCATTCTGGGCCACAGATCTTGCAGTAGTTGCTAAACACCCAGGATCAACGCATTCCGTTCTCATTGCACTGTTGGAAAATGTTCGATTGGGTTTGTCGCAAATTGTTCAATGCAGAGTGGGGGAAATGTAATAACAACATAAAATTAAAGAAAAAACAAATTTTGTGTGATATATCATCGATCGTTCTAACATTGCGAAGCACAGTACAGGTGCCTTTTGATCTTATCATTGGGGGGCCGCGTCAACCTTTGCACCATATGGTTCCAATTCTCTCTCATTGATTGCGTCGCACTCATTGATTAGAAATACAACAACAGCAGCGTTAGGGCGCTGTTAGTTTTCTACGCTTTCTTTCTCTCTCGCTCAGTCGTTTGCAACAAGTGCGCGTCGTGGGTTGGTTCAGTGTAAACACGCGTCTGTTAGGTTTATGCTAAATGCATTTGTTTGCAGTGATTTAATGCAATTTACAAACCTTGACAATTGTTTAAATTTCTTAGTTATTTCGTCGCAATTAACATCAACCAACACACAATACTAACTCGATATCAAATTGAACTTTGGACTCTGTGCTTGTGTACAACAATTTAATGCAAAAAAAACAAATACATTGAATCCAAAAGAAGCCCGCGTTCTCTTATACGAACACACATTCTTTACAGTACAATCAACACAGTTTGTGGTTGCCAGCAGTTGCACTAAGATGTCGCTACAGTTCTACTATGACCTCATGTCACAGCCCTCGCGTGCACTGCACATCATACTCAAGATGAGCGGTGTCCAGTTCGAGGAGCGCACAGTAGCGCTGCGAAATGGTAATTTTATTTTTGACAAAGAACTTTAATTCCACTAAGCCAGCGTAAATATATTGTGTCCGTTCATATAGGTGAACATCTTACAGAGGAGTTTAAACAGAAAGTAAACCGTTTCCAGAAAGTACCTTGCATTATCGATGATGGCTTTAAGCTAGCCGAAAGCATTGCAATACTCAGATACCTTAGTGCCAAGGGCAAGATACCGGAGTATCTCTATCCCAAATACTTTGTGGAACAAGCACGAGTCGATGAGTTCCTTGAATGGCAACACATCACTTTACGCGTAACTTGCGCCCTTTATTTCCGTACCATTTGGCTTGAGCCGCTGCTAACTGGCCGTACGCCCAGTACCGATAAAATCGATACGCTTCGTCTGCACATGGAACGCAATTTGGATGTCATTGAGCAGGTGTGGCTTGAACGTAGCGAATTTCTGACAGGCGGTACGCTTACAGTAGCGGACATTTTCGCGGCATGCGAAATTGAGCAAACAAGTGAGAGTATTTTACTAAAGTGTTAATTTAAATTCAATTTTTGTAATTTTCACCGCTATAGGAATGGCCGATTACGATGTGCGCATCAAATATCCAAAAATTCGAGCTTGGCTGAAGCGTGTGCGTGCCGCTTGTAATCCTCACTATGACGTCGCTCATCAGTTTGTTTACAAGATTTCGGGTACGGGACCGCAGGCAAAGTTATAGACTGCGTTGTTGTAATTGTTTTTTTGATTGTTGCATTTTATAATGGAATTATTTGTTTTTGTTTTGATAAATATGTTTAGTACACAAAAAAAAACTGTCTTTATTGATTGCTCGCCCCCAAAAGTATGAGATAACAACAATGAAATGTGACAAAGTTCAAAGCAAATTGCAAAAAAGCAACGCTGCACAAACTTGCCTAACCAACTCCCACTCCAAAGGCACTCACACACATTCATTGCAAAAAAGAACTTGAATTAAATATTTTCTCCCTTTTTATTGTTGTAATTTGCAATTGCCAATTGTATTTACAATAAATATTATTACACATATTTTTAATGTTAATGCATGATTTTGGGTTCTCGCTTATTATGTATGTCTGTGTATATACCAGCATAATCGTTTACACTATATGTATGTATGTATGTCTGTATGGATTTGTATATGTATTTATTTATATGTTGTATATAAGATAAACGCACTTAACGCCCGATGTCATTAACATATGGGGGAGGTCATTAGACAGGCTCTAGCAAAGCCGCCTTTCTCTTTTATTCTATGCTACTTTCTTTCTTTTTCTTTCACACTCTTTGCATTGGGACTCGACATACGAATTTACTGATTACTTTCTTTTACTTTTTATTATATTTATTAAACCTTTCCGTTCTTTGAAGCTTAAATAAGAGTTTTTCTTTTCTTAATAATATTTCATAAATTTCATTCATTTTTTTTAACGCGGCACCGCAAAAAGAAATAAAAAAAAAAAATTATTAAACTGCAAAATTACACTGACGAAAAAAAAAACACAACATTATACAGGATTAACACACATATAACTTAATTTTAAAATAGTTAATTTGTTTTTTTTTTTTTTACACATTTTTTTCAATTATTTATTTATAGCAATAAAAATAATTCACATAGTATAAAAAAAATACTTGACATTCCTACTTAAAAATAGCAAAAAAAAAAAAAAAAAATATTTTAATTATATAATAATAATAGTATCAATAATAAAGGAATAGCAACATTAGAAAATATACATACATATATTTAAAAAAAAATGTTTATATGTATGTAGAAATAAATATATATAAATTACATACAACAATAAACCATTATTCTCAGTTGCGTGTGTTTGACGTGTGTAAAAACTAAATAAACTATATAAAAAATTTACAATTTGCACAGTTAAAAATAAACAAAAAAAAAATTGTTATAATTTGTTTAAAAAATGTGCGTTCGATTATTCAAAAACAACGCTAGAAAAAATGTTCGCTGAGTTGTTATAGGCTAAGATTAAAGATTTTTTAAGTATATCGTAATTTTTTTTTTTTTTTTGTTTATGTTGTTTCATTAATTTTTTTTTTTTTTTGTAATTCTTTTTGTATTAACAAATATGCATTTTTTTTTTGTTTTGTTGTTGGCGTGGCCAAAACTAATTTTTGGTTTCGAAAAAAATTTAATTTTTATAAGTTTGCATTTACTGCTTTTCGTTTCTCGCGGTGTATAATATATAAATATATATACATTTATATATATTTATATATGTAGGTTTACATATGTGCCATTGTGTATGTGTTTATGTAAATATCAATGTACATAGTTAAATAGTTATGTAAATATATATAGGGTTTTTTATGTATGTATATATGTGTATATATAAATATATAGAATTTGTTTCTTGTTTTTTACTTCACTTTCGCTTGTCGTTCTTGATTTGCGCTAATACTACACTGTAAATAATTTCACAACATACTCTTTAAAACACTTGTGTTTGTTGTTGCATTTATCTTTTTCTATAAGCACGGGGGTGTTTTTTTTTTTTTTTTTTTTTTTTGTTTAATTACTTTATATTTTCGGTTTCCGACTAATTTTTGACTTAAATTCTAATTGGTGTTGATGTTGTTGTTGTTACTCTCCTTTGTATTTCTGTTGTGTGCAATAATGATTATATTGTTGTTGTTGTTGTCTTTGTTAATGTATATTGGTCGCGTTTCAATAAACCATAAACAGGAACAACAGAGGCAACGCCTATAATGTGTAATAGAAAGAGAGAGAGAGAGAGAGAGAGAGAATGTTAGCATATGAAATCCGAGAGAGTGAATAAATTATATGCTTACCTCAATTCTAATACCGACTGCGATTAATATTCTTAATGCGTATGCCCACCTCGACGACATGTTCGCCACCGGCGACAGCAACTGTGGTCGAACCACCGCTTGCACTATCGCCGCCATTGCCCACATTTGAGCTACTGCTGCTGCCGCCGCCGCCGCCACTGCCACCACCATTACCGTTGCTGCCATCGCTTTGCGGCGAATTGTTGTTGTTGCCCGAGTTGGAAACATTGCCATTGCCACTTGGTATTGGTATACGACGCAGCACAGTGGTGGTTGTGGTCGTTGTTGTAGTAGTTGTTGTTGCCGAACCGGCACCACCGCTGCCACCACCAGCACCACTACCAGCAATATTATTCTTCGCATTGCAATTTTCGGCCGTATTACCAACGCCGCCGCCGCCGGAATAATCATGCGGTCCACCGACGGTATGTCGCCGCTTAATTGAGCGATTTTGTTTATTTTGGATTTGTCGCTTCTTTGTTAAATTCATGTCAGTCTTCTCATCTTTGGTCAGTGTCGAACCGGCGGCGTTTGTCGAATTGGCCGACACTGCGTTCGAGTGACGCGACGAATAGTTGCGACAATTGAATGAGGCCGAGCGGAAGAGCCTATGGTCACGACGCTTTTTATTGTAGCGCTCTAGAAAAAACGACGGTGATGTTATAACCACCGATTCTTTGGGATCGCTGGTCGTTGAGCCTTCGGAATCATCCTCAGAGCCGCATTGCTCATAAACTGACGATGAGAAGCGTAGATTTTTGCCCGAATATGAATTGCGTGCTGATGCGCTGCCACCCAGAACAGCAGCAACACTACCACCATTACCGACGGGCGTGGCAGCGGGTGTTGTTGTACTGGTGGTCGTTTTAACGGTTACTACAGCTGTAGGCGTGACAGGCGCATGCGGCGGCGATGCAAGACTGCTGTTGATCGGCACCGTTGCAGAGTGTTGTAATTTGTGTGTCTTTGTAGTTACTACATTGCCTGTAGCCTGTAGCGAGGCAACGCCCCTGATGAGCACCTCTTTCTCTTTCTCCAGCTCAAGGCTATTCGACTTCGTATTGGCAATGGTATGCGTTGCCGTGCATGAACGGCTTAGCGTCACGGAATGCGGCGCGTCTAAGGGACAGAAATTATGAAACAGACGCTCAGGCGATTCGTCCGCATAAGGAATGTTCTCAGAGTGTAGATGCAACGGTTGACCGAGCGTATGACGGCGATTTTTCGGATACTCGGGTGAGCCGTTTTCATCATTAGATTCGGAGCCACTGCGTAAATTACGCAACTTTGTGTCTAGCGTATCCGTAATGGTGGTCAATGACATGGAACCTATAAAGTGTGTAATGATATAATTATATAATCATAGGCATAATTCTCGATATTGCTCACCGGTGTCGCTAAGGCGACTATTGCTGGACTCGTCGTCCGTCAACAGTATCGAGATATCAACACTGCTACGTTGTTGTTCCTTTCCCATGCTGCCACTGCCGGAACCACTGCCAGAGTCTTTCTCGTCCAGACTGGCCTTGCGGTGATGCGAACGTGATGTGAGGAAGCCACGTTCTTTCTTCTTTGACGACGACATTGTCGTTGCCGATGTGTTGCTGCTCACCTTAATGCTGGCCGCCTGCGCCTTGCCGCTGCTAGACTGTGCGGTAGAGCTGCTGCTGGCGCTTGACGAGGACACCTTGGCGTAGTCAAGTGACTGAAATGGTATACGCATTGTTTCGGTTAGGATATTATCGTAAATATCGGCCACGGCATAACGACGATTGATTGTGGTCTTGTATTGCTTTGTGCTTGTATGATTTTGATGGTTGTGATAATGGTTGTGGTGTTGGTGATAGTTATATGAGCCCGTATACGGTAACGGTTCTTTGGTTATGTCCGGTGTGGATGTGCTGCACTGCCGTGCTTGGAGTTTTTGTCTTAGTGTTGGTGGTTGTGGTTGTGATTGTGGTTGTGGTGGTATTGGTGGTTTTGATGTTGGATGGAATTGGTGTATGTTGGTGGGCTGTGTTTTTTTGGTGTTGTCGCTTACCAAAACGCTCTCGCCCGAATATGTGTCCGAACTGACTGCACCACGTTTACTGTGCGTACGCCGGCGCAATTGCGGTATGAAACGCGATGTGCGCGTCTCACGTTCCGTGAATCGTTCAATCTTGGATACATTGTGCAACAGCATATTCGTTTGGTCCTCCTGGGATTGTGTCGCAGACGAAGTGATGCCGCCGACACCGCCGCAGGCTTCAGCTGCGCCCGCCGCTGTACTATTGAGCTCGCTGAGATCAGGCGTATCGCCATTTTCGAAAAAGTAATCATACTAAAAAAAAAATTAAAAAAAGAAAAGTCAAAGCACAATATATGGAATGAATTTAGTTCGTATTACCTGCGTCAAGAGCAACTCGACAATGCGGCATTGATGCTTCATATCCTTAACAGCAATTTCCAGCGTATCATTTGGTGTACGTATGATTGAGGGTCCAAATATGATCGCCAGATTCTTTGGCTCCATGCGATTTACATCACAATTCTTGCTCACCCGATGCAGGTGACGTATTAAATGTTTCATCGTCTCGTACGAATAACGCGGCAATGACTCAAGCAAATCCTTAAGCTCTTTGAGACGTGCCAGACCGGATTTTTTATCCGCCTCTATAAAGTGATTATAAAAGGAACTTGGCAATAGCGCATCCGGCAGACTGCGTATGAACAGCTTCAACAGGCTGGACACAACATTGACATCCTCCCACCTAACATCGGTGCTGCAACGATCCCACGAGAAATCGGTTTTATTCACCTGATCCGATAACTCCGAAATGGCTGCTTTATTGCCGGGTATACGATAAATGCCCACAACACTGAGACCCTTCGTTTCAACAATATTGGTACAGACATCGACGATGTGCGGCACAAACTCATTGTTCTTGGACTGCAAGCATCAATCAAGTTTATTAAGCCATTGTTAGTGTAACAAAGAAGAAATATGTAACTCACCATTGGGCAATTCCTAAGCAGTACGCCAATCGAACCAGTTGTCTTTGCCGCCGATGCCAGATTCGAGGGTGAGATGTCCGCATTATGATTACCACTACTGCTGCCGCCGCGTCGAAAGAGTAAATCTTTCCAGTTTTTAGACTTTGGTGAACCTAAATCCTTATCGGGTAGATTTTTATGTGATGACGATTTACGTGCCTTCATCACAGGCGATATCGAATCTGCGGTGATCGTGCTCGCCGAATTTGCCGTCTCCAGTGCACCACCCGATGCCGAACTGAGCGGTGAGTAGTCAGCATGCGCTTGTTGTTGTTGCGCTGACACTGTCACCGCCGTCGACGATGACGACGATGATTGTACATTATCATCACAGTAGCTTGACGTTGGCATGCTTGCGCTCGCAGCGGTTTTTTGCGGTTCAGCCTGCTGCTTGCCATGCACATCCTCGTCATAGTTTAAGCTTTTCTTCCACTGCAACAGGCCAAAGATGCGTTTCATCTCAGTGCCGCTTTTGGTCTTGAACTGTATTTCTGTGTGTTGTGCCTGTTCCCCATGTTGGTGGCACGCCGATGCGGTCGAAGCACTGCTGCCCGATGATGTTGTTAGCTTATCATGTATGTCGTCTAAATTTAACTCGTTGCCCAATGTTGCCAAGTGTGTGGGTTTTGATTGCATGCGAAAAACGTATTTCTTCTTGTCCACCGATTCATCAAAGAATTTGAAGTTTCTAATATCAAGTTCTATCACCTATAAAAGCAAATAAAATAATATAATTATTGAATCGAATATAATTATTTTTATGTCGTTACGAACGCTTACATTATTATCCGATTTGCTATGACGACTTGGATAAATCTTCAGTATGTCGCCCTTAATCTCAATTTTCACCTGACGCCACGAACGATACTCCGAAATGCGCTAAAAGTACGAAAAAAGCAGTACAAAATAATTGACTTGCTTACTGACTTAATCGCGGTTCATTGCTTGACTCACCTTGCCGTTTATGCACGATGACTTAATTTCCATTTCCGTTTCAAACACTTCCATTTCTGCGGCAACATCCTTTGTATCCAGCTTGCCATTCAAATCAACGCTTAAGCTGTCAATGTGTATGCTGCGAAAATGCACAAAGTATTAGATATTTTCACCGAATTTCATTTTCGAATTATTTGATTGGTAACTCACCTATTACGCATATCACTGTTGACCGACGCACGTCGACTGCCGCCGCTTGTCACGCTTAAAGTGGTCAAACGTATATCCTCCAAGCCATTTGGCGTCTCTACAAACTCATGACCGCAACCAATGATTTCATAAGTCGGATCTGGATGATCTTCGACAAATTGCTTTGCAGATTTCTCAACTGTTGCACTAGCACTGTTGCTTACATTAGACGCGGCAGCGTTGGCTTCGTCTGTGGTTGCCGACGCTGTTGTTGTTGCTGTCGCTGCCGCCGTTGTCGATACGGCGGACGATGTTGATGATGTTGCCTCTTGTTGAAAGTCAGCCTCATTATTGGTTGCACGCAAATATGAAATGCGGCGCATTGGTTTAGACTCATCAAACGATGTTGAAATGGGTTTGAAGCGACGCACGACACTTGATGTATCAACTGGCATAGACGCTACAAAATAAAGAAATGTTAATAAAATTTATGTCAGTAAAAATTATTGTGAAAATTGTTTTCAATTTTCGGTTTTGTTACCTTTTAGCGCTGACAAATCGCTACTCTCGGCAATGTCAGCCAGTGCGGCCGCCGTCAATGATGTCGGCTTTTGATCCAATTCCGGATACGTGCTCGCATACTCTGCAATATCAAAATTGAAAAGTGCCATGAATAAATGTTTGGCAATTGTTATGTATGGAGAACTTACTATTTGGCGGCGTATGTTCATTGTTAATTGTTGTCGCCAGCGTCGCTTTATGTATCTCCATGCGGCTGCTGCTTGCCTGTCCGTCTACCACCGTTGTGGTGTGATGCAATTTTGGCGCTTGATACTGTGTGTGCTGCAACTGTTGCAATTGCATTTGATGCAGCGGATGATGCTGTAGCGAATCGTAGAGAACGCCAGGCTTTTTCACAAGCACTGCACTGCCGGGTACGCCTGTGCCGCCGCCCCCGCCACCAGCAACTGTGACACTGCCGACAACACTACTGCCGTTACTGCCATCGATGGCGTTTGTGTTAATGGATAAAGGCTTGAAGGGATCGAAGCCTTTGGCCATGTGAGAAACCAGTTTACGTTCAAAACTGTTATTTGCAAAGAAATCAAAATAAATTATTTTAAATTACTTATATACATTTTTTTTCCTTCGTATACTTACACTTTATTGGTCACGCCCGTTTCCTGCAAGGACTCGTAAAAGTCTAAGTCTTTAGCGTACTTATTGCCACCACTGGCCAGCGCCGATGTTGTAACAGTGCTGCCGCTAATGCTTTGACGCTGCAATTGCTGCTGCTGCTGCTGCTGTTGTTGTTGTTGTTGGTGATGATGATGAAGTTGCTGTTGCTGCTGATAGTGCTGCTGCAGCTGCTGTTGTTGTTGCTGTTGTGTCACACGTCCTGGCACACCGCTTAGTCGTGTACTCTCGTATTGACTCACCGCGCTGCTCACATTCTTCGCATAATAATTGTGCATATCACAATTGCTAGCCGGTTGTTTGACGATATGTCGCACTTGGCCACGTCCGGGACCAGCGCCGACTGCAGCAAAACTACTAAAACTGGTGCCAGTTGTGGGACTGCTCGTTGGTGGCGGTGTATGAGGAAAAAAGTGTTGTTGTTGTTGTTGCTGCTGTGCACCACCAATGCTGGTGCTATTATTGCTGCTATTAATGACAATCACTCCTCCGCCGTTGCTATTGTTGTTGTGCGTGTATTGCTGTTGTTGTTGATGCTGGCTTACTACCGACGCCGGCAATGGTGACTTAAGGAACTCCTCTTTCTGTTTAATGGATTCACGAAGACGTATCATTAAATCACTTGACTCGACCGGCGTCGATGAGGATGACGACGTGGTCGCCGCAACATAAATCGTTGAATTTGGCGTCGGCTGTTGTTGGAAAGGCGCCTGCTGCAGTTGCTGATGCTGTTGGCGGGGTAATACTGCTAAATTTGGTGGCTGATTCGGGCTGCAAAGAAAAAACGAAATTTTTATTTAATTTGTATTTTTTCTTGCAGAACGCAGCAGTAATTTTCCTATCGAAAATCGATATCGAATAAAAATAACGAAATTTGAAAAATCCCAAAACAAACAAAACCTTTAATTTTAATACTCAATATTACAAAGCTTCAGTTGCCCCATACGGCAGTCTAGCATTCACAAATAGACTTAACTGTATGTTGCTGTGGCCAAAATATTCTAGTCTCTTCATTACCCATAAGGGTTTTTGTAAGGGTCAAATAATAACACGATTATTACGTAATTTATTGATACAAAGCATTTTTTAGTTTAGTCATTATGCTTTCGAGCTGGTTTTATGCTAATTTGTATCTAGTTTGTAGTGTGACATTCACATTCGCATGCAATGCTGCCAGGTTACACAATACATTTTTCAAAGTTAGACTGACGTATACGGTCTTTATTGCTATCAAACATACGTTATGTTGATATTTGAAAATGCAGAGTGTATAGCTTTTAAGAAAAAATTAACATTATTAGGAATTCCTTTTTAAGGGGGTACATACGTCTAGCAAGTCAAAAAATTTCGATATAAGACATAAATTTTTTTGGTTGGTTTCAAATGAAAACTTATAAAAGCGAATATTACACGTTGCTTATTGGTATTTAAGGTTTAAACCAAAAATTATTCTACCTCATATTTACCGGACCTACTACAGAAAAATCCAAGTTATCACTAACATTAAAAACAAAAAGATAGCTCCACGGTCGACACGATAACTCGTACAGTTCTTAATATTTTTTGATGCGTTTTTTTTTTAAATATCAAGAATTGTACTCTCTATGGTCTGTCGAGCCGGTTTTTTTAATTTCGAAAATTTAGAAAATTGAGGTAGTTTTAAAAACAAAAATTCGTTTTTTGACATACACTTTTCAGTTTAACTATTTTTAAAAAATTTTAAAATGCAAATATCAAAAAACTGGCTCGACAGACCATAGAGACTACAATTTTTGATTTTTCAAAAAAAACCGCATCAAAAAATATTGAAAACTGTACGAGTTATCGTGCCGACCGTGGAGCTATCTTTTTGTTTTTAGTGTTAGTGATAACTTGTGTTTTTCTGTAGTAGTTCTGGGATATATGCGGTAAAATAATTTTTGTTTTAAACCTTAAATGCCAATATACAATATGTAATATTCGCTTTTATTAGTTTTTATTTTAAACCACCAAAAAAAATAATTATTTCTTAAATCGAAATTTTCGGCATGCTAGACGTATGTAACCCCTTAAAACAACAAAAAAACCTAAAAACAAAAACGGCATAAAATTACGAAAAAAATTGGTCGATTGTTGCTGTACCTCTGACGATTGGGCGTGTCATGACAGGCGCTGCAAAAACAATTCAAAATCGCCTCAAGAGGATTTGCATTCGACACTGCAATTGAAGTTGAAACAGTTGAAATGTGATGGAAACAAACTTCAACAAATGCAAATGAAATTATGTTTAATGTAATTGTTTTTTGTTTGAAGTATGTGATATGTGAAATTATTTTTTTTTTTTACTATTTTAGTGCAAATCTTCTTGTTGTTGTTGGTGCTGTACTAGTGAAATTTTTGTTGTTGTAGTTGCTTGTGTTGGTTTTGTGCAAAATAATATTTGTTGTTGTTGTTGGTTTTGTAGCATACAGAAATACAATTTATCCATTGAATTTGTTATTAAAAATAGATATGAATGAAATCAATTAAGAAAATATGTTTCTTTATATTTTTTTCGTATTTTTAATCATTTCATTATTCGTTTCGTTTAAGCGTTTTTAAATTGGTTCACTCATTTTGCAAAAGTGACAGAAAAAAAAAACAAAAAAAAAAAAAACACGTTTTTTTCGTGATTCTTCACCGACAATTACAAATGAAGTCATTAAACGTCGTTTGCGCACTTTGGTTTTTTTTTTTTTTTTTGAGTATATAAGCGAAGTCGAGAACGATTACGAGATGTAATAGTTGGGATAAAGAAATAAAAAAATAGCAACGAAAATTGATTTTTGAATAATTTGAAAATTTAGATAAGATTTTCATTTGTTATCTCGCTCCTACACAACACGATTTCTCTTTTCCGCTCTCGTTGTGTCGTTGGCAGACATGAGAACACGGCGCCATTTATGCGGATAGGCGAACTCGTACAAAACGGCGATTAGCGCTCAACTACCGACGATCGACTGACAAAAAACAATAAACTAACCAACCGAACGACCGACCAACCAACAAATCAAACAACCAACCAACCAACCAATTGAACGATCGATCGATCGATCGATTGATCGGACGTTCGATCCAACAACTGATCGGTTAATACGGCAGGCAGCAAAGCGGCGACAGTGGCTTGTTGGCCGCCAGTTGTGGCAGCGCAAATGATTCTCTTATTGATAAAGATCGCAACATTGGCACAAGGTGGGCTTGCAACGCTGCAATTTGGTGAGAACAACGAAACTGACAGTTTCGATAATACATATGTACATACATGATAATGATGACGACAATGATGATGGTGATGGTGATGATAATTATATTATGCTTCTCTTTGTACAATTATCAGCTCATGTATGTTGAAATAAAGATTTTTGTGCGCTTAGCACAGCTTTGGGTTAAGATTGGTTTTTTTCAGGGTCACTGCCGCTGTCGATGATGATGTTGCTTGCTACCCCAAACCCCCTCTGCCTATATATCTAACACTAAGCCAAGCCAAGCCAAGCCAAGTCAAGTGTCTTTAGCAATCATCAATGTCTGTTTTCTAGCGTTGGGCGGCGGCAGTAGCGGCACTTGCCCAAAAGCAGTTACCACGTCGTCTCGGTCGTCATCAGAACTCCTTAAATGGTTATCAAGACATTTTTGTATTTGCATGCCAACCGTACACGCCCTCCTCTGCTCACCTTCTCCTTATCTCTCCCTCTCTCTCTCTCTCTCTCTCTCTCTCTCATTCAACACCTTGCGTTTGAGGCAACAAATTACAAACTATATACTTCATAACTTATTTTGTTTCTGTAAATAAATTGTCTATATACATATATATTTGGATGTATGCATGCATGTGTGTTCTTGACCAAAAGTCTAAAAATGGTCAACGTTTGATTACGCGCAAATATTTCATATGATAAATGGCAACATTCAACAAGCCAAAAATCGCCCCAAGTTAAGTCGCATCGCATTGTGCGATTGACGTCTTCGTTTTTGTTTTTTTTTTTTTGATTTTTTTTTCAACTGAAACACATTCCAAATTAATATGTTCATACATCATTATTATTTCTTTCGAATTATTAAAAAAAAAAATTAAAGTTGCTCGAAAGTGAGCGAACAAAAATCTGTTAACGTTTAAGGCGAACATAAACAAATAACTTGATAACAGCGGCTAAGCTTAAATAGCTTGTTTATTTTTGAAATTAAGCTCCAACTACAGAAATCTTCAACAGATCAAAGTCTTTTTCTTCTCAGATTTCTTATGTTTATATAAGAAATAAAAAAAAAAAAAAGAAAACCAACAACAACTCTAAACAATATATGAAGCAATTTATTTCAGAGCGAACTCAAATTATCTGTAAGGCTCCTAATTCTATTTCTCTCTTTTTATGCTTTTTTTCTGACAAGTTGGCTGAAAGAGAGAGAGCTTAAAAAAAAGCGTTTCAAGCGTAGTCACGAATCAGAAGTCAGAAACAGCTGAAAATATGTTTCTCGTTAAGTGAATTTCAAACGTTATGATTACAAATCTACCGTTACAATAAACAAGTTTGTTTATGTAAATGCATATGTGTATAATAACATATAATAACAACAACAACAACTTATAATCCAATCAGAAACAGTTGCCAATAACTCCAAAATACCTCTGACTGATTGCATTTATGTTAGCCGTCTGTATAGTTTATCAATATCATCATCAACCTAATCCTGTTCTCTCTTGGCACACACACACACGCACACATAATTCAACAGCTTGGCGACAAGAAAATAAGTAATAAAATAGGTATAAGTTTTGTTTATATTGTCTATGATTTTGTTTAAACAAAGACACGATCCTAAAAAACAATAACAACAACATGCTCAATTATATGTATATATACATATAAAAAAAAGAAGTATCAATAAAAGTATTGAATTACTAACGGTACATCATCATCATCAACGACTTCAATATAATAATGATGATAAGCTCGTTAGGTAACAAAAAAATATGTATACAATATATAAAAATTCATTACTAAAAGTATTAGAAAATTGCCAATGAGCCATGGGAAGTTTTTTTTGTTTTCTTTTTTTTAAAAAAAGGGGGAAAACTAATAAAACAAAAAAGTAAAGTGACGAAATATTCACTCATATCAAACAACAACTGATTTTATATGCTTTTCTCATAAAGCTTATAAGTGCTCATGTTGAGACAAAGGTGGCCAAACAGACGACGTGAACGGATGAACGGACGGCAGGGAGGTTCGGTGTTAGAGGTCTTGTGACGCGCGAAAAGAGCAAAAGCGTGACGCCCTTTTAAGCGATTGAATGCATAAATGAGTGAATGATTGACATGACCACAAAAAAAAACAGAAAACAAAAATGACAACAACAACAATGAATGAACAAAGTAAACAAACGACAACAACACTAAGAAAGAAACGCATAAACAGCAACAACAACAAAAAAAAAACACAAATATGCACACGCGAAAGTGTTACATAAATTAGCATAAAAAAATACCTGCATAAAAGAAGCACGTGTAAAAATAGAAAGAAGTCGAACAAAAAGCAACAAAAACTCAATGCTGGCGTTTGTGTGTGAGTGTTTGAACTACTGCTAGTACAACAATAACAATAACGAGTGCTACAACAATGCATAGTGGCCAACATTGTATACAAAAACAAAAGCAAAAGCAAAAAAAAAAAAAAGAAAACAAAAAGTATCGTTTTTCTATTATTTCACTGTGATTTTGTTTTTGTGATTGTTGTTGTTATTGCTTTTAATATTTAGTTTTTGTTGTTGAATTTTTGCATTTTTTGTGCAGCATCAGCAGCAACAACAACAACAACACAAATTAAAAACAAAAAAACGCATTTGGTGCACCACTTGTCAACAATTTTTGTTGTTTGTTTATCGTTTTTGTTGTATTTTTAATTTTTTTTTTTTTTGCAACAATTGAATAAAAGTCATGTTGGCGAAAGTGTGCGCGAAGGGGTGTAAGGGGGACCAACATTTAAGCTGAGACACAAAATGAAATAATCAATTTTGTTGTTGTTTTTTTTTTTTTTTGTAGGTTATCAAACAAAAGTCGGCTTTGTGGTAGACCATGCAAAATGTAAAAAAAAAGAAAAAATAATAAAAATTGGGTTAACAGACAGACGGACAGGCGGAATGAGATGAATACAATTTTCATTGAGAATCCAATCTATGAGAACTCAAATTTGAAAGTTCGTTTTTTTCTGTGTGAAGAAGAATAATTATTAATTATTATAATTACCCTTAGACTCTTATTTATTGTTCTCAAATTGTCTTTCACTCTCATTTTTTAAAATTATTTTATTTACTGTTCAAGCGATTCTTTTGCATTTGATGTACAGTGGTAGATAAAAATAGCGGCTTGAATAGAGCTAAATGCTTATGTATTCAAAATGGTAGCAATATTTCAGCAACCACTGTACAAGAAAATAAAAGTGACAAGTAACTTTGCTGTATTTCTATGACATTGAGCAAGCACCCTGTATTACGTTGAATTAAATAATAAAATAAAGGGGGGAACAAAAAAGAGAAGGGTTGACATTTAGCGAAAAGAAAAAAAATTGCACATATTGCCAACAAAACAAGTAGAACAAACAAGCAAATAGGCAAGTCTGCTTATCAAGAACGCTTATCAAGCATATTTCAGCGATATCAAATGCAAACAAACAACAACAACAACAGCAGCAGCAATATTTAAGCAATATATAGATTTCGATATGTGCGATAGTGAGGGGCAGCAAAAACGAAAAAAAAAAAAAAAACATGACAAAATCAAATGAGGAAAAAAAGAAAAATAAATAATTGAATTGAGTGCAATTCTGTTTCGCTTCATGGCGAAGGTTTTGCAACAAATGCAACGCAATGCAAAATTTGCTGTTCAAATGCATTTCATTTCATTTCCTTTTCAATTCCATTCATTATTATTATTTTATTTTTTTTTTTTTGTTTATTATTATTATTATTGCTACTATTGTTACTTTTGTAATAATTGTAAAAAAAAAAAACAGAGCATTGCATGTGTGTGTGTTGTTTTGTTGTAGAGCAAAATGTGCGCATTTGTATCGTCAAATTTGCTCGTCTCGCTCACTTCAAGCGCAGCACCTTCACTGACATCATTGCATTACTTCGTTTCTTACCTCACCGAACCGATCGACCAATCAAACAGTCCTCACCCCCCCACCGCACTCTTTCGCTCATTATGTCTATGGCTTATAGACTTACTTAAATTCAGCGCTCCATTCAGACTTGCTCGACGTGCTTTGGGCACCTTTTTTTCCTTTTTTTTTTTTATTACTATTTAATTTTTGTTTTTGTTACTTTGCTTTGCTGCTTTCATGCTTTGCACTTTCTAATTTTCAAATTAGCAGACAACAAAATGTCAGTAATTGTCAAATGCAAAAATACAACAATAACAACAACAAAAAGTGCAAATAAGCAAAAATTCAAATGGGAAAAATAAATAATAAAAAAAAAATATAAATCCAAAAAATAAGCACAAATTGTACATGGAATTCTTGCTCTTCATTGGCAACCAACTACAAACATACATACATAGATACATTATACATACGTATATGTATATGAGAATCGTGCCTGAGTTACTTCTTATTGGATTTCAAGTAAGTACATGTCATTTGCAAAAAAGTTAACTAAAAAGTGTATTTGTTTGTTGTTGTTGCTGTTGTTGTTGTCGATTTGTTTTTGCGCTTCAATAATGTCATTGAATCTTGTTCTAATGCGCACGGCAGCTGTCATGCCCCTTCCTTTCACCGCACTCGCCCACAAGCTGAAGCACGCATATGCACATGCATATGCTCAACAAGTTAGCCAATCAAATCATGCCAAAGCAAGGCAAGGCAAGGCAAACGAGCGAGCGAGCGAGCGAGCGAGCGACCAAGTGTGTGTGTGTGTGAGTGACTGCATAAATTAGTAAATGTTTAAGTGAGATAATTAAAAGTAGAGCAGACGGAAATGCAATTAAAAAGCATTTTCATTTCGTTCTTGCAAATTGCGACACAAACCACAAATGCAACAACAACAATAACAACAGCAACAGCAACGCATGCACACGAACACGAACAAATCCAATTGGTAAAATAGAAGAATACAAGAAGAAGAAGCAGCAACAGAAACAGCACACTGGACACCAACGAAGTACAACAAATGTACAAAGACTGAGTGAGTGACACCCAACAACAACGCAGCAACGCAACGGAAGGCAAAGCAGCGCAGCGCAGCGCAGCATAGCTTAGTTCAGCTTAGCTTAGCTATACGCGTATGTGAGAGTAGGAAGGAGAATGATAGAGATGACGAGTGCTGCAGGCTGAAGGCTGAGTGGGGAAGGGAGTAGCAAAAAGGTCGAGTGTAAAAGTATGTTGTTGATGTAAAGCACT
Source organism: Phortica okadai (assembly GCA_034638295.1). NCBI lineage: Eukaryota > Metazoa > Arthropoda > Insecta > Diptera > Drosophilidae > Phortica > Phortica okadai. The sequence continues at coordinate 45,780,098 of CM067848.1, read as the reverse complement.
TGGCGCACGTCGTTCTTCATAGTTTATATGCGCGTATGTGTGTGTGCGTGAGTCTTTGCAGCAAGTGTACACACATACACACAAGGAGAGAGATACAGAGAGTAAATCAAGTTAGCGTACGCGTAATGGCAAAAATAATTAAATTGTTAGAATGAACTCAAATTGACACGCCTCAACTTGCTCGCTCGCACGCTGCCATGCCAACCACCCACCCACCTGCTGCACTGACTGACTAACTAACTAACTGACAGGCGATAGATACAGACGGACGCACAGACAGACGGTAGGATAATTTGCTATCCATATTAAAAAGAAAGAAAGATATATTCTATTTGTGCGTGTCACTATGTGTGTGTGCGTGTGTGTGTGCGTATTCTGTTAATAGCAAACTAATTGAGTTCACTTTGAGCTACACGAGCGCACATACATACATACATAATTTTAATAACTAAATTAAATAAAAGTATCTATGCAGTAAGCATATCAATTTGTTGTTGTTGTTTTTTGCAATGTACAACAATATCAACAGAACAAAAACAAAAAAAAAATGTCTCGAATTGTATGCAAAAATGCGTCCTTTTTAAGATAAAACAACAAAATCAAAAAATTAATCATAAAGATGCAAAAAAATGTACAGAGACAACAAAAGCAGGAAACAAAAGCCAACAACAAATCTTAGCAGACATTTTGACCTTATTGTAAAACAAAATAAAAAAAAAAAAACCAACAACAACAATGAAATGTAAGAACCAACAATACAAAAACATTCAGTAAACAAAAGTTAAAAGGAACAACAAATAAAATAAAACCAAAAACAAAAGCCAATCAGGAAAAACAAAACAAGTCTTCATCTAAGAGATACAACGTCATCTCATGCGATCTCTGCTGTGTTGTTTTTTTGTTTTTTTTTATTGTTGTTGCCCTTTACACCAAAAGAAAAAAAAAAAGTATATTTTTTTACAATAATAATAATTGGAAAACCTTGAATTAAATTAAATCAAAAGTTCAAGTACTGCCACAGCAAGCGATGTCCGTCTGTCCGTCTGTCTGTCGGCCGATTGTTCGTCGACGATCTTCAACATATTCAATTTAACATAATTGTAAAAGGTTTTTCAAGAACAACAACTACAACAACAATGGGACATTGTATTTTGCTACGATTTTGTTTAAACAATGAATTCTTTTTTCGGTTTTTTTTTTTTTGTTTTTTTGCTTTCATTTTTTAATGCAAAATAAGCCGTCTGTCAATCAAAGCGAACAGAGGCGGCAATGCAATAATAAAGGTGCCTCAGCTATCAAACTTCAAAAGCGCCCAATATTAGTTTTGTTGTTGTTGTTTTATTTTTGTTTTATCAGAGTCATTTAATTGCCTCTATAACCCCCCTCCCTTAACAAACCCCTACATAAAGGACATAGTTGGCCATCATTGCTGCTTATCATTTGTCAGCATTTTTTTTTCATTTTTTTTTTTTTTTTTTTGACTTGTTAATTGCAAAAAAACAAATCCAAGTTTGCAAACGGCATGAGTTCGTACTGCGGTGGGTGGAAAAATGAACGATAACAAATGCCAACAGCAATAGAAACAACAACAACAACAACATCGTTCATAAAAGTGTAAAATTCCACACATGTTTGGAAAAAAAAAACAATGAATATTGAAAGAGCGTTCAATTATGACCAAAAGACATGTTCATTGCGTTTAACAATAATGTGTAAATTTGTTTTTGACTCTTGTCTGAAGACACTAATACAAACAACACAAGTGAAAATCTTTTAAGACAGACAGACAGACAGGCAGTCTGACTGATAGACAGCAGACAGACATGTAAGTAAGCAAAAGTAAGAAAACATTCACGCTAATCAAGTGCACTCATCCAGATACATTAACTCGATAACGTCAACAAATTAAACATTATTAAAACAAAAACAAAACGAAGAACTCTTTAAGACACAACAACAACAACAATGACAACGACAACAACACAGGCACACCTCAAACGAGTCATACAACCGAACATGACAAGAGGGGTGAAAAGCGAAGATAAAAAATCGAGTTCAATGTTCGCATAAAAGCGGCAAGTAAAATGCAACAGACGAAGGATCTTTTACTTGTGAACTTTTATCATATAAATCATAAAAAAATAAATAAATAATAAAATAAACAATCGAATAAAAAGTAATTACAAAATCGCTGTAATTATTTCACGGCAAATAAACGAACGGAAATGTTTATGATAAAAAATATATAAAAAAAAAACTGCGTATAATTGAGATACGACAGTTTGTATGACGATCGATCGTTCGTTCGATAGGAAAAAAAAAAAAAACTCGCCAAATTGAATAACAAACGTCACGGCATATAAGATCGATCGATCGTTCGTTCAATTATTGTTTTTGATCATTTGAACATTTCCTTTGCATGTAATGTAATTTCAATACGTAAAGTGCAAAATAAAAAAACACTCGACTACAAAATCATGTATATGTATTTATATATAGCGAAGTACCGCTGGCTGACTGACTGATTGAATCATCACTAGATCTCCGAAACTATAAGTCCGAGTAAGTTGAAATTTTGCACAGTGATTACTTTTGAAATTTAAATGCCCACTAATAACGGAATTGCCGAAAGTTCTGTTTTTTTTATCGGATAAGTTTAACGAAACGTTCCAGAGATGATGATGAACTTTATTGAAAATTTTTTTAATTCATATTTTTTTTCTATATTTTGTATATAATTTGTTATATTTATTGATATTATTTTTTTTAAATATTATTTAATAAAAAAAAAAAAAAGTCATACATAAAACTCGATTCAGTCATATCATTTATACCTTTTTAATGGTTTGATGTGTTAATTTCAAGAGAATTTAATATTCCAGTGAAACAAATTGCACCGAAGCGATCACTTTTCTGTCTGTTTTCTATACATATGTATGTATATGTATGTATAAGATAAAAAAAAGCTCAATACCTTAAGTCGTTAGAGGAGCACTTGGCGACAGGTGTTCTTTTTTTTCCAAACGTTTTGTGTCTTTGCTTTGTTTTCTTTCAATTACAATTTTTTTTTTCTCTCTCTTTAAAACACACAAAAAATGCGTTCCATCTCAGAGCTAAATTTATGTTGTGTGGGCGCCTTAAATGATTTATGCATCGCTCATATTATTATTGCACATTATTATTTACATATATGTATGTAAGTATGTTATTTGTATTTTTGTCGCCACAGCACTGAGAAATATTATGGTATTTTATTGGAACAATCAATTTGTTTAATTGACATAATCAAATATTATATAGAAACGCGCGCGTGCGTGCCACAAAAGTATCTCGATACATAAATTGTTTCAGATAAATTGCCGGAGGAACGAAACGTACGAACGAACAAACAAATAAACGTACGAATGAATGTATGGAATAATTATGTTGTCGGAAAACGAATCGGAGAGCGAATCGAGACAAGTCAAGCCAATCTGATACCACGCCATCAACTAAACTTAGTTGAGTCAATGCGACTAAACTAAAAATGTATGAAATTCATATTAAAAGCGAAAATACGACAATGACAAAAAAAAAAATGAAAAAAAAACACACACACACACACACAAAAAAAAAAAAAAAAAAAAAAAAACGGGATGTGTTGGGGCCGATTGAGAGACGCCAAAGCAAGATAGATTGTCAGTATGTGAATGGGGCGCAGGCCGTAGGAGCAGCAGCAACAACAACAATCACAAAAATGAAAAAAAAAAAAAAAAAATCGGCGAAAAAAAAAAAAGAAAACAGGAAAATGTACTCGTCGACGACTTCAGATTGCCCTTATATCCAATTGTGTGCGCATAGCGCAAAAATATTTTATTGTACCTCAACACATGCCCACGATTCACACACTCTCACACACACACACACACACACGCACATCAGACTGGACGCAATGGCGGTTGGGTAAGGTTGACGTCTGTTATGGTTATGAATTGACGCTGGCGTGTGTATGCGTGTGCGTGTGTGTGTGTGTGTGTTGTCTATATGTGTACACAGCTAACAACGAACAAAATCGTTGAATAAATCAGTGTATAAAGTAAGCACATACACAGATACACACACACACACACACACGCACACACAAATGCTATCAATTTTTTTGTCCGTTCAAGTGATGAGCGGGTGGGCGAACAAATGATTGTGCATGTGTGTGTGTGTATGTGCGTGCGCCTTGTTCTATGCCACAGTAGCAGCAATAGCAACAACAACAACAACAATAATGTTGACTACCATCAGCGTTGGCCGTCTGTTGCTATTCTTGTTGTTGTCGTTGTTGTTGTTATTGTCCTCTGTATATTTTCTCACCATACCTTTCCTCACCGCACCTAACCGTGCCACGCCCTATTGTCGCTTCCACAGTGCCATTCTGTCAATAAACGTAATTGTCAACGCAAGTTAAGTAGTTCATATTTTCTTTTTCTCTTATTTTGTTGTTGTTGTTATTGGTTTTGTTGTTGTTGTCATAATGCACAGTGACACAAAATGAAACTGATTTGCGCTTAGAAAAATGATATTTTTTTCGTGATTTCATTGAAATTAAATTTCGCAGAAAAAATTAAAAATTATTATAAATTAAATTTTAAAAATACCAAAAAAAAAAAAAAAAAATTATAAACGTTGGAAAATCAATAAAAGTTTGTCAAATAAATTTTTCACTTTTTTTTTCTTTACATCTAACATGATATTATACTTTTTTACTACATTTTCATGCTTCGATGTGCGCTGACAGCACACGGTGCATGTTTCTGTCAAGTGTGTTTACACACACAGCCATACAACAAACACACATAACAATATTAATACAAAAAAAAAAAAATATATAAAAAAAACAAAAACCGATGGGCAACAAAACACATCAATCATACACAAAAAATAATAATAATATTAGTAATATTATTATTAATAAAAGAAGCACAAACAACAATAACAACAACACAGCAGCAGCAAAGGAATATATGAAAAAGATATCAAGTCAATAAAACATGATAATGGAATGGAAATGAAGTGCGTGTGTGTGTGTGTGTGTGCCTCAGTCAGTGAGTGTGCGCTGTTAATGGCGTTGGCGATGACGATGATGTTGATGATGTACAGTGGACAACAACAAAAATTAATATATAAAAAAATTTAAAAAAAAAAAAAAATAATAATAAAATAAAAATGATACAAAGATCAGCAATCAGCCATCAGTAAAGTAACGCATGCGCAGCGACAATAATAACAAAAATAAAGAAGAGTTTAACTGTTCAAAGATACACTAAAATCGGACAAACTCGCTCGCTCAGCAATCTTTCACAGCCAAAAGACATTTTTATAAGAAACAACGCACGCATTGTTGTAATTTAATGGTAAGCATAAGCATAACACAGCTCGCAAGGCAAAAGATGCACAGATACATTTATGAATATGAATATACAATTGTCTGGTGTGTTGTAATCAAGAAAAAAAAATAAAAAAAAAGCTTCAAAGAGATCACAATAAATGTGAAAAAAAAAGAAAGAGAAACAGAAACAGAGAGAAAGAGATATACAAATAAAGAAAATGTCAGCTAATAAGTCATAAAGACGCGTCAGACTGTCTGAGTCAACTAGGGTAAAGTATAACAACAACAACAACAACCACGACGACGGCAATAAGCGTGATGATAATAATGATAATGATGATTATGATGATGAAGTCGATAGCAACGATGACTATGACGAAGACGACAGTGATGATGATGATGATGATGATGATAATGATGATGATAATGATGATGATAATGATGATGATAATGATGATGATGATGACGATGACGCGCCTACAACGCTAATGACAGCAACGCCGTTAATGATGCTTGTTACTGCCGTCGCTGTTGTTGTTATTGACGATGATAATGATGTTGTTGTTGCTGTTGCTGTTGATGCTGCCCACAGATAAGCTTTCAATTCATATTTAATTCAATTACATTAAAATTTTTAGACACTTTTATTTTTCTTTTTTACTTTTCTCAAAGTTGTTATTTTATTTTCTTTTTCAAGGTTACTGAAACTTTCAAATATTTTTGGTTTTTTTTTTTTCACTTTTGTTGGTATTCTTCTTCTTCGATTTTCATCATACTCGCCGAAGTTGGCAGCGAAGTCATGGCGAGAATAACAAAAACTTGTTCATTGATTATTGCTTGTCAGCGACACACAAAAACAACTTTCAACAACACACAACAACAAAAACAGCAACAACAATTTCAATTAGTAGAGAATGCAATAGCAACGCACACACACACACACACATGCATAACATGATAAATTCAATTAAAATCCTCGTTTTAATCAAATCATAAAAGCGCGTCAAACACAATCATTCTTTCACAGCAAAAAAAAATTTATTGCCATAACTACAGTAAAGTCTGTTTGTGTTGTATGTCCAGCATACTGTAGAACTTTGAGAGTCCAGACACACTTGATAATCTGGATCATTATAAAATATATACAACGATAAAACTGAAAAATCATGTTATCCGACCGATTTGGACAATATCCGATTTAACTCGAATGAAGTTCAAATTTTTTTAAGTGATTTTTTTGGGAAAAATTTCATATTTTTTTATTCTGTAAAGTTCAAAGTTTCATATCTGCAATTTGTAATGTTATTTATTTTTTTTTTTTATAAATTTAACTCTATCCTTACATATTTAAAATATCTTTTGCTTATCTTTTTCTCTCTATCTATTTCACTCACTCTCTCTGTATTTCTTTCACTGCTGGTCTTACCTATTATAAATTTGCAGTTGCGTGTTTTCTTGTTTGTTGTTGTTGCATGTTTGGTTAGTCAATCATTGCAAAAATTTAAATATTCATACAAAGTAATACAAAATGCAAATAGAGAAAGAAAAAAAAAGAAAGAATAAAAAAAATTATAATAATAAAGTGTTATATTTTGTTGTTGTATAACAACAATAATAACAACAGCAGCAACAACAAAAGAGAATAAATATACAATTGAATATGTTGAAATGTGGGCGGCTTTTTTTTTTTCATTTGTTGTTGTTTGTTTATTGTGCTCGATTTAAATTTGTTGCTGTTGTAGTTGTTATTTTGTCGCCATTGTTGCCAAATAATAATGAAATGAAAGTTTGCTTTGTGGGAAAAAGACAACTACGCAAAAAATATGCAAAAATTGAAATTATAAATGAAATTTTTCATTTTATTCATTTATTCACTCATTCATTCATTTCGTACATTGTTGTTTGTTCAACACATTTGTTTTTCAAATACAGTAAAACCTCAAAAATAAGAATCAATTCGCTATAAGTTCGAATTTGCAAAAATCTTTCATTGCTAAACTTGAAGAAAAAATTCGGGATCCTCAAAAAGGGATACCTTTTTTTTTAAAACTGTCGGAAATAATTTATAATAATAAATAATCTAATTCAAATTTGTTTGCGTTCTAATTTGTATGTTTCGACATACACGACATAATGTCAAACTTTATATTTGCAATAAAAATCAATAAATAAATTTTCACATTTCACATTTTGACATCATTTACTCTCGTACTCATCACAATTATTTTTATGGATATGCATGTATGTGTTGCAAAAACAAATTGTTGTTAAAACATTTTCCAATTAGTAAAAATCTGCAAGTTCACGCCTTTGATGATAAATTCAATTTTCTGCATTCAATGTATGCTAATTGCTTGTTAAAGGTCATTTATGTATGTTTATAATGCTAATCCAATCCACCCCGCACCGCACCGTACACTGCACTGAACAGCCATTAAAGCATGACAGAACCAAGCAAAGAAATGTCGAAGTTTACTTTACGTTCTGTGTGGAAGAATTTTCTATACGAATGCAAATATGCAATGCACAATAAATATTTGAAATAACTTTATGGCATATCAAATCAAAAACTTACGACCAATTTTTGTACCTGGATAAAAAACAACAACAACAAAAACAACTATCAAATTGCGTACATGCATAAACAGTTCAAGAAGCATCAGCAAAGAAAAACTTTTGCTGCTATAAAAATTCAATTACTAAAAATACCATTTGTAGAAATACACACATACATGCGCACACATACAGACAGGCAGAGATGCATCATATACAAAAAAAAAAAAATACAAAATAATAATAATAAAAATATATGTAAAATATGCATTTGCTTTTTAGAAATTTTGGCTGTTGGAAGAGAAGGACAAACGGCGTGAAGTTTGTGTCTAAAAAAATAGAAGAACACATAAAAAAATGTGTTTTTATTAAACATTTAATTTTTTTCTGTATATATTTTTTTTTATTTTCTTTTTTTGTTTATGCATCCATCATGCAATTAAACGCAATAATAAAAACAACATTATTTTTACAAATGTGTGAGCGAAAATTAATTTTTTTTGTTTTTGTGATGAAATCATCATTATGATCGACGTTCAGCAAAAACATCATCATCGTTAATACAACAACAAAAATAGAAGGAAATTAATAAAAACATTATCATAGTCATTAGTGTATGAACTGTTTAACTGAAATGAATGCAACGCAACGCAATACAACAACAATAACAACGACAATTGCTTAAGCAACAACAACGACAAACGCAATGACATTTTTTTTTTTTTTGTTTTGTTGTCTGTATTTTTTTTAATTGTAATCATTACAACGCATCGTCATGCTGTTTGCGACACAATAACAAAAATAATAACATCGACGACAACAACTAAAATTATCTTCATGAAAATGCATTTTATGCAATTTTATCGAAATGCGCTCATCAATAAATCAAAAATGCACGCGCGAATGCAAACGCCTCAAAAAGCTACAAAAAATGTATGGCAAATCACAAGCAGGACGGAGAGGGATGGCTGGCTGGATGCTTGGTTAGTTAGTTGGTTGGTTGATTTGTTGGTGTGTGCGAGCGAGATCGATGCATGTTTACGCTACCGTGGCGCACAGCACACTTTGTTTTTTTTGCTGTTGTTATTGTGTCGTTCAATGACGTCGCATCAGTTGAAGAAAACAAAAAACGGATGAAAAAAAATCAAAAAAAAAATATATATATATATATATATAAAAACAAAATTTTTTTATTCACTTGAAAAAAACACAACCCTTCAATTTGTCACTACTTTTTGTTCTACTTTTGTTCGGCATACGTGTTCATTTATCATGCTTAATTTAATTTTTTTTATTTGTATATTCTTTCTATTCTTTTTGGTTTTCACTTAATTAGAAATATTAAAACACAACAAATTCTCAAAAAATTATTTTGAAGTACATTGCTAGATATGTACATATATGCTCGCTTATAATATGTGTAGCGCAACAGCTGTCAGTGTCATAAATAGTAAAACGCAACGTAGTTACACACACACACACACATGCACACACGAACACGCCCGCTATTCGAATCCATGTACGCACGCTACTGATAAGATTACAATTTGCATATTAAACTTTTGGACACATTACGGAACTTGGCAACTGACAACCGACACTACACCCCCAACAACAACAACAACGACTAACACAACTATTGCTGACGTCAAAAAGACAAAAAAGTGCGACGCATTGCAGCATTGACGCGCGGCAAGTGGTTGGCTGACTTATGTAGATTAGACAACTGACAGACTAACTAACCGACAGACAACCAACTAAAGGAGGACAAACAGACAGACTCATATATACCATACATTATATTAAGTTAGGCCGAAATAATTTCAGAGAGCGAGAAAAAAAGTGATATATAAATTATATTCTAAATTTGCTTACCGCATGAAACCGGCAACTGTAGCACCAATCTGTTGTTGCTGCTGCTGTTGATGGTGATAGTAATGTTGTTGTTGTTGCTGGTGATGATGATGATGTAAGCCATGCGCCATATCGCCAAAATCAATGCTGCTACTACCACCGGTTAACGGCGGATGCCGTGGCAAACTATTACCAGCACCGCCGGCGCCAGTGTTGCCACTTGTCGTGCTAGTTATGCTACTAGAACGACTGCCGCTATGTGAATGCGTTGGCGGCAATGCCATTGTTGCTGCCGCTGCTGACATTGATGTTGTTGCGGCATGTGCGACCGCAGGATATGAGATCAACTGTTGCTGTGGAAATGCTTTAATCGACGATGCCGACATGGGCAATACCTGTGATGCGGCTGCCGTACAAGCGCCAGCAATTGCGCTGCTATTGGCCAATGCCAATGCGGAGACTATGGTCGGCTGATGTTGTTGTTGTTGTTGCTGTTGCAGTGCTGCTGCTGCTGTTGTTGTTAGTGTTGTGCGATCAGGACGATTCGATTCCGGCGTGTGTGCAATGCTTGTATAGTGCTGAAAAAGGCAAAAATAAAACAACGAAAAAAAGGAATTAATTTATGTCTTTTGTTTACTTCTTTTTTTTTTCATATTTACAACATTATATTAGTCAACAAAAATGAAAAAAAAAAATAAATAAATATTTAATAAAATGTTATTGTTTACTTACCATTTGCAACACATCGCATTCCTTGGGCACAACGTGCAGTGTCAAGACCGCCGGCGTTTGCTTGATCATTGAGACAATTGTGCTGTAGGCGATGCCAGCAATCGGCGTGTTGTTAACCATCAGAACGCGATCGCCCGTTTGCAGATTAGCGTAGTGAGCGGGTCCGTTCGGTTGGACCTCTTTGATGAAAATGGTCTCCATCGCTTTCACTTGGTGGTATGGCGGTGACGATGTCGTTGTTGTCGTCGTCGCTGTTGCTGTCGCAGTCGACAATGTCGGTGACGTTGTTGGCTCAACTGTTGCGCTGGCAGCAGCGGCTTCCTACGCGCGAAAGCACAACCAAACAACAAAATTGAGCAAACGAGTGAGAGATATATGTATGTATGTAAGTATGTATGTATAGAAATGGCAGACAGAAAGAAAGAAATGAGTGTTAATACACAAAAATTTGCTGGATTGGCTTTTTGAGAAAGTGCAAAAAAAAAAAAAAAAAACTCACAGCGGAAGAGCGCCTTGTATGTATGAGTGTGTGTGTGAGAAATCATACGAAAAACACGTACAATACAAAAAAAAAAATTATAAAAAGAAAAAGTGAATTGCGCCAAACGCAAATTAGCACAAAAACAAAAAAGTCCAAGCCAAGCCAGCCAGTCAACAAGCCAGCAACGCTTAGCCTGTGCTGCTCATGAATTTGCGTCTGGCTTGGCTCATACATGAGCTTTGCAAGTTTACTTTGCTTAACAACGACAACATTGGCGCCGTCGACGCCGTTGCGCATTCACTGTGCTTTTGTGTATATGTATGCGTGTGTGTGTGTGTGTGCGCATGCGCAAGCGTTTATTTCGCTTGTGTTGAAATCAGCGAAGCGCAGGCAAAAAACAAAATTACCCCAAAAAAAAAAAAACAAACAACAAAATATAAAAAAAAAATTTAAAAAAAAAGAAAATAAAAAGCTCATAACAACAAAAATAAAAGGTTCACTTTGTCTAGTCTAAGACGAAGAATCGACGCTCTTTACATTGCAGTTTTTATTTTAAATAAATTAATCTCGAGAAAAATGTTTAGATTTTCCTAATAGCACAGACTCACAGACAGACATTTATGCCCCTATTCTGGCAACTCTATTAATCACTGTTAACAGGAACATGTAAATAAAATGTTAACAGCGTGTCATATTCAGGACAGCTGTTTTTCCAACAGCTGCTGTTATGGTCATGTCAACTTACTGTTACTTTGCATACTAATGTTGTAATTGCTTATGTTACATCGAGGTTCAACATAACATAAGGAATTACAATTACTAGGAACGATGGTTTGCAAAGTGAATAAGCTACCTATTTATGTTACTATTAAAGAAACAATTAAAACCACTCTTAACATTATAATTGCTAGAAAGAGCCTAACTAACTCAAATTGTCTTTTTATTCATGTTTGAATATCTATAATCATGTCTCTGAAAACTCATACAAGTTGAAAAGTGTATTAACGTAAAATTACTTTGTATTGCCAACGCTAATAACAACAATAATGCCAAACTGGCTATGTCACACGCACACACACATATACATACATGCATACATATGTACATATATTTATGTATGATCTATGAGACGCTTGCTTTTAGCGCTTTAGTCTAACCAAGGCATTACTCACATGCGGCCATGCGGGATCATCTTCCGGTGGATACGCAATGAAATGACGCAGCGTAAAGCCGAAACCCTGATTCGGAGGCCGCCGTATGACGACCACTTTTGGTTGTATGGTCGCCGTTGCCGCTGCCGCTGCTGCCGCCGATGCGGTGCCGGTATTTGCCGCAGCCGCTGCAGCAGCGGCGACTACAGATGATGACGTTGTTGCGCTGCCGAGCGTGTTGTTGCCACCGTTTGCGTTTTGTAACATGTTGATTTATTTATTTATTTACTTTTTTTTTTTTTAAGTTTTTCTTATTATTTTTGTTTTCTTGTTTCTTTGCTTGTCTTCTGTTTTGCTTGCTTGCCTACTTGCTTGACTTTGCGTTATCGGTGAGTTGATTGCGCTTGTGTTGGTGTTGTTGTTGTTGGTGATGATGTTGATGGTGGTGAGAATCGAGGTGTTATTGTTGTTATTGCTTATATTTTGTTTTTGTTGTTGGTGGTCAAATCCAATTTTCGATATCAACGTTCTTTTGGCGGGTTTCCGTTATATACATTTTCTTTCTGTCGTTCTCATTTGTGTTATTTTTATTTTTATTACTTTTTTTAGTTTTTATTAAATTTTGATTTATATTTTCTTGAGAATTATTTTTTTTTGTTTGTTTGTTAGGCAATTTGTGGTTCGTGTTAACTTAATCAGTTAACAACTGTTAATATTCGGCGGTCTTCTTGTCTTGTTTTTTTGATTGTGCGTTTTCTGTTTCATTCACTCGCCAATTCTTTTGCCTTTGCTGCGCTTATCACTTTAGCACCGTTTTTAGCTTTCGTTGCGTTATTCAATTTGGTCCTTTTTTTATCCTTTCTCTAATCTAATTTTTGCAGTTTCTGTTCCGTGCCGTTCGCTTTGCTTCGATTCGTTCGTTTTGTTCCTATGTCTGCGCTGTGCTTTCCATCATTATAGTAGTTCGGTGCCTAATTTGGTGGTTCCTTTGCATTATCAATATTGATGATATCGGCGACATTTTTCTACGTCATAATTGTATCACATTTTTTGTTGTTTATTTTTTTATTTATTTTTTGTTTGTATGTTGTTGGTTTATGGTATAATTTCCTTGACTATTTTTAAGCATCTGTAAATAAAGAAATTTTGGATAACATTAAAATTAATTTGAATTTCATGGAATTTATTTTAAATTTTCAATAAAGTAAAGTGAAAAAAAAAACTTTTATTTTTAGAAAACAGTTGACTTAAGAGATCTTCATCAAAAAGAAAAAAAAAAAGAAAGAAAGAAAGATAAAACTCATCGAATGCAAACACATAAATCATATTTCCTTATGACTTCCCACTTTTGGCTATTACGAAGCGTAAAACACGATTATTTCCGGATTAAAAATAATCAATGAGCCATCATAATTACAACAACAAACACAACAACAACACTAAAAGCATATTGAACAGCAAAAGAGCAGTTAAAAAATCGAAAATACAAATAATTATTTATTACCAAAGCAAAAAACATCGTAAAATAAAAATAAATAAATAATATACTCAACAACAACTAAAAGACCGTAAGTTTAATAAGTTTTGTTTTCTTTATAAAAAAAAACATTAAAAAAAAACCATTAAAGTCATTAAGAGTATACAAAACAACAACAACAACAATAGCGATTAACACAAAATAGTAATTAAAATTGAAAAGAAAACTAAGAAAAAAAAAAAACACGATGATGAATTTAAATAAAATGATAATATTTGCTTTACATTGTTTGAGGAAATTACAAAAAAAAAAAAAAGGAATATTATTTTTTTAAATTAATACTAAAAAAGAAACACAAAAAAAACCTTACACTAAAAACAGCAACAACTCAGCGGGAAAGAAATATTGTACAACAACAAGACAAGAAAAACAAAAATTATGTAAAATTCAATTAAGCTCAAAACAAGATGAAAGAAAAAAAAAAGAAGAAAACAAAAACAAAAACGCAATAATAATAAAACAAAGTTGTAAGTGAAAAATGGTCAACGACCGTTTGTGAACGGACAAACAGACGTAGAGACAGACAGACAGACAAAGCGACAGCGACTGGCGAACGTATGACGCTTAAATTGATGGACAGAGAGAAAACGCGCTTAAAACGCGTCAAACTCGCGCGCCAAACTCGCTTCAAAGCCGCGTTGTTTTTTTTGCTGTTGCTATTGCATCTGAATAAGCTGATTTCAAGTTGTGCTCACACTCAGCTTAGCTCAGCGTTTGGCTTAAATCGACTGGATATGACTAAGTGCGCCGCTGTGAATAATTACGACAACGTTGATGATGATAAATCAGTGCAATTTACTAACTGCCAATCATATTTCGTTTAGTTATTTTCTTTCTTTTTGTAAACAAAATAAAACAACAACAACAACTTGATTGGCGAAATTAAAAATTTCTTGTAATTTCACTTGCATTTTGTCAAACTCAAACTCAGAGCTTCAATTCGATTCACTTTGTTAACTAAACTAAACAAGTTCATGGTTCATAACTTCATATTATCGTAGGCAAATGTCGAGTACTTTTTAGCAAGAAATTTTAATAAAATGTATAAATAATTTATGCTTCCTTTATACAAAATTTAAATAGACTTTATACATTCGACTTGAGCGATCATGATCGTTTATTGCAAGTTGACTTTCTCTGATAGAAAAAAAAAAAAAACAAAAACTTTTGACCCTTAGACTTTATGTCGGCAACTGCCAACATTCTTGCTTGGTCAATGGTCTTGTCTTCTTGGTCAGCGTCTTTTGGCACTGTTGTTTCCACTTAAGTCTCTCTCACTCTCAGTCTCTCTGACTTTGGCTTAGTGTCTACAATTACAGTTTTTTTTTTAAATTTAATTTTTGTATCTTTTTTTTTATTATTTTTTTTTTGTGGCATGTAATTAAAGCTAAAAATGTTTTGACTGTCGTCTTTGACTTCGTCGTCGTCGTCTCATAGTCTTCATTGTCATGGACGGACGGTCGGTCGGTCGGTTAGTCAGTCAGTTCGCTACTCACTTTGCATTAAATGTAAAACCACTTAACTGTACATTTATACACTTAGTTAGGCGATGCGTAAGATGATATAATAACGCCCATTCTCGCATTCAATTCAGTACAGTTCAGTTCAGTTCACTTCATTTCAGTAGAGTACAGTACAGTAAAGTCAAGTAAACTAGTGTTCGGTTTATTCTCTCACTCCGGCTAGGCTGACTGAACTGAACTGGACTGGAATGGCTCTCGTTTATGACGTTCATTAAACTAAAGTAATTTTTGAGTTGAGCAATAAAACTAAAACGTTAAGGTTTCGATATGAAAACTGACGATGACGATAACGATGACGACGACGACGGACGTCGACAACCGGCCGACCATGATGATGATGATGATGACGATGGCAATGAAAAATTGTGGTACTAAAGTTACCGTTACATACAGTACAAAGCTATTAGAGTTCAACTCGAAATGTCAGCTTTGCAACATGAAATGTGAAACAAACACACACACACACATACACATATAAGAAATTAAAAAAAAAACAAAAAAAAAAAACAACCTTAAAATATCAACTAAACGAACTCAACTCAAAAGCAAATCAGATACACAAACTGTGATAAATAAAATTGTTGGCATGATTTCTATATTCTGGCAAAATCACGCGCCATGTGTGGCCAAGAATCTTTTTTTCTCATTTTTCTTTTTTTGTTTTTTGTTTTTAGAATTGTTTAAATTTAGATTTCTTATCTAATTTCATGCAATTAAAAGTCATTAACAAGCGAGTACTGAGAAAAAACACAAAGCAAAAAAAAAAAAAAAAATCAAACGAACGAATAAAAAAACATTAAAAAATTCACACGAAATTAAATACGAAAATAATACAAAATAATTGCAAAATTTGTCATTGTAAAAGCTTTTTTTTCACAATTTTAAATTTTCATTTTAATTTGGTGTTGGATTAATGACAGAATCCTCAAGAAGTGACGATATTGTTTTGTTGGTTTTTTTTTTGCCTATCATTACTTGTCGCATTCACCATTGTCGTTGTAGTTGTGGGCATTGTGACACTTTAGAAATGTGTAATCAAGTAAATGATTTTGTAATTAAACTTTAACTACATACATATATAGAGATACACACACACACACACACATGAGAAATATTTGTGTGTAAGCATGCGTTCATGCATATGAAGAACAAAGTCTTTCATCGTTCGTTCGCATCGCAGAAATTTAACTTTTGACTAAAAGCCTTCAAAAATTAATTGACAAAGACTTTGTCGTTCGTTTCATTAACATTTTTGTTGCTTTGATTTGCTTTGACTTGTTGTGGGTGAATATTGTGTACGTTGTTGTTGTTGTTGTTGTTGTCGTTCTATCAAGTAAGTGATGTCAAAGGCTGTTAGTCAATCGACACACAGGTGACATATCTATTAAAAGCAACCCTAAAATTATATTAACAACTAAGTAACTTTTCAAGCATGACCAATTCTTTATGCCTTTATTTATATACGTGTGTCACACCACGTGTGTGTGTGTGTGTAAATTTAACATTACTCACAGTCATTAATTTAGTTGTACAGTAACTCGTTTTGCTTACGACAACTTTTTGTTAAATTTATTTATATAAAAAAAAAAAGAAAGAAATAAAACATGTTGTGTTATATTCAACAAATGCGCAAATATTTTCAACATCGTAAACAAATTCCTTTCCTCACTTGGTATAACCATATAGAAACATTATGATGATATCATTTTTTTATTGCGGTTACTTTCAAACGCTTTCAACTGATAACAGTTCTAAAATGTTTATCAACACAAACACAAGCGAAACGAAAATGTTTCAACTCTTTTGGCGCATATTTTGATTTGCTAAATGTAACTGATTTCTAATATTTCATTATTTCGCTTCTATTTTGTTTTTGTTTTTTTTTTTAATGGGGATAAAAAACAAGCTCAAGTTAGAAAAAATACGATAGCAGCAAAAGTTGTGTTTATATTCGAAACTATCGGCGTACTGTTTTTGATTTGCAGATCTAATCTTTTTTCTTTTACTTATTTTTGTTTATTTTTTTCGCTGATAAATACTTCAAATGCAAAGATTCACAATCATCATATCCGGGTGGAAATTGTTTGAGCAAATGTCACTGAATTTGTCAACTTATCTTATTACGTTGGTCAGATGTTCACAACTCGCAAAGAAGATTTCAATTGAAAGAAGAGTATACTAAATGCTTGCATTTAATTTCAATTTTGATGCAAGGATTCAGTTTTTTATTACAATTAAAACAATAACAACCCTTCACCCCAAAAGTGGGTGTCTCTGCTCGGATAACGAAATAAACAATTGAAATTGAAGCGTTCTAAATAAATAAATAAGAAAAAACAAATTAAAATAACAAAACAAGCCAAATGCGGTCAGTCAAGTACACTCGACAATAGAATACACTACGCATATAGGCAATATCTAAAACTGGGCGGCAACACGCCCTCGACATTGACATGATTGATCATCGTTCAAAATTATCACTTGCTCAACAAATCTGACAGATGCAAAGAAGAGGCCTTTCATTTGTTGCGTATGTCGGTTCAGGGGGGCTGAGGGTCGACCATGTTTTATTTTTGCTTATATGGCTTTTTATGATTTTTCTTACATAATGGGGAGGGGGTCAAAAACTAAAAAAAATATTGTTTTTTTTTTTTTTATCATTTTCACCGTCACACAACAAAAGTAAAGTCTGACATACTTCGGATCAGCACTGCATCATAGATTGGATCGGAACATATAGACAGACATCATAAGGTCAGTTTCCCTTATTAGTATATCGTATAGTATCAATGAGCCAATATGCTGCTGCCACTCAATGTGTATATGTGTGGGTAGGGTATAAAAAAGCGTCAATTGCATACACTGTACAAAGTTCTGCACTTGACAACTAATCAAGTGTGAAACGGAAAACGACGACTATTAGGCAAAGCAGATGTGTGGCGCCGCTTGAAAGATGACTTCTGTGCTATTTATTTCTATTTCTTGGTTCTTTTTTTTTTTTTCTTAAATAATAAAAAAAAAAACAAATTGCCTTTGTGCAATAGAAAAAGATGAAGAAAAAAGAAAACATGGTTTCAGTTGACGCTACGTTGCCACACAAGTCGTCAAATGTGGCATAAATGTTTTTCTTGCAGTGTATTGCATTACAACCAGCCGCATATGTGTATGTGTGCAAGCGAGAGGTGTTGTTTTGTTTTGTTTGCTATTGGCTTTTTGTTGTTGTTTGTGGTTTTATTATTTTTTATGATAATCAAAGTCGCGTTTTTTTTTTTCTCGCTCATTGTCGTTCTCTGCATGTTTTGCTTGAGTTTTGTTCTGTGTTGAAAAACCTTGAAATACAGTATGCTATAGCAAGGCAAACTTTTGTTGTGGGCGCGATCGAAGACGGGGGCAGCATTGATAACTGAGTTAAATGAGTAAAGCACAGAACGAAAAACAAAAACAAAAAAATTGAAAAATGGAAAAATGAAAGAATAAAAAAAAAAAAGAAAAACAGTAGAAACAAATAAACAGTATAAATAAGCTCATGTGTTTAACTAACTACGTTGTAAAATAAGTACTTTTTCCCCTTCAATTTATAAAGCACATGTACATTATTGTACCTATTATTGTTGTTATTGTTGTTGTTTGGAATTGTCGTTAAACGTTTTTAATAAAATTTCATATTAAATCGAAATGATTGGCAACATTTTGTTTATCAAATAAGCAAAACAAATAAAAACAAAAAACAACAAAAACAACAAAATTAGTTAATGGAATTACGTTTAATTGCTGTTGTTGTTGTTGTGTTTTCTTTTATCAGATTCGCGGAATAACATTAATAAAACATAGTCAGAGATACATCAAAAAATAAGATAATGTAAGTAATAATTCCAAATAATTCTCTATAGTATAAGAAGAAGAAAAATCATATTTAATAATACTTAATAATAAATCAATAAAAGCGAAAGAAACGCAATGAAAGTAATAAAATTAATGACAATAAAACAAAGACGTTATTATTGAAACAAAATGCAATTGTTTAAATAAAAGCTTTTTAAGGAAAAAAAAACATGAAAGGTAAACTGATTTTTTTTTTTAAATAAAGTCATTTAAAATATTAACAAAAACAAAAATAAAAACGAGAACAAAACACAAAGAGCGTGTCATGCATGCAATGGCAGGTGGGCGGCAGAGAATTAAAAGGTAGAAGGGTTGAATGCCCTACGGTACAATTGAAGCCAACTTGGCCTATGGGAGCATTTCACATGGTTTTTTTTTTTTTTTAATTTCTTTAAACGTTATAATAACTCAAATGATGGTTTACGTGGAATTACATAAATTAAAGCATGCTGCCAAAAAATATTCAAATTCATCAATGCCATTGATTTTTATTTATTTATTATTTTTGTATTTCTGTTTAAGCTTTTAAAGGCATCAATTTCTGTATAGCGCGCATAATATTTGAAATCTTGTCAAAATATGGCAAAATGTATAAAAACAAGAAATGCTAAAAGCTAAAAGAAGAACAAGAAAAGCATTGAAGAAGAAGAAGAAGAATGGGGGAAAAACAAAAGTGAATTTACATAAAATTTGCACTTGTACGAAAGCAAACGAAACCAAACGAAATCTGCGCAATCAATCAATGAAGCGTCAAAAACCGAAAACAAGACATGACGCACAAGACGCGTGGGGAAACGAGGGGGGAATGTTCGTGTGAGTAAACTTCTTTTGATTAATATCAATTTGTTGTTGCCGGTTTGGCGACTTTTTTTTCGCTTGTTTCCGCTGTATTTTTGCCAACCATCAACGACAACAACACATAAGAAAAAAAAATTGAGAATTTGCCATTTTTCTTGTTAAAAAAAAAAAAAAAAAAAAATAGGAAAAGAAAAACATTTTTCTCAACAATTTACAACAAATCAATAACTATGAAATAGGCAACGCGGCCAATATGAGAAAACATTTTTTCTTTTCGCGCCATGTTCAGTCAGAAAGTATAAGGAAACTCAACTGAAAAAAAAAAAAAAAAAACACAAAAACAAGAAAAACTCATAACCGACAACACAAATACAAATATACAATAGTATAGTTGTTGTAGAATATAAAGAAGCTCATACACTACAACAACAACATACATAAAAAAACATAAAACAAAAAAAACAGCTCACAGATACATTCACTACTACTACCTTGACCTCATTCAGCGACCTTTTCTCATAAATATATATGTACATATACATACATAATGTATATACATATGTATGTATATATATACAGCAGCGTTAAGCACAGTAAAAAGGGTGATGAGCAGAACGTGCGTTGGGTGCGGGGCGACAGGCAGGAGCTTGTCACAGGCGCGCTAAAGCACGCGAGTAAAACAGCGCCAAACAATTCAAAGCATTAGCGAAAGGCGACAAGTTTGCTTGCGTGTGAAAGTGTAAGTGAAATGCGTGAAAGGCGAAGCAGAGTCATCATCATCATCACCGCCGCTGCCGCTGCCGCCATTGACGACGTCGAAGCAGCAGCAGCCGCCGCCACCGCAACAGCGATAACAAAGTACACAGAGCAGAAGAAGAAGAAAAAAAAAATGAAGGTTTAGGAAGAGAAACAGAAATTTAGCGCGTATTATATCATCGACATCATTTCATCATCGTCATTATTAATCGGTTAAGGCGGACAACAAACACAACACAACACAACAACAACAACACAACAACAACAATAAAAACAACACTATAATCATTGGCAGTCGTCAAACTAACTCGACAGCCACAAAAGCAAACATGAATGTCTTCAAACTGTCGATTTGTATTTGTATAAAACAAAACATAACGAAAAAAACAAAAAAAAAAACGAAAAAAAGCATAAAATTAAAAAAAAAATTGAGAATAAGAACGAAAGAAACCCCAAATGTTGTAAACAAATAAACAAGCCAGGCAAACAAACAAAGACAAGAGAGAAAGAAAGAAAAAAAAAAAATTATAAAAATAAAAAAACGCACTAAAATCAAAAGCGGCGAGGCGAGAAAAGACAACGTCGAAATTATGTAAACAAAATAACAAAAAAAAAAATTAAATATAAAAACAAAACAACAAAAACAAAAAACCTTACGGAACGCCGCAAACTGATATAATTCAAATTGAACAGATACATTTATAAATTGTATCTTCAAAACAGTTTGATTGCTCGCTGGACATGCCACACACACTTTGTTGCGCAAAAGTTAAGTTTTAAATAAAAAAAAATTAAAAAAAGAAAAAAAACAAATTCAAAAAATTCTCTCATTGAATTCTTAACTGATTTAGATCAAAGTATATCTATAACTAATACCATTTTGCTGTCTGCGCTGCAAGCAAACGAAAAATTATCCTTCGAAATGAGTAAATATCATAAAAAAAAATGTATGCACTCAAAGTTTGTTTGGATTAAAAGCTATGAAAATGTTATGAAACAAAAATGAGAAAAAAAATAATAATAAATAAACAAAAATAAATTGAACATAGTCAGATACAAATAGACAAAACAAAAAAAAAGAAACATGAACAAACAACAATAATAAGAAGAACAACAACAATATCAGCGATAACAAAGCAATCAAAATATCGACAACGTTGACGACTCAACGACGACGACGACGACGACAGCATGAATGAATTAATGAATGTATGAATGAATCAACGAACGGATGAACGCGCAAATGTATTGGACATATCAAGGAAACACGACGACGGCAACGAAACATTGAATCTTATTATTACCTTTCTATCAAACGGTCTATGTATCTCGTATCTATAAATCGATGTTGCGAGGCAGCCACCAAATCAATAAAATGAGACACAATAATAATAATAATAATAAAAAAAAACAGAAGAAATGTTATTGAGCCAAAAAGAAAACGTACAAAATAAAAAAAAAAAAATTAAAAAATCAAACACACAAAGATACAAAACAAAAAAAAAAACAACATGATGCCGAATAAATAAACAATTTGAAAATAATTGTAGCGAGATACTAAACAACAACAACAAAGAGATAGTGGGAGGAAGAGAGAAAGAAAGGCAAAAAAAAAAGTACATGCTTACCACCAACAACACAACAATTTGAAATTTCTGAACTTGAGTCATGACACTTGGCAACAAGCGAAGCAAAGCAACAAAGCGCGGCATTTCACCAAATTGTATATACATTTAGATACTTTTGTTGTTGTTGTTGTTTTTTTTTTTTTTTTTCTTTCCTGCCGTGCTTCATTTCGGTTGGTGAGATAATTTAAGATACAATGATACAACAGCATAGATAGCTAGCCGCATTGGTCGAGCATGGCAAAACACAAGAAGGAAAGTGAGTGAGTGAGTGGATGAGTGGAACGAAGAAGCGAGAAATGCATGAAGCGACCGACCGACCGATCGACCGACAGACCGATCAACTGAACATTATTCAGACAATTTGATACTCTGCTCAGTTTCTTTTTTTTTTTTTAATAATAATATCTATGCATAAACAATTATTTTCATTGACTTGAAAATTGTTAACAAACCAGAGAAGACATTATTGAACACAATACATTAACCAAGAACATAACCTTTATGTAGAAGCTACATTGGCTATGTAGAATTGTAGCTTCACTTAGATTGAAATGACCATTTCAATTTCAATCGACATGAATGCCGGTTAAATGCTTTGATGTGTGTATACGATATACATACAAACATACAAGTACTTGTTTTGTATCTGTATGCATACGCGCTCATGCTCATACATGTATTTATAGGCATGTGGCAATGTATCGACATACGGCGCGTGAAAGTAACAACACGCGTGGTATGATAAGCATTTCAAACGTGCGTTTCATCGATCAATCTTTGGATCGAACGTACATTTTTATAATAACAATTTGTAACTCGAACGAACTTCTGCATTTCTTTATGCAAAACTATTTTGAAAAAATATGAAAAAAAAAAACTGCATTGAGTTCAACTTCCAATTTACATGCTATAGTTATTAAAAAAATAAAATAATTGAGCTGAAAATGAGACATGTCGTTGTTGATGATGATGATCATGATGATGACTACGACAACGTTGATAAAAACGACACAGAAACACAAATTAAAGCGAGTCGGACTTGATAAATGGCGAGCCGAGTCGAGCCAATGAGTGAGTAAGAGAGTTTGTCTGTCTGAGTTTAATAAAGTGGTCAAAGGCCTGAATAATTACGAATTAAAAGTTAAAAACTGAAATAATAAAAATAAAAAACAAACAAATAAATAAATGAAACAAAAATAATATCAAGCCGCCGTCATGCAAGGAATGGAAAGAGTTGCTCGCCGCTTGGTGCTTCATATGTCGACAATAGTTAAGTAGAGAATCATGCAAAATATTACAGTAGAGTCGAAAAACAAAACCAAAAAAAAAATTAAACACATTGAAATAAGGCACGTCTTTCAACAGCGCCTCCGATGATGAATTTATTTATAAGTACAAAAAAAAAAAAACAGAAAAAAAAACGTTCGAATTAAACAAAAGTTGTAAAAAAAAATATATATTTAAAAAAAAGGGCAAAATTGAAAAGACAAGAGCAAGGCAGACTGGACAGCCCGATAGACTGACCGACTATGTTGTTAACGCTCTCGCATAGATGATGATGACGATGATGATGATGATTAAGCAGCGAACAAGAGCAAACAAGCGAAAAAACTTGAAGAAAAGAGAAAAACAAAATGTCCAAAAACACGAAACGCTTCAAGTTCATTTCTTTTATATTTCATGTTTCTTATTTTTCTCTTTTTTTATATTTTGTTAATGTAGTAAAGCATAAAAGTTTGAGTACATAGCGACAGAAAAACAAAAAAAAAAAAAATAAAAAAAATAACAAAAAACAAGGGGCACTTATACGATGTCTTCCTACGATGACGCATGCAAGGCGACGGCAAAGATATTTACAGAGCCAATGGCAGTCAACTGCAGTTTAAGTATTTTAAAGTTATGTAAGCTAAAATTGGCATGGTTTTTCCATACATTTAAAAAACAAAAAAGAACATTCCAATGGAGCACAATCAAACACTTCAGATGCTTTTTGCAAGTCAAATAAAACGTTTAATTGGTCAAATTTATTCATTAACACAGTGAAAGCGCCCTTGAACGAACATTCGTGGTACCAATGATTAGACCGACCGGGTGACTTAGCGAAAGAGCTCTAAGCATGAGCTTCAATTGGACATGAAACTATAAATTTCATCGGACCATTAGAAATTTTCGCCTGCGGCAGCTGTACACATAAAAGAGCGATCTCATTTCTGGCTTATTGCGATCTTATGCCAATGTTTGAAGATCTCTTGCATGCATTCTATTACAATTTCAAATAAGCAATACAATATTATAATATAAAATAAGTTTTGACACATTTTTGAAGAACTTTCAAACAAAATAAATGAAAAAAAAAAAATAAACTTCAACCATTGAGGCGCGCGCGTCATTCAATTGTCGGCATGACGATACGCCAACGACAAGAAAATGTCAAAGCGCAAAATATAAAAGAAGACGACAAACATGAAGGGCGAAATAGAAAAAAAAACACAACTATACACTAAACATATTTATCCACACTTTGTGGCAACAATACAGCATAGCAGAGGCGTCGGCGTCAGCGTCAACGTCAGGTAAGTAACGTGAGGCAAGGCAAAGCAAACGACAACGCATTGAGCGTGCTACTAAGTATCTGACTAAGCGTAAGTGGCACGTTTTGAGGTTAGTTTGACTTAGTTTTACTGCGGCTCGTGTCGTCGTTTCGATATGAATTAGGTCGTGTATTTGTATAAAGGGAACCACAAAAGTAAAAAAAAAAATTATTACAAAGAGAGAGAGAGAGAGGTAGAGAAACAAAAAAAACAAAACAGAAAATATTAATGAAAGAAAAACAATGCTAAGAAAAGATAAACCAATATGGAGAAGGTAGTAGCGACACTCAACGTTAAGACATTTCACTTTACACTTGGATTTTTTTTTTTTCTTCTTCTTCTGCTGCTACTTCATGGGTGTTGTTGTTGTTGATTGCCTCAGCCGAACTTAGCTAAACTTAAATTGAATCGCATCAATATGGTTTTTATTTTGCTACTGGCCTTTGTTGTTGCGGTTTCTAGAGCCTCTGTCACAGTTGCTCTTGCTTCTGCTACACATTTTTTTTTTATTTTTTTCCTTTTTTGTGGTTGTTAGCACTCATTATTAAATAAATATTATGACAAGTTGTCGCTTTTCTGTATTATTGCTTTCAGTTGTATCACTGCCATTACTAATACAACTACAACTTTTACTCACTATAAAATATTATTAGAAACGCACTAACTATCTTAACATTAGAGACCTCGCCCCGCTTGGCGCCAACCACCCACGTGTTTCTTGTTTTTGTTGTTTAGTTTAGTTTAGTATTTGTTTGTTTAGTCGCGTATTTGTTTGTCATGAAGCATGATTAGAAGAACGCAATTGCTTTTCATTATTTACTCGCTTGTACTAAGTACGAGTAAGAATAAAAAAAAAAAAAATAATCATCATAACAATAAAAATACCACTTCACACATCGAAATTTCACACGCAATAAGTTATTTTATTAATTTTTTTGTTCTTTCTATTTTTATCATATTGAAATCTTTTGAAAGCAAATATTTTTTCCTTTTTTTTTTGTTTTTTGTTATTAATATTAAAAATTATTTTTGTTCAGTTTAAGAGGCAGGCTTGGACGATCCTGACAAGTCTTTATCTATTACCTATTCGAACGAATTTTTTTTTCAGATGTTCAAGAAACAACCGACGTTGGTTTTTTAGTTATAATAATTCTACAATGGAAAACATTTGGCACTTCTAGCACTTTTCTACCCAAAGATCACTCCACCACCTCAACTAGTCTGGTCTACAAACCAAAATGAAATAAGTTATTAAATCTTTCTCATTAATAACGTAAAAATATGTTAAAGCTTCTAAAATTGATTAATGTTTATATATAATTTTATTTTAAACAAAAACATTTGTGTTTTGCACTTCTTCAAGTTATTGCTAAATACAAAAAAAAAAAAAATAATAATAATAAAATAAAAACAATTTTACCAACAAGAAATGCCACAAATGCAGTTAACCATGTTTTAAATGACGTCACGCGCAGTTTGGCAAGACTTTTGTTTTTGTTTTTTTTATTAATATTATTATTATTATTTTTCTTTATAATGTTTGTGGTTTTATTGCGAGATATTGTTTTTGTTGTTGTTATTATTGTTGCTTTTTAAGACATTAAAACAACAACAATAAATTGATTACGTGATATTTGAACTATTATACACAAAACAAAAATAAAGTTAAAATAAAAAATCAACATTTCATTAGGTAAGCTAGAGTTAAATTTTTTTCGTATTTCTTTGTTTTATTTTAACTGAATTTTAATGTATTAAACGCACGTACAAGAATGGTCAAAATAATTTTTTGATTTTTGTTACTCGTGTAACAGTAATTCACATAATACCAAACTTACGATAACACAACAACGACTGCCAACAACAAGCAACAAACAAGAAGCTAATAAAGAAATGTCAAAGAAAATCGATTTTCAAAAGTCGCACGCGAAAATAAATAAATAAATAAGCAAATAAAAACGAAGAAGAAGAAAAATTAATTATGGCATAACAAACACAATTGAAAAGCCTTCACACTGTGTTGTAGCTAATTGTTGGATCGCCTTTATGCCACCTGTGCCACGGATTTTCTCTCACGATTCTCACGCGTCGTCGCCCGTTATACGTTGCCCAACACCCAACGTTAATTGTCCGTCCGTCCGTCCGTCAGCTTTATTACGCTGTTGGTAATTGTTAATAATTTATATATGAAAAATTGTGCTAAGAGCCTTGAACAAATATGAATAACTTATATGTACAAAACAATTTTCAAAATAAGAATCAATTAAGTCAAGCTAAGACTTTTTGTTTTCTTCTCTTATCGAGATATTTGTATGATTTGCTGCAAAACTATTTTGTGAATCATTTGTATTTTTTTTTTCCAAAGACTTACTCATGACGACGATTTGATATGCAAATATAAAACGCACACACACAGAAAAGCAGATACAGTGAGAAAGAAAAACAAAATCGCAAAATTCGGATTAAATAAAAATAAAACGCTTAAACTAAACTATCCGACTTAACTATTAAACAGGAATTAGAGCACGAACAAAAATACATACATATGTAATTGATACTTGATTTGAATTGAAGATTTATGCACTTAAGTACACACACACTCACACACGTATAGACGCATTTAAATGTATGATATATATATAAATACACACATGAGGCTGACAAATCAATAAGTAATGCTATAAATTTTATACTGTAAGATGGTGGCAGATCAGGGGGAGTAGTAGTAGTACTTGTTGTTGTTGTGGTTGTAGTAGTCAAAGTGACAGAAGTTTCTTACTTGATTTTGCTCTGCTTTCCTGCTCTTGATAACATGCACTGTATTTGACTTGACTGAGTGCTGGCTGGGGTTTGGACGGGCGTGCTGGTAGGGTGGTTATATTTCCTGTATACATGTGTGTATATGTAACCCACACCCATGCACTGCAAAGCAGCAAAGGAAATTGAGAAAAAGTAACTCAATTCACGCAACCCTCACACTTTTCATCAACCTTCTACCATCCAAACGACAACGATGCGCTTCTACAACCCCCAACATTAATACCCCCACCATTGCCACCACTACTGCCACCAACATGACGCCGACGTCGGACTACGTCTGCTGCCGTGCCTCCTCCCCATTATGCATATTGATGGCGTCGCTGCCGTCGTCCTCGACAAAATACACGCACGCTCACACAAAGAACACGATTGCATCCACTTTAAAATCCATTTATGAATGAAATGTCCGCTGCCTTTGGGCGTGACGCAGGCCTTGTTGCCGCAACTGTGGGGCCGGGGGTAAGCTTGAGTGCATAAGTTGCATGACTGAGCAGTATCATGGAGCGAGCGTCGTCGTCGTCGTCGTCGTAAGTGATATATATACAACAAGCAAAACAAAGTTTACTGTTTCGACGATTTTTCTTATTTTCTTTTTGTTTTTAATACTTTTTTTTTCATTTTTTTTTGTTTTTTTTTGGAGGGTTGTAGTCAAAAAGGAGCAAAAAAAAAAGAAAAAACGGGTGAAATCCAAATCCCTAAGCATAGCGCACGAACGTAACGCGGGTGTGTGTGTGTGTGAGTGTGTGTGTCTGTCATAGTCAAACCATGGGGGCCAAAGCAAGCCAAGTGGGGTGGTTGTGCATATGCAAAGTACATCAATAATAAATGTTAAAATGCAATTCAGAAATGTTGCCGAACACAAACAAGCCAAAAAAAAAATCAAAAATACAAAAAAACAAAAAATATGTAGATATAAAAAATATGTTGAATAACTCAAGGCTCTTAAGCGGGCTATATGCGGTGGCCATTAACAAAGGCGTGTGTGTGTGTGTGTTGGCGTCAGTTTCATATACACAATGCATGTCGTTTTCTGTTGTACACCATAAGGGGTAGTTACCTTAGCTTAACTTGGTGGGGGTGGGTGGAAGGGTCTATTTGCTATTGACAGTTCATAAAATGCAGAGCTTGCGCACAAGTCGAGCTTATGAGCTGACAAGTGTTTATAAGCAAATGGAGACTACCGACGCAACGTTAGTGACAAAGGGAAGTCGCAAAAGTATTGGCGGTGCACAGCACCAAGGGGGCAGCGACATGGACAGGAGAAGGGCAAGCTACTTGGCAACGTTATTATCAATGTTGTCAACGTCGTCATCATCATCGTCGTCGTTGGTGGTGACGCTGTGTTGGTGCGGCAGCAATGCGTTCGCACAACTTCCTGTCTATGCATAATTATAGCCAAGTGGTTGTGCCGCGCCTCACCCCACACACACACACACACACACACACACACACACACATAGAGACAGTTAAAACGCCCTCAAAACATGATGAAAGACTTAGCCAAGGCTTAAAATCAGGACAATGATTAAGTTGATGATGACGTTGATGATAATGTTAACAACAACAACAACAACAACAACAGCAACAACAAAGACTAGAACGGAAACATTTGCTGACATTCGTAGCACTCTTGTACATTAAGTGCGCTCGCATAGCATTCGATAGCAAACCATCATCAGCAAGACGCTCACCGCACCGCATTAGTAGTACAGTCTGCTCGCTGCGGCAGTCAGCTTCTGTGCCATTTGCATCACATCATTTGCTTTGCTTTGCTCTGCTCTGCTTCGCTTTGTTCATTGCAATTGCTATAAATTATTTACTCGGCAACATCAACGATTGCTACCATTGAGCCTGAGCCTGAGACTGAGCCAGGGCCAGACTTTGTTCAACTCTTTGGTTGTTGTTGTTGTCGTTGTCGTTGCCGCTTCTATGCAAAATAATTGCAGCAAATGCAATTGAGTTAAGTGGCGCGCGGCATGAGTTGAGTTCGCAGTCGGATTAAGTCGGTGCACAACATACACACACACACACACACACACATACAACAAACAATAAAAATGAAATTCATAGCAGTTTGAAAGTCATCGCTATTGAACTGAGCCTAGCATAGCACACAAAGTTGCACTATGAAATGAAAGGAGTCTCTATTTGGGAAAAAATAATACAAAAACAAAAAAAAAAAAAAAAGATATTGCAGTGCAAATAATACACTGCAAGAAATAGCTAGCAAAGAATATTAGCAGAATTTTTGTGTATTTTATATTTGGCTTTTGACTTGCATTCGTATAAGAAAATTTATTTGCAATTTTGTATATGAGTTAACAAACTGACGAAGCAATAATTTCTGCACAAGTGAGTTTCACGCACCGTGTGTGCATTAAACAGCATCCGGATGATTTTCTCTATGGCATTGGTTGGCAACGGTGGCGTGTGGAGGATCAACTGCAGCCACTTGCGCTTTAGATGTCGATTTTTTTGTTGTTTTTGTATTACTCTTTCCTTTACCAGTTTTGCTGCTGCTGCTGCTGTTGCTGCTTCTTTGTGTATTGACAGTTCAAGGACCAGGCAGGCCGTCAGCCAGTCAGGCATCAGCAGCAGCAGCAGCCGCAACGTTAGTCAAACTGGCTTTGAGCAAGTGGCAACAATCAACGGCAAAAAAATAAAAAAAAACAGAAAAAAAAGTTAAATAAAAGCCAAGAAACAACCATGCAAAGTGAAACAAGTACATGACGTAAAGGGGGCAGCACAGGGCGAGGTCAGGCAGACAAGCAGGCAAGTAAGCTGGCTGGCAGGCAGGCAGGCAGGAAGGAAACGTTGCTGGCATTGCAAAGTTACCTGACTATCTATCTGTCTGTCTGTCCGTCCGTCTGTCTGTTTATCCGTCAGCTTGCTCCAGCTTCGATTTAGCTTAAGAGTTGCTCTGAGCTCTTGTTGTCTCTCACTATGCTTGCACGTTTTTACTTCGTTGCTGTTGTTGTTGTTGTTGTTGTTGTTCCGTCAAGTCAACATTTCCGTGCACATTTTCAATTGCTTTGGTTGCAATTTGAAAGGTGCTACTTCATTGCATTCATTGACAGCGGCCCTGGTTATAACAGCAATAACCGACAACAACCAACAACAACAAGTAGACGAGTTCAAAAAAGGAAAAGGAAGTGACTGTAAACAAGAAATCAGATTCATGACAACACCAAGCAAGCGAGCAAGTAAGTAAGCAAAAGCAGTGAGCACAGTTAATGGTTTAAGTTGTTGTTGTTGTTGTTGTTTTCTGTTTTTGCTTTTGCACTTTACTGAGCGTTGAAAAGTTTGCTTATGTTTGTTCTCCACACACACACACACACAAACACACAGGACTGCCTGCGCTTGATTGCTGCTCACTCTCAGTTTAACACTGTTGTTGATTTTGTTGTTTTCTTTGCTTGCTTTATTCTTCTTCTTCTCCTCGTTTTTTTTTTTTTTTTTTTGTATTACACAGTTTAACAACTTTACGCTGTCGATCGATATTTGAATGCCTGCGAGCGATTCACTCAAGAGATGAAAGTACACAGACGTAGAGTATGGGTGAGTGTGTAAGTAGGTGGTGGGGGGTTACGGCAGTTGTTGTTGTTGTTGGTGCTGCTGTGCTTTTGTTGTTTGTGGCATTCATGGTTGCTGCAATGTAACAACAGCGACAGCTGACGTTGCTGCCGGCATTTTAACATTGCCATTGCTGCTTATGCTGTTGTCGTTGTTGCTGTTGTTTTTGTTGGCACCGGTAGCAGCGCAGGAGTCGTGCAGAACCGACCGACAGGATAAAGTCATTGTTGTTGTTTTTACATGTTGTTGGCCACTTTTTTTTTTTTTTTTTTTTTTGTGTTCTGCATAAAATATGCTCCAACGTGTTTCGTTTTTCTTTTTGCCCGTCCTTCATTTTTTTTTCTTCGTTGGATTTATATTTTTTTTTTCTCTTTTTTTTTGTTTTGTATTTCATGTTATTTACAGTTCAGTCCCTCGCTTGGTTGCTCCCAAACATACTTTAAGCATATACTTACACTTGATCCCACGCACGTCTTTACACTCGTTTCATTTTGTTTCTCTTATTTTTTTATAAATATAAAATATTTTTTTTTTTATTTTTTGTTTTATTGTTCTTATAACGTAATGATTGCAATAATGATGACGCTGATGATGATGATCATGATGATTAAAACGTTGATAATAACGATGACGTTGCCACAACTCAAGTTGACAATGACAACGCCAGCAAATCATGTGCAATCTTTGCCACGTAACTTTGCTACAGTATAAGCAAACAGACAGAGCGACAGAGAGAGAGAGAGAGAGAGAGAGAGAGAGTAAGAGTAGAAGAACAAAAAAAAATTACAGAGCGAAAGCGTCACGTTCATGTGGTATCATGTGTGTTCATTTGAGTGTGTGTGTGTGTGTGAATGAAGGTGGGTGGCTGCAAATGAACGACATGTAATCAATGACAAACGTTGCAATTATGATTGTCACTGTCGCACTTTTGTCATTGCATTTCATTCAATGCATTCCTCAGTTTTATTGCTGCCATCAACATTGCAATGACAGACAACGATGTGTTTCAATTTCGTTTGTTCCGCTTTGTATTTTCTTTTAAAAACAATCAAAACAGTATACTTTGTTTCATTTACACGTAATTTAATTTTCATGTGATTTACAACAACAACAAGTACAACGTATTTGTTCATGTCGTAAGTTTCTTTGCCTGATAAGCTGTTCAACGTCTTTATCTTTGTCATCAGCGTAAAAAAAAATGAAAAATAAAAAATAATTACGACAAAAATGCATTAAAATTATTGGCACAAATACTCATTTACAGTCATATGTCAATTTTAGCGCGACGTGTGCAATTTTGTAGTTTTATTATTTTATTTGTGTTGCTTTATTCTCTCCTATTAAGTTATTACATTATTTTAACAATATTTTTTATATATTTTTTTTTTTTATTACGCTAATTTTGAAAAAGCCAAACAAACTATGATGAAAAACCAAAAACAACATCAAAATATAAAATAAATAATAAGTAATAAGTAATAATTTTCCAAAGAAATACCGCAAGCTAATAATAATGCACAAAAAATAAAAATATATGTATAATTTATTTACTGATAATTGCAAAATAATTTTCTATTATTATTTTACAATAATTGCAGCAACAACAATAAAGCAAATAATGACATTAACAACAATTGCAACATCAAATAAAACAATTGCAACAAAATCCAATATGTAATTGTAAATGCCAACAACTTAATTTGAATCAAACTCACGATTGCAAGTAAATCCAATTGGATTTTTGTTGTTGTTTGTCTCCGTTTTATGTCTTCGTTTCGCGCAATAATGAAAATTACCAATTTTATAAAAAAAAAAAAAAACAAAAAACCTTGGATTGGCTATGGACAGACAAGAGTCAGAGTGTCTTAATGGAATAACGGGCGCAGCGTTGGTAATAAAAGTATAAAGTGATCACTTCAAAACAAGCATATAAAAATACATTGGCTAAAACAGTCAATTGGTTTCAATGGCTTAAAAAGTGTTTACGATTAGTAGAGCGAACGAGCGAGCGAGAGAGAGAAGCTTTCAAAAGAACAAAATTACAGCGATTTAAATGATTTCAAGCGAAAAATATGCAAAGCAGAGCGGGAGAGCAGAACAGCACGCAAGAATGACTTAAGAAAAAGAAAAAAAAAAAACAACAAAATATAAATAAATGCAATTACAAAGTGAAGCTTTATTGCCACAACAACAACAACAACAACGACGATAATAACAAAAAGCAATGCGAGAGAAAGGCAATTGAAGGGCATAAAATGAAAAATAAAAAATAATAAAAAAGCCTTTTTTGTTTTATTGCTGTGGTTAATTTACTTTAAAGCCGACAACAGTTTTATAGTCAATCGAAAGCTTCAAGAGAGTAAGAGAGAGCGAGAGCGACGGGCAGAGAGAAATTGATCAAGTATTAAAAGAGTACGAAATAAAAATTGAGAGCGCCTCAAAGGAGCCGCGCCAAAAAACAAAGTGGCGCTCAATTACAATAATAAACACAACAACAAGAACAGAACAACAACAATATTAGCAGCAGCCAACGAAAAAGCAGGAAGACAACTTTCGCTGTTTTCTTAAATGTCTATGCATGTGTTTTGTCTGTATGTGTGTGTGTTTGTGTATATATATATATGTAAGTGCAGCAACGGGAAATGCAACAAGCAAAACTAATAAAGAAAAATAACAAAAAAAAAAAAACGAAGGCAGAGGAAAAACTCGAAATTAAGTTGAAAGTAGAAAATCCTAAAGAATCAAAGTGTAAACGAATGAATAAACAAAATGAAATACGAAATTTTTTTCTGTTTTGGATTTGTTTAAAAAAAGAAGTTTTTTCCTTTTATTCTTTTGCACAAAGCAACATTCTTTTTAAAATAAACAAATTCGATACAAATAAAAGAAAACTTACCCAAAAGCAATGTTAAAAAGCAAAAAACAGCGGCGCGCGTCTTTGCATAAACGCCAAGAACACAATTTTTTTTTTTTTTTTTTTATTTCCGGCTCCTCTACGCAAGGCAATATAAAAACAACAATAAAAAATGCTTGAGAGAGTGAGTGCGTGAGTGAGTGAGGCAACGTGTGAGCGCGTAAGGCTTGTCGTAGAAACACAACAACAATTAATAGGCGCACTCGGTGTTTTTGTTGTTGTTATTTTTCTTTTTGTTTTTCGTTATAGTTTACTCCTTCTTTAACATTTTTTTGTTGTCACAACATAAAAAAAAAAAAAAAACAAAATACTTTATAATTTTCATGAAAATGCACGTTGTTTTTTCTCCACATACACTTTTTTTTTCTATATCTCTCTTCTTTCTTGCTGTTGCTGCTCTCTCTCTCGCTCGTTTTTGGCAGTGTTTTGTGGTTTCCTTGTGCCGTTGCTTCTTCTTCCGATCCAAATCGGTTTATGCCTGCTGCTGGCTAGGCTACTGCTTCATCTTATTATTTTACTGCTACGTTCACACAAAGTCAAAGAGTTATAACTTTCATGTTATTGCAAAGTTCAATAAAATAACAAATCAGCACCACGTTCTTTATTATTAAACAAAAAAAAAAAAAAAAAACCTTAAAAAATCTTCAAAATATTGCAACTCTTTTGAACTTAAAAAAAAAGTAGAAAATTGTGCTGCTTTTGCAAAATTCTACTTTCACGTTTTTTTCTTGTGTGCACGACGACGCTACAAGACGACGTTAGCGCTGGCTGCGACGCTGGCGTAGCACAAGAAGCGACGACGACGATGTTTGCCGCATTTTAATAAAACCAAAAAATTATTATAAATTATTTCTTTGCAACCGCCGTCAGTTTTGTTGTCATGTGTTGGGTTTTTGATTGTTGATTGCAGCGTTGTTGTCACTATTATTGTTTTATTTCGTTTTATTTTCGTTTTTTTTTTTTATTTAAAAGATGTTTCTTGTGGACATCGCGGCGCGACTAAAGCGTTTGAAACTTGGTTAGCACTTTTTCGGCACACTAAAAACAATTCATGTAACTTTTAATAAATCTCACTAGCACTTTATTAGACTTTTCTGCCTCCAATTCGCATGCAAACACGATTGTTTAACAACAGAAACAAAAATTAAAAAAAAAGTGAAGTATAATGTCGCTGACGGCAGCGGCGAAGTCGAAACAAGTTTCCGCTTTCTTTCCGCGTGCGTCTGTTCAATTTTAGCAGTTTCACTCGACTCAGAGGTGTCTAGAGGTGGAGCAGTGTTACCAGCTTTCGAAACTGGTCCACCCTAAACTCCAACCAAAAACCCCTAAATAAATATTATTGTAAACAGACAGAAGAGGTGACAGGAAGCTCATTAAAAATTTTTTTAAACAAAAATACGCGGAAAAAACCGTAAAAATACGTAAAACAATGCAGAATTTACGCTGAACGGTGATATGACAGCTCTGCGTCGTGAGAGTAGAGAGAGAATTCTTACTCTCCCGTGTCATTTTTTTGTGACACGACATTGGAGTATTGATTAAACTTATGTTGCGCTGCCTTCGCTGGCGATTTTATCCATGTGGTCTTTTAAAAACCGAGTTTTTTCTTTTTCTTCCACTTCTGCCGACGCTTTTATGTCAATTTGGCCCGTTATCGTTTCTCGCCCAATGATAATATTAATTCAAATTATCAATTTAATATACGATTTTATTAATTTTACTTATCAAGTTGACGAAAGTACCCCTAAAAAAATCCCATTCGACTCTTTAAATCACTAAATTTAGGGGGAAAACCTCTAAGTTGGTAACTGTGAAGTGGACTATCATGGATGGTAACATCGATTTCATCGATGTTTTCCCACCTCTAGGTCGCTTCAACTTGTACTCAGTGTTGCCAAATCAACATCCATATGAGATGAAACTGTTGCGAATTGTGCGAAATCTTCCAAATTAATATCAGCAAAGTAGTAATATTCGAGACTAAATTTAAACACAGGAACTCATTACCAATTACCTGTCTACCCAACATGCTACCTCTCTTTCTATCAGAACCTGTTACTTTCACATGACAACTCCGGGTTGCATTTCCTCACAACATCATATTGCCGAATGCGCTGGTTAAGACCCGCACAACTTAAGGTTATTCACTTTTTACAGCATATTTCCCACGAAAACATGAATAAACTAATGTTCCAGACTCAGTATTCAAGTACCGCATGTCTGGTGGAAATCAGCGACACATGCGTTACTTTATTGTTAAGATCATGACTATAGTATGTTTATTTCGAGCAGCTTTCTGAGTTGTTTTCTACGTTTCAAGGCAGCCAGCTTGCTGTCAACGTTAAGTGTTATTATCGACATATCTGCACCTGTCTGCTCACACATTCGTTTTCTTTAGTCATGTGTTTGTTTTGTTTGATTCATGTGTTTTTGCAAATTGTCATGCGTGTTTTAAATATTTTTATGTCATGCGTTCCTAGAAAACGAGCAAATCTCCGAACTAATGATAACAGTTGAAATTTTAAAATCTCAAAAATTGAACATCTAAAAAAGTCAACTTAAATAAAACACTATTAAAAATATTCTAATATACGCCATTAATTTAATAATTTTAAATGTCATGCGAGTTAAATATGAAATGGACATATTTCTGAATGCCAGCAGCTCCCTCCCTCCTCTTATTCTAAACCACAACAATTATCTTAATTTTTTGTGCTTTTTAGTCGAAAGCCATGTAAAACAAAACGAATTAACGTTATAGTCGGCCTTTGCTGAAACTTGTATACGCTTCGAAACGCTTGTTGAGGGACTCATTAAATAAATACATACATACATACATATAGTGGGTCCCACCTCAAAAGAACTGTCAATTTAAGGTAAGAGCCACTGTATGTTTAGCTATAAAAAGTGGCCTGCCGTTGCAAACTTCATGACAAAGTTGATATTGTCGTTTGAAAAGTGTACATTTGTTGCTCAAGCAAACGGCGACGACGTTTTAATTGCATTCCGGTCACGTTTTCACTATGTGCACGCGAGTCGATCTAACCAGGGCTAGGGATTGTTGTTTTGCTAGCACTATGCTCCAGCATCAATGTCCTACGC
The DNA here is from genome assembly GCA_034638295.1 of Phortica okadai. NCBI lineage: Eukaryota > Metazoa > Arthropoda > Insecta > Diptera > Drosophilidae > Phortica > Phortica okadai. The sequence goes on along the minus strand of CM067848.1, from coordinate 45,742,844 downwards.
CCACGCTCACCCCTTACACACACATGCACAAAGAGCCACGCACAGATAAACCGATGTCGACCACAAACGAAGCACGCCTTAGGACGACGGTTGGCACACACACTAGACAAACTTAATTACCAGCGCCGCCAGTGAGTCTGCACCTTGAGCATAGAGACAATCTTACCGCTACAATTCGCGTTTGTGTGCACCAGAGCCCAATGTCACTACCCGGGCACCACTTGGCACAAAGTTAAGATTATCTTTTCTATGTTAATCAAGTATAATTAAGCAAAATTTCATTAAAATATTTAAGGAATACGAACAGAAGAAATTCATTAAAATATGCAACATGCGGCGTGACACAGTTGACGAATGTCTTCTTTACCTTCCTCTTGGCCGTTGATGAGATCAAGCACCGACGTTGTGTAATGTAATCTAATATGTGGCTGGCACAAAATGCATTTCAATGTGAAAATTCTGAAGTTTGCTGCATATCACATTGCCTCTGATATGCTATTAACTTCACGCCCCTACTCGCTTCTTGTAATGATGTAATACTTATGAAAAGGATATGTTCTGATGCTGAATTCTGCAACCACAACCATAGCAATTCTGTGTACCATGTCCAATGATGCTCCATTCATACCAAAACTTGTTACCGTTAATGCGACGCAAGAAGTTCACTGAGATTTCCTCTCCCGGTTGCAATAATAGGGGCTCCTGTAAACATATTTTAAATTTAGCACTTTGCTGAAGAAATATTTTCGCATATATGAAACAGACCTTGAACATGAAAAAGATTGGCATTACAGATAATGTATTCACATTCGAATCCATATCATCAAGCCAATGTGTGGAAAGAGTTATATCTTTATACAAAGTGACAATATAATCAGCTCGCAAAGCATTCAGTGTGCAACCATGATCCTTGTCGATGACAAATTTCAGTACGTTCTGATATGCCTTATCGTACATACGATGAGAAACGGATTCAGTGAGAGAATGTACGTAAGTGATTTGATGGGCAAGTTTAGGGCTTGCCAATTCATAAACATATCTCGATGGAAACGGCAAACTATTGGTCGAATGATAATTGTGCTCCATCAATTCGTCTTCCAGCTTACGATAAGAATTGTACAAGCGTGTCGACATAACTGGACACAAGGAAACGCCCACATTGTTGGGTATACAGAGACCGGTGACAGGATCCAAGCAGGACATCAATTCGAATGTAGTGTACGGTTCCAATTGGCTGCCTTCCTCTACCGCGGCAAATTGCTCACAAACAATCAGATCGATTGTAGGTAAAGTTGACTTCAACTTACAGACTTCTATAGTGCACGTAAACAATTCTAAACGATCTTGATATAGCATTAGTTGGTGTTGACTTTAAAGAATAAAATAGACTTTTATTTTTAAGAACACTTACGTATTTTTTTGTTGAAAACAAAGCGATTTAGGTCCTTCTTTGGATTCGGACTTGAATCGTTAATTGTCAAACAAATGATAATAACATGACGATTAGATGCCAATGCTCCTGACATGACGGCCTTTATTATGGGTGCTTGTAGCGGTGCAACAACGAGAATTTTGAACTATCGAAATAACATTATCGTTATTTGCATAAACGAAAACGAAAGTCGTTTGAACTTACGAACAATCTTGCGAGCCCAAAGTCTGTCTGACCCAAATCGTGTAATGCCTTGTTGACAGCTGTGGCATAAATTTTATACTTGCAAGTGTCCGACTTGAAGAGTTCATTGATTTCTCTGTACCAGAGTGACAAGACTTGTGTGTTCGGTACGAGTAATCGATTAGCAAGTCTAAAGAATATTATTTTATAATAGAAATGTTTTATATGCAATGTCGATATAGACTTACATGCCTATTGGGTGCTTCGGCAGAGGCTTATACATGGTTCGCAGTTTCTTGAGATAGTTGGCAATGTGCTCGAGATCCGGATCATTCGGCGAGGCACGCACCAACATATTCACATTATGTTGGAATAATTTTGTAAGCGTTGATAGGTTGCTCAAGCTCACGGTCACATTGCCCTTAATTTTACAGCTTTCAGTGACAGACTGAACCTTGAAGAATTCACGTGGCAGCACGACTGCTTCAAGCGGCTCTGACAGCCAACGGCACATCAAATCGTCCGATGGCTTGATTGCCGCATGCAACTCAACGATGAGACGCAAGTGCGGGTCAAAGTTTAATTTGCGGTTAAAAATATCCCACCAACGCAAAGTATCACCATGGGTGGTAGGCACTTTCGCAACTGTTGCAGAATCACACTGGGAAGATGCGCCGCCATCCCCATTTGAAGGTAGCATCAAATTGGGATTGTATCCAGGAATTTCAATTATTAGCATACCTATAAGAAAAGAAAGTAAAACAGAGACTTTGTCTAATAAATGTGACGTGCACAGATTACTCACCTTTAAGTTTGTTGAACATAGCGGCCTGCCGATTATTTTCCTCCTTCGTCAGGCGTAGCAACATGCAGTTGCGATTTTGCAAATAGCGACACATGTCGATCTCCTTTTTCATGACAGTAGTATTCAACATAGAGTCCGGCAGTGACCATTGATCGGAGAACATCAGTATGAAGTTATAGTTAAACTCGGTGCTGGTCACATCCAGCGGATCGAAGTCATAACCATCCTTTGTGCAATCGATGTTGTTCGAAATTGGCACAGCCACAATGTCGAAACCCTTTGACCAAGAATTGTCCAAGGCGCGTCGATAGCCGCCGGCAGACATTTGCATTAAACCGATATAATTCATGACGTCCTTTTCTTTACGATTGTCTGATGAATTGTATTTTACAGTTGATGAAGTTGATGCAGCCATCATTTCTGAACTTTTGCAATTTGTGGTGGAAGTATTTTTTCTTTAGTTGAGTTCCGACGACAGGTAACGAAGCGCTGTAATAAGTCAATCGTTTACTAATCGCTTAGGCAAAGTGAGACAACACGATAGCACAACGCTCGTTGGAAAGCTCTAGCGTTTGTGTGCGTGCACTAGAATTAGTTTTATATAGCATAATTATATACATATATATATATATATATATAAATGCTAGTTCAGTTTAGAGGAGCAAAGCAAATCATTTTTAATAGCAATACATTTATAAAAAAAACAATGTTTGAGCAAACTCACCAATAACTGATTTAAATTCGATGCGGTTTGTGGCAGAAGAAAGATTAATGACGACCGAGCCAATAACCTTGGATTTGCACCAAGTAACTGTGCCTAAAAACGTCTGTCAAATTATTCGCAGAATATTTGTTTTTTTTTTTTTTGTAAAAAAACGAGACTTTTCATATAAAACAGGCAAGATTCTTTGGTGTGGTTCGATTAATAATTTACATAAATCAACAAGAAATTACACATAAATTACACGGCCAATAATAATAAAAATATGATGCGCTTGACAGAACTGGAATCCAATTTGGCAATTTGCAACCCAACGAATTTAGCTTTGTATTAATATTTTGCACAAGCAATTCAATGTTGCTAATGACAGCCAAAAAAAAATAAGTATCGCTTTAGAAAAAAAAAGACAATCTTGATTTATAATTAATTACAGACTGCGTGAGCGGTTTGCTTCAAAGTAATAAGAAAATTCCCAAAGTGGGTGGTGGTTAATTAAATCAGAACTTGCGCGCAGCCGTGGCCATTTTCGCCACTCCCAACGGTCGTGCAAAAGCCAAAAAAGGTGTAACGATTATTGACCGCGTTTCGAGCACATCGTCTTACTCAAGTATACAGTAGAAACTCGATTATCCGGATCAATTAAGACCGTATAATCGAAGATCCGGACATCGAGCTAAGTCCATGCGCCAACACAACTTTCCACCACCGAAGCACGAAAGGAGGCAGAAGGAATCATCGATCGAGGGTGTATTAGGCCAACATCCTGAAAAAAGATCCACCCACGTATTACTATTAATCTGAAGGGAAATTGCTGTATTTTTTCTAGCTAGTCAAGTAAAAATGGCAAAACAATACGAATTACCAGCAAACAGAGGCTGATTTTTTGATTGATTGATCTCAAATTCAGATTTTAATTCAATCTTTTTAAATCTTAGCCGTTTATTTTGCCAGTTCTTCACACACATACTCACACAGTCACTCACAATCATAATCGCATAATCGTTTAAGTGACGGGCTTCGATATGGAAACATAAGTCAAACAACGTGGTCAAAATCAAATTGAGAGCAAGAGATGATGTTCGCTCAATTGAGAACGAGAGAGGATTCGTGTCATTTTTCGTGACACGGCACAGGGGTATTGAATAAGCGTATGTGCGGTGCAGCCGCCTGCGATATTTCACCTACCCGCGATCGCGTGTAATTCCGACCAGGCTTTTTCCTGCTTCTTCTTCCACTTCTGCCGACGTCGGCTGACACTCTTGCATCAATTTGGCCCTTTTGTGTTTCGCACGAAAGCTACTGATCCTTGTGCGAAAAACCAGCACCAGCTCGTTATTGGACGGCGTTTTGATTGCTAGGATCGCATATGTTAGACACTTGGCCACAGCACATACGACACTTTAGTGCTGATAAAAATATATGAATTTTCTTTGTATCTTTAATTCAATACGAAATATTTATCCTTCTGCCGAAATAAACAATAAAAAAACCAGGGCAAAATTTCGATCGGCACATGGCAGCACTTTTGGAGTTGAGATCCCGTTCTTCCTTGTTGCCGTGAAGAGAAAAAATTTATCTAATTCTTCTCTTTTGTCTCTTTTTTTATCTAATTCACTCTCTTTTTGCCTTTTATGCTCTTTTCCAAATAAAACCCCAAAAATCAAGAAAATTGCCCCGGGCACCCCTCTAGCGTGATCAGCGCTGAATTCCCCCCACTTCCCCATTTTCAGTTCACTTTTTAAAAAAAAAACGAAAATCGCGAACTTTTTTTGTGCTGGCTATGTTTTCATGTATCGCCTGGCAACATAGGGCATTTCAATGCGGAAACAAAAAAATGACTCCACGAAAATTGGCGAATTTAAGCGCTTAAATTGGAGTTTCTCGCTTAAATTTCAGTGGGCGGGGCCACGCTCTCCACATTGTACTGCCGCAAGTGCCGGCTTCCAGCGGCAAAACTTGGCGCAAAATAATTCCGATTTCACCGAAGATTACCAAAAACGCAAAATTTCCGAGCGCGAGCTGCGGCTGGAAAAGGTTGTGCACGGATGTTGCCGGATTCGGTCTGTCCGTCGTCCACCGTGTTTTACGTAAATTTCAACAAAAAACAAAAATAATTTGCCAGAATTTGTTAAAAAAATCATGCGATATTTATGGAATAATCGTTAAATACGAAAAGATTTCTCAAAGATTTGTTACAGATTTTTGGATTTTCAAGTCTGGTCAAGATTGTGTCCCGCCAAAGCCACGCAAACTTGGAGCAAATTTAAGTCGAGCGAGCTGCGGCTGGAAAAGGTGTGCACGGATGCTGCCGGATTCGGTCCGTCCGTCGTCCACCGCGTTTTACGTAAATTTCAACACATTTTCCCATAATTTTCATGTAAAAACCGCGCTGAAAATTCGTGCACGGAATGAGTCCGGATCCGTATACTCGAGGTCCGGTTAATCGGGTTTCTACTGTATGAAATAAGAAGGAAAAAAAGCAGAACAAATTTGTCAAATTACAAAAAAAAAAAAAAAGCAGCAAAAAACGCTTTCCAAGCTGACTAAAAATTAGTGTGGCGTTGCCAGACTGTTGTCGATTTGCACGAAAGGCGCGAGGTGGATTTTGTAGAAAGCAAAGCCGCAACATTTTATTATGGTTAAGCTGACATTAATTATTCAGCACGAGCAACAAGAAGACCAATAACAATTACAGTTGCAACAAGCAATAAATGAGCCAAGTTTCGTGCATTATTACACAGATGTTTTATTATAGCTGGTTAAATGAAGCCAGGGAGGGAGACAGAACTCGTCAAAGCGTGCAAGAAAATGGTCAAAGTTAAGTGTGGTGAGAAAGTAAAGTTGCAATGCAACCAAGAGTGAGGGAGACAACAAGAATGTTGCTTTTTGTTAGTGTTGTTGTGTTGTCTGCAAGTCGCTTGAATTTGTTTTTGTTTTTTTTTGTTTTGAAAAGTATTTAGGAGCAGAAAACAGTAGAGTGCAAATTTCATTTGCAGTGTTTTGTAGCTCTGTGTGTGTAGCAAGCTAAATTTAAAATTGCACCTTCTTGCAACAGCATAATTAATATTCATTCATAGTTTTGTTGAAGTTGTTCGGTTTGCGGTATTTTGTGCTGCACTGTGCAGTGCAGTATTTTCTTGAATTCCGTACAATGCTAAACTTTGACATTGCTACATGCATATATACGTACATACATATGTATGTATATGTATACAACTATTGCCTTGGCTGATGGCTGAATATGTTGTTAGCCACGAGGCGCAAGCTTATCACGCTGAACGTTTGATACTCGATCAGTGTTATGCCTTAAAGTCGAAACAAAATGGCGGCTGCATGGTTTTCATTACACAAATGATAATCCAATATGTTGGTATCTTTTTCGAATTGCATTAAATTTCATTTAAATGCTCAATTCGAAAATGAGATGATTTGTAAATTTGATATTTTAATCATCTTTTGATTTCGTTTTGAGGTTGTATTTGTCCGGCATTCCTTCGTATTGCTTAAGCCATCTAATTAGCACAAATAATGAGCGAGTAATTATTGCTTAATAATTAATTATTATTGTAAATAATTGCGAAATTACTTGCAAAGAAAAGAAATAATTATGAGGGAAGTCAACGCACACACACACGTAGCATTGAACAGGACAAACGTCACCTTTATTTGGTTTCTTTTCCGATTTCTTGATTTTCCGCACTTTCATATTGATTGGCAGCTTTTTATACTCTTCACTCAAGGACTTTTAACTTTGTCTTGGAGTACGTAACTCCCAAAAGATGACATCTTCACCATATAAAGCATATATGTATGTATGTATATTTTTGATCAGACAAAACGAGACAATCTCGCAATATTCGTCAATCTGCGATTATGTAATATCTCTCACAGTTTTGAAGTTAGTGACTTAAAAATCCACAGATGATTTTCAGAACAGACCACAAATAATGTTAGACCGCATAAAAAAAAATAAGAAGAAAAGTAGCTCCTATAAAGGAGTCTTAAAAATTGCAAATCTTTATATGAAAATCCTTATATGAAGAGTATCCAAATTTTGGTATGGCCCAACATAACCTCTTACTATTTTTTTTTTTTTTTATTCCTTTTCTTTCAAACATTTTCGCGTGATTGTGTATGTGTGTGTGTGCGTATGACGTTAATGAAACTTTTGCTACTTCAGCTTTCACGGTTGCATGCATGTATGGGTGTGTATGAGTGTGTATTTTTGTTTGTGCAATAAGTAAAAGGCAGCGTGAATTGAAAATGCTTCCGGTCCGCCGGTTACATACAATTTGTGAACGTGAGACGTGCGAAAATTAATTTTGAAACTAGCAATGGCAGCATTCACTACACAGACTAACCGTAGCAAAAAAAAAAAACAAAAACAAGTTTTAATATTCTTTTATTTCCTTGAATTTACTTTTTATTTCTGCTCCGTTCGAATGTTCAAAATGACACTAAAATCAAAGCTAACTTGTCATTTATATACTGTTTTTTTGTTACATGTTATAGGTTCCTTAAGTTAAAATTAGGTGAAATTAGAGTGGAAGTAGTAGCTGAGTCAGTGTGCATGTGTAATTCCATTTTCTTGAATATAATTTACTATATTCCAAAAACAATGTAAATAATATTTAAAGCGCTTCAATGTAAAATTCGTCTGACAAAGCGTTGCATGAGTTAAATAAAGTCAAGACGACAGGACAGGACAAGACAAGCTAAACAGCGACTGAGACAAGACAAAAGCGTTATGAAAGCACAAAGCGACTTTAAGCTGTCAGCGACAATTGTGGTTGATTCTGAGCTTTCTGCCGTTCTGACATTTGATGATGATAACTGTCGACTTGGCAGCCAGGCAGGTAGGCAAAATGATCGATGCTAAGGCGACAGGCGTCATACGTTGATGACTGTGACTGTGACTGCGTCTGCGACGGCGATAGTGATAGCGACAGTAAAAACATAACTAAAGGCAATTCAAGTCAAAGTGACTAAACTAAGCAACACTCAAGACTGTCAGTTAGTCGCTTTGAGCATCAGTCAGTCAGTGAGTGACTAAGTCACTAACATAAATCAGTTGATTTCTTTTGCCGTCATTTTTATGTCAAACTTTTGCTTTTTTGTTTGTTGTTATTTTTGGCAACGTGACGTATACTTGATATGAAACTTTTTTGCTCAATAAGAATTTTTCTTAAGCACGCAACATGGCCAACAAGTCTTCAACGAGCAACCGCAATGAGACCTGACATGAAACATATGCCAAAGTAAACTAAAAAAAAAAAACCAACACATACAAACACACTCACACACGCACACAAAATTACTCACAAGCACTGCAATGGCGAATGCTCGACTTCAAAACACCCTGTATATTTCTATGCCTTTTACATAAGTACTTATATAACAATGGGCAGCTGTGTTAGGGCGTGGCCACGCCCAATTTATATTTGTCGCATAGCAATTTTCACACTAACTGCTTCTAACTTGAGGAAAATATTTAATAATTATACTTTGGTATTTTTTTAACCAAATTTAAAGAAAGCTTGCCTTGCATGTGTGTCACATACAGTATCGCTTTGCTAATAAGCTCTACTACTGCCAAAAGGTGCAGGTTGTACAAAGTGTTGCTGCTATGAAATAAATCTACATAAAGTACGTGGTGGCGGCGGCGCCTTGGCATGTGAACCCTTTCACTCTTCTTCCTATGCAATTCGACTGTTTCGTTTAGTTGGATCCCCTGTTTGCTTTTGCTTTCCCTTTCTCATTCTCTTTTTTTGTTATGTTTTTATTTTACTTGTTTGTATTTTATTTTTGTTGCAACATGACTGCGGCAATTGTTGGTCAAGTGGCGACTTGCAACGTTTGCTGTGGAATTAGCACGAGTGGTTGCGGCATCATGGGGCACGAGACTTGCGGTGTTGGTGGATTTGTAGAAATTTGCTCTCCCTTTGCTCCTGGCTGTTGTTGCGCTTTTCTTGTTGATGTTGCTGCTGTTGTTGTTGTTGTTGTTGTTGGTTGTTATTGCATTCTTTTTGCACAAGACATGAATTGTAACTAACTTTTCTCTTTTCGTATTTTTTTTTTTTCAGTTTTTGCTATGTACGTATGTGTGTGTGTGTGTTTGTGTGTTTTATTTTGTTTTGGTTTTCTGTTCTAATTTTTATCAACCACGCTTTACATATTTTCATGAATTTTCACGGTTTTCCACGAAATCTTCTTGCATGTGCGGCATATGAAATTCTCTCAACGCCCGCACAAGTCACGAATTACGTTACTTGAACGTTATACTGAAGGGCGAGACGAATGGAGACGTTTGGGGGTCACTTTGAGGTTGCCTTAGTTAAGAATGAATGACAATTTAAGTAATTCTCATAATAATCAGCTTACGTATGTAATTGCATTGCAGGCATTTATTTGCATAATTCCATTTGAAAATATGAACCTTTGTTGGCACGAAATATTTCTTTAAATGACTGCAGACATTTTCCTTTTTAACTCCCACTTTTGTTTTGTTTATAAGAATGTTTTTTTTTTGTGCATTTATTGAGCGTTGTTTCAAATATTTTATGTGTTCATAAATTTTCAAATCTGTGCTTTGCCCTCAGACATCAGATTCCAACTGTAGATGGCGTTGTTTTACAGCCAAAATATTTGTGTCTTTGCTTCTGTGTCTAAACTGCCAATTGACACTTTAAGATCAAGTGACTGTCGTGCTAATTGCTAAGAAAATTGACTGGGCTGTTAGCAAGTTTTTGACTCATAGTAGATTGAGATCCTTTAGTATAAAAGCTGTGGCCAAATTTTTGGCTTATAATTCGATTTTCGATCAAGTATAACATAGCTTTTCCTTCAACTTTTTGTCATGCGACACAACGGAAATAAACATTTAAAAGTTTTTAATTTTTTCTTAAAAAGATTTTTTTTTTTTCATAACATTTTTTTTTTAAAACTTTCTTGTAAAAGTTTGGTATATACATATGTATGAATATGTAATAAAATTTTATTGCTTCCACTCAAAAAAAAAAAAAAAAAATCAAATAAATATAAACGAATAAATAAATAAGCAAAAGAAAAGGTGCAAAAGTCAGAAAAGAAATACACAAATTCGTAAAAATGTGAAAGTTGAGACTTGAGTATCCTAATAGACATCATGACTGCAAAAGTTATTTATCTTTGCTTATTTGTTTCTGATTTTCGAAAGGTTTAGTTGAATGTTTTATTTATACTTTTTTCTTTCTCCTTTTTCTCATCGTGTTGTTTCTTATATTGTGTGTGTGTTTTTTTTTTTTTTTGTTGCTTACTATACAACGATTTGAACATGTTGGGGCTGCTCTTGTTGCTGTTGGCCATTATTGACTGCAGTTTGATGCTTAGACACACATGCGGGCGCGCGCAACAAAATTCAATCGTCCGAAACATTATACCGATTTTGAACATTTTAGCCAACAATTTTTGAAGTTGGGTCAATGGGATAAAAAGTCAGACATACGTGTAACAGATAACAAAACGAATAAAGCAAAAAAAACAACAAAAAATCAAATACAAGACAAGCACATGAACAGATGGTGATGATGATGACGATGACGATGATTGTATGTATTTATAGACATAGATAGCCAAAGTGTATCGAGGCCGTGGTGACGTGGCTCGGACTCGGCACTCGGCAGTCGGCCGTCGGGCGCTTTCAATGGACCGCCCAGCTTAGGCAAGCGTTGCGCTTCAAGTTGCCTGCAGATGAGCCACAACACTTTCAAGATGTCTCGTTTTGTTTTTTTCTGTTTATTTCTTTCTCATTCTGTTTCGTTTTTTATTTTTTTGCCATTCTTAACAAATCCTTCTTTTTCGTTTCCTTTACATTTTGACAAAGCTCAAAAAAAGCTGAAAGCAACAATGGTTGGAAAGTACTTTGCTAAAATAGCAACGAAGCAATCAAAAACAAAAATATTTTCACTTTAATGAAACTTATATACCCTACCATATTGATAGGAACATTGTTGCTTCTTCCTGCTAATTGAAACAATAAAAAAAATTTTTGTCTAAGACAGATTTAATTAATTTGTGTATAGGAGATACCTAAAAATCGTTTCTTTTTAGAGTTTCTTTATTGAGCTTGAAAAGTACTGCTGATACTCAAATCTTTCCTAGCATTTGAGCCAAAGCTCTTGATAAGAACATTGTTAATTGAGTTTTGTTTTTAGATTAGAGGCTCAGTCAGATACAGAAAGTCAATAATGATCAAAAATATTGGAGATCTTTCGTTGTGAGTGCTTGACAAAGTTATATGGCCTTTTTGTAAGGGCATTTGAAAAAAATGAATTGCAGTAAAACTGAATTGAGTTGAAGTCAGAGATGAGATGAGATGAGTTAAGTCAAGTTGAAATTCGACTGATTGTGAACAGAAACATGGCAAACGGCAGAACTCAAATGATAAGGCAAAAGGCAAGACGAAGACAAAGAAATAAAAACAAAAAAAAAAAAACAGAGAAATAGGAGAGAAAGAAAGCAAAAAAAAAAAAAAAGTGGCCAACACTTGACCGTAAATCCGTACAAATTGAATAAGCACTCAATCTTTTGGCTACTATCGAAACGGCGGCAGCAACAGCAACAATAGCAACAACAACGACAACATTTTTGAAGCGGCATCAAGTATAAAATAAACGAAAAGACACTGTGAGCAAAAGAAAGCGAGCACAATAAATAGACTAGAGAGTGAGATAGCGAGATAGCGAGAAAGTGAACAAGTGCACGAAGGACTACATGAAGAAGCCAAGTGAGCTGCTCAAGTGCTCAGCCACAAGAAAAATGCCAACTGGAATAGAATCAAAAAGTTTTGAATTTCACTCTTGTTGCTTTTTTATCGTTCACCTTGTTGTTTTTGTTTATTTTTTGGATTTTTTTGTTTGTTTTTTTTTTTTTTTCGTTTACTTATTGCTTTAACAGCATTGTAAGGGCTAACGGTATTTGGAAGCTGTCGGGTCGGCAAAGCATTGAATATGTTGTCTGTTAACGTTTATTGCGTTTTGCATATACGTATGTACACACATATGTGTGTCAGTATGTATGTGTGTGTGTGTGTGTGTGTGTATTGCCAAAGCGTTTAGTTTTAAGTGTTGCCGTTAGTCAAACTGTTGCAATTTTGTATTGATATTGTTGTTTTTGTTATTGACTTCATTTGACTCTACGTCTGCGTCGTCTTCTCGTTCAACGACTTCATCTTGTTAATTTAGTTGTGTCGTAAAGTGTTTCCAATTACAAATTGTTGTTGAATCGATAATCTCGTATATGTATATATATGTATATATAGTATGTGTTTATCGTTTGGAGAGGTGCGACCGTTTATAAGTTAGCCTCAAGGCATGTCTTATGTAATTAACTATAATAAATTTGTTAGTTTGTAAGTTATTCATAAACAATAAATGCGACAGACAAAATATGTTGGCATGCCGTAACAACAAAAACAATTACATACAATAATAACAACAATCACAACGGCAGTAACAACAACAATGATGATGAAGGGAATGAGTGAAATTCTTATTGAAAACTATTAATTATCATGTTAAAATGTAATTAATTAAATTTGATGTCAAAGCTATCATTGCACATAACTTTCAATAAAAAGTTAATAAATTAATTTATATACACATGCAAATATGCAATAATACACACACACATATAGTCATATACATATACATATATACGAACATGAACAATAAGTATATCGCTTATTATTGTTGAAATAATATATAAATAAATGCGCAATAAAATCACGCATGACGAAAGAATAATAAAAGAACAACAATAACTACAACAACAATAAAATTATAATAATAAATAATGAAATTGAAGCCAATACAAAAAATAGCATTCAATAATAAAATATTAAAAAAAAACGCACACACACACACATATGTTACACAAAAAGGAAATAAAATCAAACATGATATCTGTAATCCTGACAATGAAAACGAAATTGACGCTCATGTTGACGGCAACTGTCAAGTGGCAAATTAATTTTGTGGTTTACCGTGTCTACATGATATACTTACATATGTGTGTGTGTGTGTGTTTGCGCATTGTTGCATTTAAAAAAAAAAAAGTCAAAATAAAATGATGTTTGAACTTTTAGCAATATTTGCTTAGATACTTTTAATTGCAATTGTATGCATTTTGATGCCATTCGCTATGTATATTTTTTTTTTTTAATAATTCATAATAATTTAAATTGCATTTCGTTTGCCAAAAGTTGTTGACATCGTTTTGCACAAATCAATATTTACATATTCGTTTATTACTTGTAATTAAGTAAACAGAATTGTCGTCAGCATCAGTTTCCTTGTAAAAATGCTTACGTTAGCCGTAAAATTGTCTTGTGCCAAAATATTCAAGTACATTTCGGTCAAGTCAATTCAATAATTCAAGACTCTTTACATAGACATTTTTAATTGATTTTTTTTAAAATGTTTCAGTCTTCTAACCATTTTTTTTTAGAATGTCTCTGAAATTTTTCAAGAACTTTAAATGAAAAGTATATCAACTGATGATCGTTATTAATTTTAGATGACATAAAATCAGCTAAGTTATCTGAAAAAAACTAACAAGTGATGCTTTTTAAATTATTTTTTTATTTTTCAAGAACCTTTAATGAGCATAATCCAATTCGGACGTTACTTACAATAAAACTTTTCCTGAATTTACTGAAGTTCCCCTACAAGCAAAATAAATCTTTGCTGACTTCTTTTGGTATATAGATACATAAGTTGCATGCCAATGTCGATATGCTTTCTGCAGACAAATTGTAGAGAGCGTAAAAACCAAATAATATTTTATTTGCACTTAATCAAGCGTAGACATTTGAGATTGTAAAATTAAAGTGCAAATATGTCAAAGTATGAAATTTGATTCGTGCATTTTCTCGTTTGACATTTTTGTTTAATTAAAGTGAAATATTTACTAATTAACTGATAGAGACATTTATCGATAAAATGATTGAAAGCACAAAGCGAAGAAAAAAAAAAAAATCCAAAATTTAATTGAGAGTTTTAAAGGTACGAAAAAATAAAAGCAAACAAGAAATATACACAAACAAAAAATAAAAGTATAAATAAACAAAAAAAAAGAAGCCTAAAAACAGTCTGCGTGTGCGTGTGTTAGTGTAATTGTATGTGTGTGGGTGCACAATGGAAGCTCTTAAACACGTTACTGCGATTTAAAATAATTTATCGCATGCGATATTCACACTTATTTGCGCTTACATGCAATACACACACACACACACACACCCGCTATGTTAGCCAAACGCTTTGTGCTGCTTCATATGCCTGTATAAATATGTGAGTATGTGTCTGTGCCTGTGTGTGTGTGTGAGAGTGTTTCTGTATTTAGGACATTTGTAGGCAAGTCATGCACTTGAGCCCAATTATGTGCTTTGAACAAGTCACAAGGCAGGCTCGCAGGCAGCGAACAAAACACACACACACACTCACACAAACACGTGTAAATGTCACTAATGCAAATATACATATATACATACACATACACAAGCGTACCACGTGCCGCAATCAGTTTTAAAGTAAGCGTGTCGAAAATGCAAACTTTGTTTTTACTGAGACGGCACAACACGGCGTATGAATATATTATTAACAACGTCTTGGCTTAACAAGTTCATAAGTAGAAGCATTTCAGTATGCTGATTAACTGATTGTGTGCCAAGGGAGTCTTCACAAGGGTGAACGAAGAAAAAAACCAACAAATAAAAAGATAACAATGTCGATTGTGTTGGCTGCTCACAGAGAGGAGGTGTGTGAGACGGCAAGATGAAGAAGAACATTGTTGCATACGATCAGTTGAGAATGATAGACATTAAGTGCTTTTATCGATCGTTATTTGGTTTTTCATTAGCTGTCGTAACTGATGAAAATCCAAAAACAAAATACATTGACATATGCTACCGAGTTAACTCGGTAAAAAATCAAAGGGCATTTTTAGTTATTTTCCACAAAAAAGTTTCTGTACTTGCACATCATTTTATTATTAAAATGGCATATGTTATATGTTAGCGTTTCTCAACATAAGCCAATACAAAGGAAAATTAATTCAACGACTACTCGTATGTTTCAAGAAAATCTTTGATTTCGTCCTCTCGCCAACCGATGTATGCCAATAATGTTGTTAAAATTGCGACGTTACCGAGTTGGGCGTGAAGACTGCTATTGTTTTAAAGAAAATGTTCTAGAAAAAATGCTCAGCTTTGTATAGGTGTATGTTTGTATGGGTCGCATGATCACATACGACAGTCTAACATCAATTTGTTTAAATTTTTCGATTCTTGCATATTAATGGCCTTATTATGGCAAACTTTATTTAAAAAATTGCTAAGAATAGTTTCTTAAATAAAATAGGCTTCTTATGCCAGTCACTTTAGATTCCAATGCCAGCGATCATAGTAATTGTAAATGTACGACTTTTGAGTTGTCTTTTTTTATGGTAATATTAACAATTTTGTTGCAAGCAAAGTTGTATATCTGTTTCGAGCACATAAGAAATGCTTTAAGCCATCTTACGATGACATTATTCACTTGCCAAGTGCGTTCAAGACAATTTCCGTTTTGCACTCATACAGCACATCCGGTCTACTTATGGTTGCACTTCCGTACGCGTACGCTTAACAGCTTCTAAAGCAATTTGTCTCATTTTTGAGCAAGCATATGACATGATATAACAATAAGCGTCAAAATGCATGTGGCAATGTGGCATCTTTAAACTTTTCATACGTTTTTCCTTTGCATTTTACATACAGCATACAACAGACAACTAACGCGTATACGACACGTATACCGATTTCTAGATGAAAACACAAAAAAAAAAAAAAATATTAAAAAAAAAATCAAATGAAATATGGCGTCACTGCTGTTGACTGCTGCTGCTGCTGTTTGACGTCACTTTGCATATTTTTTGCGTGAAGCACAAAAGTCTGAATCGTCTTTGCTCCTTGCGTTGATGTCCTTGTCATGATCTTTTGTCGTTAGAAATCTATTTGCTTGATCTCAATTATGTTGATGTTGTGGGCGCCGGCAATGATTTTTATACCATATACAATACATATGACTTTTACAGCTCACATTTATATCTGCAATCTGACATTGTCATTTGTAAATGTTGCCTTTTCTTTTTTGTATTTTTTTTTCTCCTTTTTTAAGCAGATTTAATTTCATAAAACACACAAAATAAATAAATTATGGAATTTTTTTTTTAAACAATCTTGTAAATTATTTTATTACTCATGTCGCAGTTTCTTTCCCTTTTGCTTGGCAGCTGCCAACGTGTCTTGTGTTTTTTTTTTTTTTTTGCCTTGTGTGACATCAACTTGATCATGTGACAGCTCTAACGCGAATTTTCAATTGCGAATGTGCATTGTCAACCTGTTTTGTCAGCCAACTGCTTAAGGTTACACACACATACACACTAACACAGCCTTTTTCACTTCTTCATCGTCATCTACTTCTTCTTGTGTATTCTTTTCTTTGTGCGTCACACACACACATACGCCTTTTACTGACTTTGACATATGAAGTTTCAATTACGAATTCAATTATATGCTGACTGCACTTTTTTATTACAAAAGAAAAAAAAAAAAAGACAGCAGCAGCGGCAAAAAAAAAACCACATTTGATGCGAGCAAATCAGTCAGTGAGCCAATTTGCTTGCTTCTAATAAGACTATCAAGTCATATGACAAAAGCGCCTAAGCGCGAACAACACAACAACAACAGCGTTGTTGTTATTGTTGCTGCTGCTGCTGCTGCTTCTGCTGCTCATGACAATGGAGTTTATTATGGAAATTAATGTCGGCGCTTGACTCACTTGCAGCTGCTGACGTTCGGTGGCATTCAATATTTCTTGACTTTGCACAATATCGATGATGTTCTGTCGTTGACGTCGCTGTCGCTGTCACGGCTGCTATTATTGCTACGGAATGTGTCAAAATTAATTTTTTTTTTGATATTTTGACAGATTTTATGCGATTGCCATCATTTGACTCAAAGAGCCGTGAAGTGTTTTAATGTTTGATTTCTATTTTTTTCGTTCTTTTTTTTCCTGCTAACTCATTTTTATTTGTATTCTGCATTATCATCACTTTACTTTCACATCCACAATCATACATACTATGGCATTTTGTATAATTTTTTTTTTTGTTTGCTTTTCGAACATGACATATGAACTTTCTGCCCACAAAAATGTCTACGGAAATGCAAATGACAAAAAGCAACATAGCAAAAGCGCAAAGAAAGTGAGAAAGATAAAGAGTGAGTAAGAGTGAGAGAGGTTCGTTTTGTATTTTTATTATTTATTTATTGTTATATTCTTCTTTTTGCGTATCTTTTGACATATTTGTCATATTTACCAAAATAAATGACATTTCGAATGAAATTTGATTTCGTTTTTGGTCGTGCAAAATTTGTATTTGCACACACACACACTGTTCATATTAAATTAGCGCTTTGTATAAAATGTTTTAATTTTTGCTTAGTCACGAACACTTCAAAATGCAATTTCATATAAAATATATTTGCAAAATAATGGTGAGAAAATAAAATAAATGCTTAGTTTAACGCAAGCCTATCAATTGACTTAATTTTTATTTTTTTTAAATATTTTGTGGAATTTTTTGCAAATATAAAACACACACACACATATGTATAATTCAACATTGTTTGGTTTGTAGATATTTTCCATGCAATTGCTTTACTTTGCGCTTAAATTATTATTATTATTATTAGAAGCAATTGCAAAATGATCTTTGTACACTTTTTTTGCGTTTAAATTGTCTCATTGTTTGTTTAAGATAAACATTTTTGCCCTTAAAAAAAGCAAACGAAAATATTGCTGGCACCTCAAAGTAGGCAATATTTTTTTTTTTTTCGGTAACAAAGTAAAAAAATGCCGCAAACGCGTGCCAAACACAATTAAATTGTTTTCTTGAGAAAGAAAATAAGACAAGAGAAAAGCAGAAAAAGCAGAGAAAATTATAACAACAACAACAATAAGAAAAATCAACATAAACATTTACATTGGCGCACGCACAAAAAGAAACCTCACCGACACACTCACACACACACACACGCACACGCACACAGGTTCATAAAAAGAAACAAAACGAGCATTTATGAGTTGTATTTCATGGCGTTTAAATGTCTGTGTGTGTGTGCGTGTGTATTTCTATGAGTATGTCTTTGTGTTATCGACAATGTCGAGAATGTCTCTGATGACGATTCTCGACAGCGCTAATACGTATGAAATTGTTTAGTGATGGCCTCAGGACGTGATACGAATTTTGGGAATTAATTGCAACAGCCAACTCGGCATTTGTTATTGGCTTGTGTGTGTGTGTGTGTGTGTGTGTTGGCAAAGGGACTTGATGAGTAAGTAAAGAATGTACATGAGTGTAAGCATGATGACAGCATGCTTTCTACACACAAACGACAAGAAATGTAAAACAAAAATAAAAACAAAAACAAATGAGCCAAAAAAAAAAAGAAAACAATGAAACAACAATGTTAAAACATTAAACAAAGCAAGCAGCAAATGCCAACAGGCAATGAAGTGGCGTCAAGTGAAGTTGAATTCAGATGAGTTGAACATTAACGCCGCGAGCGGCAAACATACAACGATGGCGGCAGCAACGGCAACGGTAACGGCATAAAAGGGACGCTGTGTGTATGTGTGTGTGTGTGTGGGTGTGTGGGTGTGTGTCTGTGACAAAAGTAATGGCGTTGGCGTTGGCAATGGAAATGATGGCAAACCAACAAAAAGCGGAAACGGAAACTGCTGTAACAGCGTGCAACAGCAGCAGCAGCAGCAACAGCAACAATAACAACAACAACAATAGTAATATTAACTGAAGCAACATCAGCAAAAATTAGCAACAGGAATCAAACAACGAACGAACGAGCGAGCGAGCCAATGTTCAACTTTGAACGAAAAGTGTGCGGAAATTGTTCAAAAAGGTGTAAATAACACCTGAAGGGGCACTTGCCACATTGTCTGAATTCATTGTTCACATTGTTGTTGTTGTTGTTGTCGGTGTTGTTGTTATTGCTGCCGCTCTAAGCGTCATTTTAATAAAGCGCACACAATTTTCATTTGCCATTTGATGCCATGCAACATGCCACTCAACCTTGGCATCGCCGTTATTTCATTTTTGGATAATTTGTACGTTTTTTGTTTGTGTTTTTTTTTCTTTTTGTTTGCTCTTTGTTTTTGTAAACTTTTGTTAAACATTTATGCGCATATTTATTATTGTTCCTGTTGTGGTTTTTCTTGTTTTCTTGTCGTTTATTTTGGTTATTATAGTTGTCACTTTCGTTGCTGTTGTTGTTATTGTTGTTGTTGTTGTTGTTATTCAGCTTGTCAATGAATTTTTTATTGCAAATTTTATCGTTACTCGTTCGTTTTGGTCAATTTACATTGCATTTATTATATGTCAAAATGTCAAACTGCGTTTTCTTCTAAAAACGAATATTCATTTTGCTGAAAATGTTTAGCGTCGCAATTGAATTTCAATTATAATGCGTTTTCTTAATTAAGCAATTATTGATTTGTATTTTTGTTTTCATAATTCTTTCACTTTGCGAAAATTATGAAATTATTGCAAGCTATTAATGCCATCTGTTGGCCAAATCAGCAAACAACTTCATTCTGATGCAGACATCGTGTCATGCAAATATGTATATAGTTTTGTCTATACTAGTATGTCTATACAAGTGTGCTTAGTTGAATATGCATATGCAAATACAGTAAAACCTCTCAAAATTAATTCCAACTGAAAGGTAACACACATGCCCTTAAAAAATTTATCAGTAGGACTATAAATGTCTTTCATTATGCATATTTGTGGATTTGAAAAAAATTCGTTATTCAGTTATGCTTTTGTGCCGATAGAGGGCCAATGACATGAATGATTAATTAGAGTTTTGTGAATTATTTAATTCATAGAAAATACATTTAAGAAATAAAATAAGTTTATTAGCAATTATAAAACATATGAAACAATTTAGACAACATATACAATTAATTTAAAAAAGGTTTAGTAAAGTTAATTCTTCTCAAAAGTTGAAACGACTATGTCAGCTTTTGCAAGGTTTTACTGTACATATATACGTCTACGTATGTGCTTATGCATGCATTATGCTTTGTTGCTATTTCTAGCTCTAACTCTAACTCAAGTTCTCACACTCCGACTCTGACTGTGACTTTGATACTTTTTCTATTTCTGATTCAGTTTCCAATACCGATTCTGATTCCGATTGAACTTCTGATGTTGCTGTTGCTGATTTTGTATTTGTGGTTGCGCCACGCATTTGTTTGCATTACTCTCATTCGCATTTTTATATACAATATTTGAAGTGCACAATAAACGCAGATTCTGTACAATATTTGCAAACGTTTCGGTTTTTCACTGACTTGTTCGTCTCTCTATCTGTCCGTCTGTCCGCCTGTCTATCTATCTATCTGTCTGTCTGTCTATTTGTATGTCTGCATTTATGTACCATAGTTTGTATACTGTGTGAGTGTACGGCACTTGTCTCAAGCCATCACGAATTATTCGTTCATTTGACTGCACTTTTTCTCTCTCTTACCCACAGGCTAAGCAATATAGACAAATAAAATGTGATACTCACATACACACACACACGCACGTGCTATTGAAAACTATATACCACTTGACGTATGCGCAATTGTTGAAGCAAAACGGGCTAAAAAATCATTGACAAAAACAAGAACAAAACGAAAAAGAAAAAAAAAAACACAGAAAATATCAAATAGTTTTGACTGTCTGAGTGGTACATACATTCCATGCTTATCTCAGTACGCCTCGCCTCGCCTTGCCTCGTCTGAACAATGCCTCTCTTCTGCTTTGCCTTTACAATTCGATTACCCCCTCATCATTTAACCTTTTGCTCTAGTGAAATCAATTTTTTTTTTTTTGTTTTTTTGTCGTTGTTGCCAAATATGAATTGCAGTCTTATGATGATAACAACGACAACGACAACATTGGCGAGGATGCCGTCATTGATGCCGTCGACACTGATCAAGATTTCATGCATTATTTTAGCAACATTTGCGCTTGAGCAGCTTTTTTGTTCATGTTTTTACTTTACCCACACATAAAGCGCGATATTTGTGTCTATGTGCCGTGCATGTTTTGGCTTATTGCTGCTTTTAGTTATACATATGCAAAATGTCAAAAGAAGACAGCTATTGTGAAAATTTGCCGAAAATGCAATCAAATGCGCTATTGACTCATTTGCTAATGTTTTAAGGTATCAAAATGGTTTACAAAGTTTTTACAGTGCTACTTATAATTATCCGGATAAACGGATAATGCACTTAACTGAATCCGGATAAACGGATAATTCACTTAAATGTTAAATGATGGTTTCTTTATTAAAAGTGTTAAATAATATCAAAAATATGTTCTTTTTTATAAATAATTGATCAATTCTGACATTCGCTTGATTCTTTAATATAGTAATTAGTATAGAATAAATATAGTTGTAAAAAAAAAAAAGAAATCAAAACAAAAGTAAAACATCAACAAAAAGTCAAGTAGATAAATAAAGATAAATTAACTCAATTTGTAGACAATTTGCGTGTTGAGCGTGTTGAGCATGTTGTTTCCGTTTCCTTTGTATTGTTGTTTTTTTTTTTTGTACTTGTCTCGTCGTTGACGACTTGTTACTATAAAACTTTTTGGATATGTTGTTGTTGTTCTTGCTTGTGCTTACATATATAACGTATTTGTGTGTGTGTGTGTGTGTGTGTTTGGCGTAAAGCCGCCAGCTACAATGACAAAAACAACAACAACAACAACGGCTAAGAATAATATTAACAAAAAAAGGAAAACAACGATAAATGACAACCAGCAAAGCATAACACGCACACACACACACACACACACACACTCACACATACATATGTGACGCAAGAGCGTAAAGACAAGCAGTAAGAACAACGATGACGACAACACCAACAACAACAAGAAGAGCAACAACAGCAACACAAACAATCTATAGCAAAATACAACAATAACAACAAAAAGTGTTATTGTCACAACATCAAATGTTCATGTTAACAACTTTTTCGCAATGCAATACGTTAGAAGTTTACATATACATATGTGTTTCTGTGTGTGTGTAAGTTTGCTCATGCATGTGAAATAATTTGGTACAAAAGTTCGCTTGCCTTAACGATTTGAGCACATGTTAACATGAACTAAAACAATAACACCACCAACAACAACAACAACAATAGCAGCAGCAGCAGCAGTAGTATTAACAACAGCAACAACATGCTCAATGTGTGAGATAGCAAAAGGACAACGAAAACGACGATGGTAATAACATCAAGGATAACACTATTCGACATGATAATAAATACGCTTAAGCATACGAAAACCATAAAGGTGGCAGTCACACACACACACACACACATACACAAATAATGATGATGATGATGATGATGGCAAGGGCAGCACGTGTTCATCATTGTTGAGATTGTTGAATGCGAATGTGTTTCAGGTGCACTTAGAACTGCACTCATAAGCGTTTATTCGACTCGTGCAACAACAAATCAGCTCATGTTCAGTGTTATTTACAAGACACTTAAGTCAAAATTTGACTAAAAATTGAAGATAATTGAAAATGAACAAACTTTGTTTCAAGAAACAGAAAAACAAGCCGAAAAAATAAGGCGTGGTCTTATCCTGTTGCATCTATGGACAACGAAATGAACAAACTTAACAACAATAACAGCAATAACAACAACAGCAACAGCTCACATTTCAAAGTTCAAGCTGCTTAACTGTTATTACAACTGGCTTTATAAAAGTGTATAGATGTGTATGTGTATGTGTATGTGTGTGCGTCATGTCCAACTTTTGCTGTAAACGACTCGACTCGACTTGACTCAACTCGACTGGCTACAGTGTCAACATAAAGTAATCACCTAAATATTTATTTTATGCTGAACTGTTTCACATGTTGTGATAGCTACTTTTTTTTTGTTATTTTTTTATTTATTTTTAGTATTTTTATGTTTTTATTTATTCGTTTATTTCCTTTCATCCTTTGTCCTTTGTAATTTTATTTTATTGTATTTCATTCTCGCATACTATTTTTGTATTTTGTTTTTGTCGTCTATACAATTTTTTTTTTTTGCTATCCAATGTGCGTATGTGTGTGAGTGCGTGTGTGTGTGTGTCACAACAGTAGCATCACGTTTAAAACTTTTCACATAAACGTAAAAGTTAAGTCATTCCTGAAAATTGTTTGCTAAATTTACTTATGACGCAAAGCACGCCCCCTTTATTTTTTTTTTCTATCAATGCGTATGCGTGTGTATTAGTGCATATCCGCTTCCTGTCATTGCTAGTCTCCTGTCCTTTTTTTTTTTTTTTTTACTTATATATTTATATTTGTATTTTTTTTTTTTTTTTTTGTGTTTTAATGTCAACAACTTTCTTAACGTGCGCACATATCGATATATTTTCTTATATGATTATGTGAACACTTTCCTTTAGCTCAGTTCACTTCACTTGAGTTGACTTGACTTGAGCTGAGCTGAGCTGAGTTGAGTTCACTGCCAGAGTGTCGTGTTGAATTTCGTTAAGCTTTAGTGCTTAGCTACTTTGCATAGTGCGCGAAATAATGTTACTAGAACAACAAGACATTTCCAGAGCGTACACACAGTTAGGTGCGAGTGTACGAGTAACTAATCAAGCAGTAAAGACAAAGAATATTAAGGCAAAACTTTCTTTCGTATAGAATTTTATTATTATTATTTTTTTTACTTTAACACCTTAGAAATTTTAATTAAAATCAGTCAAGACTTTTTGCAGAACTTTCAGTTGACTAAATCTAAATTGCTTTTCAAATGCAACAAAGTATAAATCAATTGTTTTAAAATGTAAATTTTTTGTTTTTTTCACTTTTTGTTAAATTCAACAAAAACTTTCTACATGTTGTAGCGCAACTATTGTTTGTTGTTGTATTACAACAGATTAACTGTATCTAAGTATCTAATACAATGTTATACAAACATGAAGATTTTAACATATACTAACGCTTATACATACAATTACGCTGCAAAACCACAATAGCTTTTCTTCGTATAAAACAGCAGCAACAATGCAAGAAGAAGACTTCACAAGCAGAACCAGAACCAGAAGCAGAAGCAGAAGAAGCCGCATTGTCTTCAAAGATATTTATAACGTATGCACAGTGATTGTATAAATATTTAAAGGTCTCGTAATGCGCTTTAAATCTGTAACAAGAAAGCGTAGCAGCACAGTTCAGAAGTATACAAGTGTATTGTTGAAAGCGCTAAGGAAGTTGTTGCCATGCTACTTGCTACTTGCTTATGCAGCACTTAAGCAGCGACTCTGGCAAGTGAATGCATGACTAGTTGTTGTAGTACAAAAAAAAAAAAAAAAAAAAAAAAAAAAAATGAGAAGAAAAAAAGAAAACAAGTGCCAGAAAAAAAGTAAAGCAAGTAAGTTGCATGAAGATTCAGGCAAGCAAATATGTGGCTTATAAGTAACTT
The DNA here is from genome assembly GCA_034638295.1 of Phortica okadai. Classification (NCBI taxonomy): domain Eukaryota; kingdom Metazoa; phylum Arthropoda; class Insecta; order Diptera; family Drosophilidae; genus Phortica; species Phortica okadai. The sequence goes on along the minus strand of CM067848.1, from coordinate 45,718,107 downwards.
AAGCAGTAAAAAAGATAGTAAGAGAAAACGTAAAGTAACGACATTTACAGCACGTTTGCTATAAATCAGAAATCTTACAATGAATTTCCAAAGGCAAAAAACTTAGAAGCTCATGATTTTTCAATCAAAATCGAGTCAAGTTTGGACTAACATATTCTAAGCGAAACAATTTGTCTAACAAATCGAAAAATAATAAAATAAAAAAATTAATAAAAACTAATAAAAATGGAAAACGATTTTCATGATTCACCAAATTGGAATAATTTCGTCAATGAGGCTAAACTTTTGAGTAATATTGTCAATTCCACTGAAATGGAATTCGATAGTATTGGCGATGGTCAAATGAATCAAATTGATGACACAAAAAGTGTACAGCAGCAACAACAACAGCAACAGCAACAGCCACAACAGCAACAGCAACAACAACAGCAACAAGAACAGCAAATGTATCTGATGGGTAAGATTGCAGCGTCATATGGCAAACAGTATGCAAAGCGCGGCTGTGAGCTGTTCGAACGTCATTGTGAACGTTGGCTGGGCTTGAATGTTTTACGCAACTATTTTACCGTCGATAATGCATACGTAGCGCGAAAATTGCGTTTACTTTGCTTTCCCTTCGATCATCGTGATTGGTCGCTGCCTGGTTATCTATCGCTACGCGACGTACATGCTCAGCCGTTGGCGTCTGTCAATGCCTTCGATTTGTATATACCATGCATGGCGTATATAACATTTCTGATGCTTGCCATGTGGCTGCAGCTGGCAGGCTTTGCGGCAACGAAAAATGAGAACGTTGCAATGCCGTGGCAACGTTTGAACTTGAGGCAAATAATTGACTATACATTGACTTGGCAGACATTTGAATTGCTTGGCTGTGCTTTATATCTGTACATCTTCGATTCGTTTGCACGCCTTAAATTTATCGAATTAATCGCACTAAGCGGTTACAAGTATGTATGGATTGTGCTCATGGTGGCGGTATCCATCTATGCGCCACGCAGTCTTGCTTATTATTTACTGTTCATGTACATGTGCTTGGCACTTGGCTATTTTGTATTGCGTTCGCTCGCCGTACGTCTTTACAATGAGCCGCCTAGCGGTTTGGCTTGGGAAAGTTTCAATGAATGCAAATTGGATGAATCGTTAGGCAAATACGAATTGAAGCAACAAACGGCACAGCCTAAAGAGAAGTTGTTGCATACGGTTTTTGGTAAAGGAAATTCAAGCAAATCATGTCATGACGACAACAAGTTCAAACCGAAGAGTTTCTATGACAAGCTCGTGTCTTTTTACAAATATTTTTATGAGTCTTGCCAGTCTTTAAGACTTGCATCGACAACTAAGCCGCATGCAAAGGTTTGTTTTTATGAATCGCTTGATTATAAAAACTATCAAAAGCGTCGCAAACATCGCTCCATTTTCATCTTCGGCTTTATGTTGCTGCAATTAATTAATGTCGTTTTGGTCAAAAGCAAGTTCCTTTGTGCCTGCGAGCAGCCGTTGTAATATATATTGCCTAAACAAGCTCAAACATTTTGTTCAAATCAAATACGTTAAACAATAAATATATTATATTATATTATTATTATTATACTTTAACTCCCCCAAGACAATTACTATCATCCTGGCCCGCACTTAATAGTATTAGAATACAAAACTTTACAAACACTGATCCATGCACAGCTATATCATATCCTACTCGGGATAACTTAGTCAAAGTTATTCGCTTCCTTAAAAAAGCTAACAAATTCCATTTGTTGTGATCGTCAGTAAATACCCATACACTGATTCAATTTCAAATTATTATATAAAGATAAACACATATTGTAATCATAATTTTTATTTCTCGTATGTAAGCTTAGGGCCCCATTGCAGTATATAAGGTTTTTATAAATAATTATCTTATATTATATATCTCCAAAAAAATGTAGGTTGTTGTATAATGCATTAAATTAAAGGTGGTAGCGTCAGCTACATATTTGCCGAACAAATCAATGGACTATTATATGTTGATGTCAAAAAATCAATTAGAAATTTAACATTTTTTTTAAGTGTTACTTTTTTCAGAAAAACATGCAAAACAATCGCAAGCAAATGAATAAAAAATTCTATACTAAATGTTGTTAAATAAAAATATTGATTGGCACATTTTTCATGCTTCAATCAATTACTTGACTGGTGCTGTGACTGTGACGTCGCTTGGTTGTTGCTTGCCAGGTGAAAATGTCTACTCGTTTACATTTCTTCACTTGCCATTTCTTTTCATTTATTATTATTATTATTTCTTTTCTTGTAAAAAAATTTGTTGTATTATTATTTTTTATTTTTTTTTTGCTTCATTCAGTTTTGTTTTGTGTCTGCGTAATTCAATATGGCAATTTCGCGATTCGCAACTTGTAAACTCAGCGAAATAAGCGTTGACAAAGCACGACACTAATCCCAGGCGCACTTAGTGCATTGTCTTTATTGTGTGTGCCGCCGCCCTTCTCCTTTACCTTCTTGCTGCAGCTCTTTGCGCCAGTGTTGTCTTCCTGTTCATCATATCTTTGGCTCGAAATCCTGCCGTATTATTATTATTATTATTTATTTTTTTTTTTTCATCCTTTTCGCCAACAAGAAAAGAAATGCGCTTAAACGTGTTTCGCGTACAAAATCGACATCGATGCATGCTGCATAGAACATGCTGATGCTACAAGCCCTCTCTACATATACAATGCTTTTACTCGATACTAAACCATTTTTTCATAGTACGCACAACTATTGCCAAATGTATTCATATTTGCGTATTTTTCTTTTTGTTCGTTCTTTTACTTTATTATTACTTTCGTTTTATATGATTTGGGTTTCTATTTTGTAATTTTTTTTTTTTTTATTTGTCTTGTTCGTATTTCGCTTATTTTATTATATGCAATATTTTTTGTTACATTTCAGCTTTGCTTTTCTCGTTCTGTGGACTTTTTTCACTTTGCTTGTTCGCAGTGCTGTGCATTTGTTGGCAAAAAAATTATATATATATATCATGTTTATGATTTAAAACGGCAAAATAGATTTACAGTAAAATAAATTGCATTTAAATCACAGCATTTTGTTTCGCTTTTATTATATTACATGCCTTTTTTGTTGTTTTTGTTGTTTCGCTGGCACTGATTGCGTTGCGTTTGCAGAGCGACTTGAGTTTGCCATTTAATTTGCAATTTGCTTTGCTATATTAAGATGAACTGCACAAAATGTGTAAGCAACACAAATACATATAATTTCTGTTTTTTTTTTGTTTTTGTTGTAACATCTTTTAATGTTAATTAACTATGTAATTTCATTGTGTAAACAATAACATTTATGCAAAACTTGCCGAAAAATAAATGCAAATTCTTGTTTTGCTTTACTGGCAGACAATAACAACAAGAAGTTGATAGGCCAAAGCCAAGTTACAGAAACACACAAGCTGAAAGCAAAATTAAGCTAAGTTAAGCCAAAAACAAAAGTAAATCAAACAAAAAAAAAAAAAAAAAAAAACAAAGGACAGACAAAGCCAAAGCAACGACAACGCCAACAACAAAAAAAACAACAACAGAAGCAGCAACAAATAAAATAATTGCATACTCAACGTAATTTGTGTGCGCATTGCAACATCTTCGTGCAACAGCATAGTTTTATATGTATGTATATACATATGTGCATATATGCATACGTATATCCACGTATATCCACCTGTACACATACACACACACACACACACACTCAACATGAGCACAAACTCTTGTTGAATATAAATTACGCACAATGCATTCAGATCACTTTTAAAACTCCTGTTGAAATCACTTGCACACGCACATACACACACACACACAATGCTTGTGTATTTAAGCACCGACGTTTTTATTTCAACGAAGCAAGCGAGACTTCAAAACTCCTCTTAGCTTTTCCTTTTGTTTTGCCAATGTTTCATTTTTTTTTAAATTTTGTTTTAATGTTTTGAGACTTCACTTCATTTTGTTTGAAAGCGAAATACATTTTTCAATTGTAATTGTTGCTTATGAGTAAAACAATGTTGTCCAATCATGCTCTCAATATTAATATCAACATAGTATGAACTTATATATTATATATTCAAGTTAAACAATGTATTACATATATAAAGCGTGTGTGTGTTCCTCAATACGGATAGTTTTTATAATCGGTCAGTTTCAATAGCCAAAACATTGCGTCGACAAAAACATTGCGTGAGGAATTTCACTGCATATGTGTATGTATGTATGTATACATACATACATACGTAATTTGATAAATTTATGCAATATGCATGTACATGATTTTATATAATTCTGCATAATTACAGATCACGGCTGCGTGTCATTTGACAATCATTTTTGCATGCATAATGTTTGTGTTGATGTGCTCATATGAATACGTGTCTGTCTCTTAAGGTTACGAAATAATGTTGCTAAAAGCAATAATATTAATATTTTTTTTTTTTTGTTCTTTTGCATACATTTTCGATGCGTAGAAAACTAAAACGATATACCCTTATACCCAAGAGTGCAACCAGAGGGACCTGGCGCTGTGTAAAAAAACTAACAAAAAAATTTATTCAACGTAAAATTTAAATTTTTCATTAACAACCAAATAATTGAACATATTGTAGTTTGTTTTACATAAAATCATTTAGTAATCAATCGAGTTCAACAATGTCTGTGAGAATCTCTTCGAGGAAACTATCATCATCGCTGACATCGCTGATGTCGATAACGTTATCACCGTCACTATCAAAATGTTGTGGATTATCGTCTTCGTGTAACAAATTATTAGTATCAATTTCCATTTCGGAATCATCCCAAAAGGATTCATCTTCAAAACTGAAAGAGTCGCCATCACTATCACTGCTGCCCTCCGTTGACATGGAATCAGTTTGGCTACTTTCCGGTACCAAATTGATAATTTCATCGGACCAAAAAGTAGTAATATCGCTTTCCTCCATATCAATGCGATTATCATCATCATCATCGTGTTCATACTCCTGACCGTTTCCCATAACATTGTCATTGTCATTGTCATCATCAACGTCATCGTTATCGTCATCACTGATTCCAATAGTCGCATACTGATCATTTCTTTCAATATTGGCTGCAAGCAACAAGTCAAGCAGACTGTCAGTATCGGTATTGAAGTCCGGCTCAAATGCAAGTGGTCGCCGACAAAGTGGACATTGAGTGCCCCGACCTATGCGCACATAACCCTTCAGACACTCTCTACAAAATGAGTGTCCACATTTCACGCTCACAGGATTATTCTTTTGATCCAGACAAAATACACACATATCTGTAGCCATTTCTTTAAAATTGTACGGATCGTCTTGATATTCAACAAAATTTAATAAGCACAATAATAACAAAAGAAACCACTATTTTCTTTAGACACAGTTCAGTTTTTTGATTTTTTTTTGTTAAAATTAATTTTTTTAATCGTAATTTTGTGTAAAAAGCAACAGTTATACAAATGTTATCTTCGATTTAGATTTTTGAAAACTAGAAAACTGTCTATCGAAATTTGAAAAAAAAATCTGACATACTGAGTGTTCTCATAGTGAAGAAACTTGATCAATTGCAACATGTCTTTCATCACTAACAGTTATATACCAAGGAAAATACTGAAAGAAGGCTGCATCAATTTGAGCTTAAGTATCGTATTATTTAACTTTGTTACCAGAATGTCATTTAACATAATTATTGCTAATTTATTCTAGTTCTGTCAAATTATCGTTGTTTAACAATTTTTATTATTATATACATGGTATCCCACATAGCCATTTATAGCGCCAGTTGAGTTGATTATTGTTAAAATGTTGTACAAAAAATTAGTAAAGCTCTTCTTTTAAATAAACAAAAAAAAAAAAAAAGAAGGAAGTCCTTTTCAAATACAATAATACAAAATTAAACCAACGCACATTTCGATTTGTCTGTCGCAACTAAAAACCAATTTAACGAATTAACGACTTAATGTGATGTCCCATTGTGCGGCAACAGCAGCATCGGCAGGCGTGACTTTGGGTTTTGCCACGCTGCTTTGTGCAGTAATCGAAATAGAACAAAAATTGCAACAAAAAAAAAAAATTAAAATTATACACATTAAATGCGCCAACAATGCTGTCCGAACGACACGTACAGTAAGCGTTGAAATGTATAAAACAGACAGAGTGAGAAAGAGAGCGAGGTAGACAAAATGCATTGCATTAGAAGCGCAAAAGAACGAACGAACGAACGAACTTTTTACACATTGAATTATTGTATGTGCCGTTGTGCAAACCAAACGCGTACAACGCGTTGCCAACACTGTCAGCACTTAACTAAAATGCCCACAAGGGGTTTGGGCAGGGCGTCACTTGGTTGACGGCTGTATGGGCATTGCAAACGCCCACGTTTATGACCGACCAACCAACCAACCAACCAACGTTCCAACGGAATGTCGATTCAATTCGTTGCGTTGCGTTGCGATTCGATTCGATTTACGGCATGCCAAGCGTCATGTTGCATAGGAGAGCGTACATTGCCCAAAAGTGTTAACAACGTGACACCATGTACCATATGTATGTATGTATGTATATATGTATCTGCAGCAGCCGCCAAACGTACTGGCCGGCTGACACACTCACCAACAGACAGAGAGACAGAGAGTCGGCGAGTTATATGTATGTTCGGTCGGTCGGTCCATGTTCATGTCTCTATTTGATTTTGTCTGCATGCCCATGTCCTTTACACTATGCCTGGTCTGACTTACGCGTAGTTTAGTGTACATTTTTATACGCTATCTCACTCTAACATTCATATTTGTATGACCGCCACTTATGCTGACATTTCATCGCTCATCGTTTAGTGTCCCGCATATTGTCGTATTTTTATTGCGGTTCGTTTGATTCGAACTATTTTTTTTTAAATTTTATTTATTTTTCGTTTTGGTTTTATAGTTTTTATTCTTCCGTCCGTCTGTCTGTCTGTCTGTCTGTCTGTGCACTCGTTGGCAGTGATAATTCCCTGTCGTTGTCACACGCGTTCGCCTGCGCTTCGATTGCAACACTTTATGTGCATGTGCCTCTGTGTGTGTGTGTGTGTGTGTGCGTGTGTGTGTCTGCAACTATGAGTTACTTGGCTCTTACGGGCTTAGATATTTTCGGTCTGTTGTTGCAGAAAAAAGAAAAAAACAAAAGTGTGCACATTCCGCTGCCGAATCGTTTGTTCGCCATGCCCACGCTCACTCAGCTTTTCTAAAATGTTGCCCCACTTGCCGCAATTGGTTCTTTGTCCTTCGCTCGTTCGTTCATACTTTTTTTTAGTTTTTCTTCTTTGTATTTTCATTTTCGTTTCGCTTACTTTTGTTATTATAAAATACGCATGAGTTAGTGTGCATATTTCATGAATTTGCTTTTGCATTGATTGTATGTATGTGTGTGAGTGTGTGTGTGTTTGTGTGTGTGTTTGTGTGTGCGAAGAATAAAATTGAATCAGTGGCAAAGGAGTGCACTCTGCGCGTTTGTCCTGTTGCAGGCGTCGATTTGCGTTTGCACGCAAAAGCGAAAAATAATTTGTGCACGCGAGGATTTTACAAATTTCAATTTATTTTATTCAATTTGATTTGATTTAATTTTACACTTTTTGTCACAAATGCAATGCATTCAGATCCTTGTTGTTTTATTTTTGTTTAATTTTTGGTTTATTGCTTGGATTTTATATAGAAATTTACGCTATTGTTTTTTTCTTTACGAGGCGGTATAATGAATGATGAAAAGTATATGAAAAGATACAAGAACATATGCAATGATATATACATTTTTAGACAAAGAAACACATACATACAGAAAGTACTGAATATGTAATTTGTATGATTGATTGATTAAAATCTAAATAGATACATATATGTTTATAAATATATACTATATTGGCAGTTATAAAAATTAAAAGATCGATAAACCAAGTTAAAATATTATATAAAATAATAAATCCATATAGAAACCAAAGTATTTATGAAGAATGATAGATAGATATACGAAGCCTCAAAAAGTTTTTAACTAAAAAAAAATTTTACTGAGAAACTCTGTTTATTTGCTTCCTAATGAAATCTTAGTACTCATTCATTCTCTTGCTTAAATCATTAAATTGTGTTTTTTTTTTTTGCTAAAAAATATATTTGTACGAAATTTTTGTAATAAATTAATATAATAATTCAATACTAGCATGACAACAGTTGAATTCATAACAAGCGAAGGCGATTCATTCCGTGTACCGTCTGAACTATGTCGGTACATGATCACCATTAGTGACATGTTGCTGGCTTGCCAACACGATCCCTATTCGCCTGTTATATTGAATAATATCACATCGAATACATTTCATAATATAATGATCTGGATTGTCGAACATGCCAGTAACAATGACTGCCTACTGTCACCGTCCAATGCACAGCCGATAGATGATGATGACACCCCAACGTGCAGCAAAAACGTTGCCAAGTCTAATAATAATGACAGTGATGACGATAATGGTTACATTGACAGTGATGATGCTGAACTGAAGGACGACAACACGGATGAAATAGACACAGAAAGCGAAGATGAAGCTTTGTTTGCGCTAATTTCGCCACACAAGGGTGATATTGACAAGCATCTGTCGGAAGTACCCTTTTGGGATATGAGTTTTTTCAGTCGTATGTCACAAAGCAATTTATTCAATATGATGGAAGCGGTTAACTTTTTGAACATACCCATGTTAGAAAAAAACGCATGCATCTATGTGGCATGGCTGATCAAGGGCAAGAATGTAGAACAATTTCGAGCTTTTTTCAAAATTCGTAAAAATTTTACGGCGGCACAAAAACGTCTCATGGAACAAGAAAATGATTGGTAGAATAAATGAGTAAAATAGAAATTTAATCATGTATAATGTATATTAGAGAGTTGTATTGCATTACACATTTCAACAAAATTAATGGTTATTAAATGCATATGAATAACAAAAGCAGTGTTTAATTGTTGACGGAATATTTTAAAAATAAATTGTCATTCATAGCAAAATTACCTTTTTTTATTCTTAACACATTAGGTAAATTTGACGTATGAGTGATTTTCAATAAAAAATAAATAAAGCACAAAAGTATGCAACGGATTTTTTTTAATAAGCAAATCAAATGAAAAAAAACCAAGAAACGACAATACAATTATTTAAGCATAGAAAATGCGATGAAATGACTAACAAAAGCGAAAAAAAAAAAAAAACAATAACAACAGTAGCAACAATAAAACAAAAAATGTAGCAACATAATCACTTAATAAACACTTTTGGGTTTGTGTATATCAGTATTACTCCCCTGCGGCAAAGGCAAAGACAAAACAAAAAAAAAAAAACAAAAAATAGAAAAATGAGATGAGCTCAAATGAGTTGAGTTGAACTAAGTTGTGGTGAGATGAGGTGAGCGGCATTAAGCTGAGCATAAGCAACTTGTCTTGCCTGCCACTTGCTACTGCTGTTGCGTTGCGAGACCAAGGCAGAGGCAGAGGCAGAGTCTGCAGCTAAGGCTGATGCTGATGCTGACAATGTTGATAATGTTGCCGACATCCTCGAGCAATCTTGACGCAAATTAAAAATTTATTTATTTAGAGCGGCATAATTATACAAATTGGAAATGCAATTAAATTTAATTGTACGTCTGTGTTGAGGCGAGGTGCCTTTATTTTGCCATCGTCATCATCTCTTTGCCTGTTTGTCATAGTAATTTTCGTCTTCGTCATTGTCGTTGTCGTTGTTGTAGTTGTCGTCACCATCGCCGCTGCCGCCGCTGCTGCTGCTGTCAATGAGATGTAAAAACGTTTTGAGCACGAAACTTAACAGTAACAAAAAAAAAACACAAAAACAAAAAAGCAACACACACATACACATTCACAACGGCAAGTGTATACGAGTGTAAAAAAAAAAAACACAATTTTTAATGATTCATCTTCGCATAAGTAAAGTAATGAGGCACAAAAACGAGCTGAATCAAGAGATAACAACAACAACAAAAACAAAAAAAAAACAATGACTGCAACAATTTGTGTGAAATATCCGTCAGACAACAACAGTAACAGCAACAGCAACAGCAAAGGCAACAATAACAACAATAACAACGACAATGGCTGAAAAGTTTTTCCCAAAATCATTACATCATAAAATGGGCAACACGTAGCAAAACTCTCAACAACTGCTGTCAGGCAAGGCAAGTAGCGAACTGTAACTGTAACTGTATCTGTGTATTTGTATGTGTATCAGTGTATAAATGTAAATAACACAAAAATTGCGATAGTTTATTTTCCGCACACTTCATCTTAACTTTGCCAACTCGCACCGCCTCGCAACCCAAGGCAACGCACCGACCGATTTTTGGCATGAAAATCAAGCACAGGAAATCAAGAATGAATGAGTAAATGTGTGAGTGAGTCAGTGAGTGAGTGAGTGAGTAAGAGAGAAGGTGAGAAAAAGGCTAAAAAACAAACAGCAACAGCATAGTGAAAAAGAAAATAAATATAAACTTCATAAAAGAAACTTAACTCAACTGAATTCAATGCAAGTAAGTTGATTTGACTTGGCAGCAGCGGCAACAAAGTGCACAACAACAACAACAACAACAATAACATTTACGGTTGTCATGTGCAACATGCGACTTGACAAGCATTTCACCAAGTGACACGACAAATTGTCAGTAAAGAAAAGAAAACTCGCATAAAAGTAGCAACGCAATCAAAAAACAAAAAAAAAAAAAAAAAAAATCAACTAAAGAAATATATAATCGAATATGTACGACAATGTAATACTCTGTAATAAAAACACATTACAAAATAATTTAACTCCATTTAATGAAGATCGCTCTTTACTTCTTTTTTTTTGGCATTTTTTATTATGTTTGTAGTAATTTTGAGAAGCTTAGAGAATCTTAGAATTATATGGGTGTCAATGAGGATATGCTGAGTAGAAAACAAACTCTTCCTTGATTTTTGAAAAAAAAAAAAAACAATAGAGAATGTATCTAACAAATATCTAGACGAGTTAATGACTTCATCACTGAATATTGAAGGTTTGGGATTCCTTTATTATTGACGATAGTTACTCGAGCATCACAAAACGAGAAATACTTGAGAACACATGTTTATGTTTCAAACGAGTCTCGACTCCACTTAGTACAAATGGCCAGAGTATCAGTGATAATTCCATAAATGGATCCTAACATCACTTGCACAATTCTAATATACCCCTATTACAGAGTGCAAGCAGGGTATAAGAAAAAATCAGAGCCTTTAAAAAACTTTATTCTTAAATACTTTTTTTTTTCAATTGCTTAAGAATGAAGCTTATATTAAAAAAAATAAATCTTTGCCGCTTTGAGCAAAAGAGAGAAACGATTAAAAGTGGCAAAAGAGACCGAGATAAGTTGGAAATGAAATTAAGTCTCGTGATTATTAATTTTGTAGGAATCTTTTGTATGAGCGAGAAGAGCGTGCATTTTTTGCTGAGCTGAAATCAAGTGGAGTTGAAATGAGTTGCCACAAGTTTGGCGTTGACGTTAAAGTCATTGCATGTTGCATGTTGAGCAGGTCGGACTGTGACAGCGGTTTTACTTGAGCAAACTGTGTTAAGAGGACGTCGAACTCACATTGTGGATAATTCTTGAAAAAGGAAATATTTATGCAACAATTTTAAATATCCATATGTAGAGTTTTATATGAGCAACAAGAACAAGAACATCGCTCCCTAAAAGTGTTGGACTACATTGTCTATGCACAAATAAACGGAAAGACTCATCAAGCTCTTGAAGAGTTGTGTGTGTGATTATCGTAACAAATGATTTTTGAATTTCAAGATGAATCTTGAAACTAAACTAAAGTAGTTGCTTTGTAATAAAAAAAAGATTTTAATATTTTTTTATGTAAAGAAAATAACAAGACGAATTTTATGCACATATGTGTATTAGACTTAAATAGTTTTGTAGTTCAGTCACGTGTTCTAACTAAAACTGCACTTGATAAACCAAAAAAAAAAACATGGCAAACAAGAAAAAAAACAGAAAATTCCTTGGCAGCCTTACTATGAAAACACGGCAGAGACACACATGCATGCAGCACGATCCAATACAACATAATACAAGACAAAAGACAAGACTAAAATGACGTCTTCAATGTAGTCAAATGAGGGTAAAAAGTTGTCACTGTTGGGATACGTAAGAAAGTGACAGTAACAAAGGTCGAAGACGACGACGACGACGATGGAGATGCCGATGATGACGATTTGAGATGTTGTAAGGCTACTAAAACATGAATATACAGCAAGAACAACAATACGGATAGCAACAACACTCAATAAGACTAACACTAAGCCAAAGATAGCGCCAGTCGTTTGCCAAAGCTAAATATCTAATACATATATGTATGAGTGAATGTGTGTGTACAGCTTACTCGACTGCCAACGACTGACGCTGTGCCGTAGCCACAGCCACTGAAGATGCGCTCAACGTAGTGCCACTTAATTACCAGCGTTGTGGGAGTACTCGTACCTGCTCCACCTTGCTTCCCTTGGCACTATAAAACTATGAAGTTTTAGTTTTACGCTTTGTCTGTGTGTTTTTCCCTGAATGTGTGTGTGTGTGTATGTGTTTGAGTATATTAATCCAGCATAATTAAGAAATTTAATTAAAGTGAAGCACGCGAGCAAAACGTGGGCATATAAAAAGAAAAGAATATAAAAAACAAAAAAAAAAAAAGATAAATAAAGGGGAGAACAAGAAAAAAAACAAGAATAGAAAGCGCAAGCCAGCTGTGTCAAATGGTGGGCGTAGTTGCAGTAATGCCCAAGGAGTTCTTATGCTGCAATAATGCCAATTGTTTTCGAAGGCTGTCAGCCTTGTCAGTCATACAGCCAGCAGACCAACCATTTTCGTTACGTTACGTTCCGTTTGTGCTATGTCAACGTTCAGTTGAAAATAATAATAATAATAATAATATTAATATTGAAGTAGCCCTGCTTTAAGAACAAAGAAATGCAAGTCATTGCCTGTGTCATCTAGTGCAGCTTTGAGCCTGCAATAAATGCAGTTAATCTTAGCAGGCTTTTTTTTAGTTTTTTTATTCTGTTTTTGTTATATTAATTTTATTTTTATATCTTTTGCATAGTTAACTTGACTGTCTTTTTGCCGTCTGTCAGTGTGCGTGTGTGTGTGCGTGTGTGTAAAACCATACGCGTTGCGGCCACAGAGCATTGCTGCCTGACTACGTTTCACCCGTTGCCTGCTGCACGCTGCCCGTTGGCGTCATTCAAGCGTATTGCAAACATGGTTTCACACAGCGACTCCTACGGCATATTGAATCCAAGGCATGTAAATATTTAAGCAGCACTTTGTCTTGCACAGCGGCTTAAATGCACGCTCCCTCGTTCTTCTCATTCTCAGCCTCATCCACAACCACGGCCATATGTCTGTCTGTCAGCCAGTCAGCGAACCAGCCAGCGAGCGACGATTGTTGCGTGCCCGACTGGCGGCTTGCCTTCTTGCTTGCTTTCCTATCAGGAGAACTTTGCTATTTGACTTTTTGTTGCCTTTTAGCCGTACGTACTGTTGGCCGTTGTCAGTGCAACGCCCAAGCATTCTTTGCGCAACATGTGTGCGTTGATTTTTTAATATGCCTCTGCACATGCAACAACTTCATACACATGGCAGTCTCCTTCTTATTTTTCCATTTTTTTTTTTTTTTTTTTTCATTCTGGCTTCTTAGCGTATAAAGAGCGGCAAAAGGCAAAAATATATGGCGACTGCTGCAACGTTGTTGACAACAAGGACGAAGTTTTTGCACTTATAAAGTTTGCATAATCTAGCAATGCTGTGCTAACCAAGAATTGCCCAGCTTATGCCGTGTTTTATTAAACAAAAAAGAAAAAAAAAAAATAAGAAAAACAGCCCGCAAAAGGGGGGTAAAAAGACATCATACGATGAAGCCAGAAAAAAAAAATAATGCAAAAGAAAAGGAAAACCACTAAAACCGGTTATTGCTTGGAGTTCCGTCTATGCTAATACCCCCAATACCTTTGTGGGTTGAAGACATAAATGGGCGTGTATCTAGAAACTTAGTTTGTTAGATGAAAAGTAGAAAAAAGTAGTGCTTTGCCTGATGTAGGAGCGCTCTTAAGTCGGCAGCTTTTCTTAGACAATTTTGTGCTTATGTATAAGGAGAACTTGTTAGGCACTCAGAAAGGGTACAACCATAAATTTAAATGAGTTCAGATGATTTCTCGGTTACTCTTACGTTGGATTTGTTGATAATTTTGTTCACTTACTTATGTTTGCAACAAAAATACAAACATCTAACGCAGCCAACGAAATAGTTAATAGTATAAACAATACATAACAAATACTAAGAACACATTTAATTTAATAATTCTGCATACTTTACAGTTGTTTAGTGACTCGCAGTTAAACAAAATGTTTGTTGGCATTGAAACGTTGTGTTTTTAGTTATCATTATCTAATGATAGATCCTTGTGATCTTCGAGCGGCAGATCATCGTGCTTCTGATTGGCGCGCACAGTTTGCTTCAGCCATTTGTATTTGAAGTGACTGACGCGTGGCAAGCTGATAGCTGACAAATCAGTATAGACACCGACAGCGCCATCCTTGGCGGTACTTGGACCAACATCAAGTGTATTGCCATTAAACGTTTTATTGCACATATTCAGCGCCAGCGACAGTTGATCATCCTCCTCGGATGTTTCGGCTGTTTCACGTTGAAATAGTGTCACCATTGGCACGCTTTCTTGTTTGCTATGTGAGTACAATTCGAATAGATCCTCTTGCGATGATGTCGGCGTTGCCATTATGTTTTGTTGTCTTTTGGACAATCGTTCGGTTGTGAATTTTTAACTATTATCTTGATTTGGTTTTGTCTTTAACAGAAGAAGAGAAAAGTGTATAATATTAATTTAAGTTAAAATGTGTTCTAAGCAAAATTAACTTCTGAAGTTCATTTCATTTCACATGACTTGAATAACAAGCCTACTAAGTAATGAAAAGAAAAGAAAATGGAAATATTTTTTGTATCTTTTGTTTCTTCTATAGTATTATAACTTTGACCTGAAGCTTGTAAAAGATCGAAGGCGACGTTTCCGACTATCAAAATATACTAAACAAAAATATACCCTAAAAGTATGCAACTCGAATAAAAATTGATATGTAAGCTTAAAGAGAATTAGGATTCCAATAAATAAATGGGCGTGACACAAAAAAGGAGTGTGAAGAGTATTGAAATTTTAGTAAGGCCGATGAAAACGATCTCAATAGTGATTTTTTTTAAGTTTTGCAAGCGACATAATGTGCATGTGGGCGTGTCTACAACATTGACAACGCTGTGGCAGTGCAATGCGTCTGATTTTGTTGTATGTCTATGTGTGTGTGTGTGTGTCTGTCTGTTAGTTGGGTGTATTGCGTGTGCCGGCACCTCATCAACGGCGGGCACGGACGGATGCGATACTGCAATTTATGTGAGTCACGTACGTGCACGAGAGTTGCGCGAGGCGCCCAAAAAAGCAAAAAAAAAAAACAAAAAAAAAAAGAAAGCCAAAAAGGAGTATGTCGACACATCAGAATTAGCGGCATTAAAGTATGGCAGTCAGCAGCCGTGATGCCATGCCTCAAGCACAAGTTGCCGTTGACTGAGACGCGACTATTTGCTGCTGCTCCTTCTGCTCCTGCTGCTGTTGTTGCTGTTGTTGCTGCCTGCGAGTGGCTTAATTTTGACTTTGCTGCTACTTTTGTTGTTGCTGCCACTAGTTTTTCGCACGATGTACGAGTATTTTTATTTTTCGGTGTCATTTTAAGTTAACTTTATTTTTTTATTTTTTTTTGTTTTTTTGATTTTTCTATTTTATGTTTGAAGCGCGACTTGACGCAACTCAAAGCGTCTTAAGACATTGGCAAAGATGTCTGTCGCGTCCTGCTTCAAAGTGTGCTGAATTTGGCTGACAGCGGCAAAAACTTTGCCACAGCCTTAAGCTATGCTACACAATTTTGCCGCTCATTCTTTTCTTCTCTATTTTATTTATTTTCTTTCATTTTCTTTTTTGGTTAGTAAAAGACGTTGCGTCAAAATGAAATCCAAGCGCAAAAGTTGGCGTCGCTACAAAGGCGGCACGTGGCCTGCTCAGGTAGGCCAAGTCGTGTCGAGTCGAGTTGTCGAGTTAGTTGGCAACACTTAATTAGTGAGCGACAGGGCCAAAAAACGTTTGGAATTTGTAGTCAATACGCGACACACTCTGAATCATGTTGATTAAGTGTAATTAAGAATATTTCATTAGTAGCAAACAGCATCAAAAGCATGGCCAAATAAAAAGAAACAAAAAAAAAAAACTTAAAGATAAAAATTACAATAAAGCAAAAAAAAAAAAACAGAGTCGAATTTTTAATGAATATTTAAGTCAATGCAGGCGGAAGTAGCGAACGGAAATCTTTGGTTTTGTATGCGCACAAAACAAAAACAACTATCAAAAAAAAAAGAGGAATTTTTTTTTAAAGAAAAGATTTTGTTTCAATTGTGCTCATAACAATGAAAAGAACCAAAAAAAAAAATCATCATTATTATTTTTTCATGAATTTGTATAACAACGTTTGGCACTTCATAAGTGCGCCAGTGTGTGCATGTGAGGAGAGACAGTGAGATAAAGTGTGTGTGGAACAGGGGTGGAAAGCAGAAGTAGCGAAACGTTGGTCATTTTTGGTTGGGCTTCGCGTTCGCATATTTTGCATAATTTAAGCAATTTGTAAATGAGTGAGTGTGTGTGTGCAATAACAGCAATGCCGAAAGGCGATGTGTTGTAAGTAGACAGGCAGGCAGGCTTGCACACAGATGGACTGACAAGTGAACAGACACACAAACACACAAACACGCAGACAGACAGACAGACAGACAGACAAAAGGCATTAAGCGACCAAAGCGTGACATGGCATAGCATGGTAGAATTGTTGGCAGCGTGAACGGTGTGGTGTCTCTGTGTGTGTGTGTGTGTGTGTGTAGCTACACCGCAGCATATAATGAAGCAACTCTTCAACATTCATCACAAGTGCTGACTGATTCCGCAGACTGCAAATGACTGCAACTCCAACACCAACACCAACACCAACAGCAACAGCAACATTGTGCACGAGCAATTTCATTGTCAGTTCCAGTTCCAGCTTCAGTTCCAGTTCAGCCACTAGTGCCAGCGCCAGTGCCAGCGCCCTGTGCTAGTTTTAACTGCATTTTCAACTTGATTGTCCTCTACGTTAGTGGGGCAATGCATGCAGTGTTGCATGCACTTTCATTCATGCCTTACGCCATGACTCTTCACTTGCCTGAGTTTTGTTTTTTTTTTTTCGCTCATATTCATATGATATCATGTTGTCGTGACAGTGGATTTTATTCAACATTATATATCTATATATGAGTGTGTGACTCATGCTGCTGACACACACACACACACACACACACACAGAGGGATACACTCAATGTGAGTGCACACTTATTTCTGATAAATTATTGCATTGTTGATTTATTTTTGGCTTTTCGCTGTCTGCGGCTTAAGATTAATTTCCTTGTGTCCTTGTGTCCTTGTTGGTTTGATATTGCTGTGTTGCCAACCAACGACGGTGTTGCTTTTTCATTTTTACGCTTATCACAATTTCGTCTGAAATCACGCACACACACACGCACACACACACACACACATACACAATTAATGCATAATATGTAATAATGAAACAAAGAGAGAACGAGTAGTCAAAGAACAAAAAAGAAGAGATAAATAAAAACAAATAACTATAAATTGCCAATAAAAGTTAAATCAAACAATAATTGCATAATTTTCATTTAATTAAAAAAGAACTCTTTAGTTTTTTATACTCTTCACGTACGTACATATGTGAATAGTATTATAACTTTGTCACGGAGTTTGTAACAGATCGAAATATTCATTTCCGACTATGTATACATTCTTGATCAGGATGACAAGACGTGTTGATTTAGCCATGTCCGTCTATCTGTCTGTCTGTCTGTATGTATGCAAACTAGTCCCATCGAAGCTTTCGAGCTGAAATTTTGCAGGGAGTCTTGGAATTTATTATGATGAATCATTCGTCGGAACCGGCATAATTGGATCATTGGAACTGGTAGCTCCCATACGAAAAGAAAGAAGAAAGTGCGTGAAGAGTATATAAGCTTCAGCCTTGCTGAAGAAAGCGTTCTTACTCGTTTTTTTAAACAATGATTACAACGAAACAATAACAATTACAATAAAAATTACTGTGAATTACGTAATAAAAACAACAACTGTGAAATATGAGATTGCCTGACAACAATTGTTGAGTTCAGTTGGTTTTATTCATTGGCTGTCAACGATTTATGCAATATGTGTGTGTGTGTGTGAATTAACAGATCTTCTAAGTAAGTAAACTGATTTTGAAAAGATTTTAAAAGTTTTCGAAAAATTTGTATTACAGATCTTTTTAATGAATGCCGAGAAATTTAAATTTTAATAGAATAACCTTGATGAACTTCTAAAAGTTTCACGTATTACAGTTACCTCAATAGTTCTTATAGTATTGTATAGTCTATACAATATAAGTAACACATTATAGAGCCAGTATAAAGTAGAGAGAGAGTATGAGTATGACTACGAGTGTGAGAAACAAGCCAACCATTAGTGTTAACAACATAGCAGCAACAAAACAAAAAATAAAACAATATGAGAAAAAAATGGCCAAAAACAAAAAAAAAAAATAACTGTGATAATTAACAAATGTCAACATTATGACAACGTATAATTGTGGCAAAAGTTTTGCTTTTGTGACTTCCGCATGTTGTGGCATTTCTTCACAACCGAAATTGTGTTAAAATGCTATGGCATCAAGTAGACTTGAGCTCTAGAAATAAAGTACATGAAAAGTGCATCATAAGTACAATAAAGTTACGAAGAGCTGAGCTGAGCTGAGCTCTGTTCTGCTCTGCTGTATTACGTTGAGTGAAGCTCAGTTAAGTAAAGTTGTGAGTGAGAAAAAAAAAAGAAAACAAGAGAAAAAAATAAAGAAGAAACGAGCGCGTTTATACTTATCATGTGCGTGGGTAAAATCTACACACACACACATACACATATGTACATACTTACAAAGCTTATATGAAAGTTTGTGTTATGTCCGTCTTAACTTTATCTCTCTCCCTTTATCTTTATCTCACTGTTGCTTATACTCGTATGTATGTATGTGTATGCAGACTTTACTAATTGCAGCGCTAATTGCATACAATTATGTATTCACCGAGTGTGTCAGTGTGTGTGTGTGTTTGTGTGTTTGTGTGTATTAGTGTGTGCATGCGTGCTTTTGAAAACTTGAAAAAATATTGCAGCAGTTTGTATATATGAGTGTGTGTGTGTGTGTGTGTGTGTGTGTGTGTACTGACTATGCTGTGTCTCATGCTGCCTTAACTGACTAAGTGATATTATTCATTCGCCAAAAGTGGCGAATAAATTTGCAAACTCGTTGAGAATCCTTTTGGCAACTTATTTTGCATAGTATCATATACACACGCACACACACATATACACATATGAAGATATATATACACACATATCAATTGTAAGTGAGCGTATGCGGTTGGCATTGTTATCATCATCGTAATCATCAGCGTGGCACACTTTACCATACAGACAGAAGCTGACATACTCAGATACTCGTATCTACGCACACACACATTCCACATTGGAACTTTGGCTTTAAGCGGCATGAACGCTGCCAAAGTTGACAATTGACACATTTGCAATTCAACACTTGAACGCGATATGTCGCCAACATTATCATCATCATCATCATCATCATCGTCATCATTGTACCAATCATTGTCTTCAGCATTGCCATCATCATTATGATTGTCATCGACGTCGCTCGCTCCCTTGCATGCAATACGCCCACAAACATGATAACATTGTTATGCATAACGCACGCCCACAAGTGCCGCCATTGCTGTCATCTTTAGTGTTGCAAAGCGTCAATATAAACGGCGAAAATGTTGCCGCTGTCAGCGTCGTCATCGTCATCGTCATTGTCAACGTTATCATCACCATTGGCATCAGCGACAGCGTCATCATCATCATCATCATCATCATCATCAACAATAACAACAACTTGATGTTCGTCATCGTTGGCGAATTTGCATTTTGATCCTGTCGCTATAAATATTTGCAGAGCGTGCTGTGCCACTATGTGACGAAGCTCGCAACTCTACGAGCTTGATGCCTTTGACTGCTTCGACTTCGGCTGTTTCGGCTGCTTGCCTTGCATGCAACGCCCTGTATACCGCGCTTCGGTTTCCGTTTCCATTTCCGTTTCCGCCATTCACGACTCGTTCACAAGTCTCACTCTGCTCGTTCATTAAGTCGAGCACGATGCCGCAATGTTTTCCTTTGAATTCATTCGCTCAATTATTGCCAACGTCTTGTTTGTGGTGCAATTTGGCAGCACTTCAAGTTTAATTGACGAAAAGAGCGTGAGACAGTAAAAGATTTTTCTCACTGTGTGAGTGTAAAGCGTGTGTGTGCGTGTGTGTGAGAGGCAATACATGAAAGGCTTCTTGATGCGATTTGTTGCAAACAAAACGAATTATTATTAGTGCAATTCTACAAAGCAATTCCAGCATCATCATCATCTTCATCATCATCAGTATCAGCAAACTTCATCATTTACTTTAATGCTGACCATGAGTGGCAATGGCCGCACAGTCAATTATGCGTCAATTATGTTGTGTAAAAGAGACAAAGCAACACCAAAAAATAGGACACCACAAAAAAAAAAAAAAAAAAGGGAAGAAAAAAAACCACAAGAAGTCTATAAACGTGACCGAATGACAAATGCGCGCAGTGAAGTGCAAAAGAAATCTTTTTAATTACCAAAGCAAACGATAATGAATCAATTATTGCTTATTATTTTCTTATTGGCAATATTTAATGACACCATTATGCGCGGCAATGATTTGGCCAACAGCAATTAAAGCATAATCAAAGCTCTATCATGAACATTTCAATGTAAACAGTTTTTGTTTTTTTTTTCATTGCTTTTCGAACTCATCAGCAGAAAAAAAAAATAAAATTACTAAACGATTTACCAAAGAACTCAACACACACACACACACACACACAAATGAAAACATATATGGTATGTGTGTATATCATAGATGTATGTATTAAAATTAGTGGAGTGTAATGTGAGGTATTTATGTGTGTGTGTGTGTGTTGTGCTCGAAGCAATGCTTTTGATTGGTTGGGCTATATTTCGGCAATGAGGCGTTGAGGCGTTGAGGCATTCTGTGGTTAGCAAAATACGCGTTGTTTCGTTAGCTAAAGTTTTGCACGTAATCAATTACTAATTGTTACATTTAAGCATTTTGTACGTTTTTTTTTTTTTTTTTTTGTTTTTATTTTTGTTATATACCTGATCTAGCAATGAGTAACAAAATGTAGTAGTAAGAGGCAACAAAATACATGCCAACGTAGCGAACTTCAATCAGTTGGCCGCTGTTGCTGATGTTGCTGCTTTCCGCTCGATAAAAGTTTTAGGAACGCGCGTGCGAATTTTTACAAGTACATTGAAAACAACATCAACTTCGTTGCACGGAAACAACACAGAAACCACGATGGGAGAGAACAAAAAAAAAAAAAAAAAAAAAAACAACGACAACAACAAAAAAAAAAGAAATTAAAACGCGTAGACACACACATACACACGCACGCACACAACTAAGCGCTCACTTCCGGTTGCGGCATACGCTTACTCAACAATTTCTGTTGCTATTTTCGATTTCATTTGTTTTTTTCATTTTTTTTTTTTCGTCTGTTTTTTGCCTTTCCTTTATTTTGGGTTTGGTTGCTGCTGCTGCTTCTGATGTTGCTGTCGTAGTAAAACGTGCTCAAATTAAGTGCATTTCTAATAGCAACAAGCCAAATCAGACGCGCGTTGATTAAAGATCAAAGCCCAATTTTTTTATTTTTTTTTTGGTTTTAAACTTAATCAGAACAAAAAATTAAAACAAAAAAAATTAAATAAAACAATAATTTTATAGAAATGAATATTGATTTTATATAAAATCTGATTTTTATAAAATCTGATTGCATTTTGGAGAATTGACGGTAGATAGCAGGGTTTCATAGAACTTTTCAAATTTAGTTACTCTTGGGCGTCAGTTAGTGAGAGTGTGTTGGTTGATTAGTAGGGATGGTGAAAAACGGTGGAAAAATGTACCCCAGTGCCTCAGATGATTCAGCAAGCTCAGCTAATTGTAATGTTCCAAATTTTATGGTTAAAAATAAAAATGATCTATTTTTTTCAAGCTATAGATTTTTTTTTTACATATCTAATTAGATTTAGTGAATCTACTCAACATAGTAAAAGGTATACTCCCACGAATACATATCTCCTACTATTATTTATTGTAAATTTCTTAAGTTTATTTAAAAAAAAAAAAAAAAGGAAATCAGCAAAGAAAATAAGTTAAATGAAATTGTTGACTCTTGAAAATTGTAAGCAAAATGAAGCCAAAAGCATTCGATTTCTGATTGAAATTTGGCTGGTATGCAATCATTGACATTCATATAAGATTATTATGAGTGCAGAAAATTTTGAAGCCATATTCATGCCACTAACAGCAACAACAACAACAAACAAGAACAACAAATAACAAAAACAAAATGTAAAACAACTAACAACAAGCAACAAGCAACAGAACACCAATAACCATGAAAATGCATGACTTGGCCAAAGTGGTTGGCATAAGTGGGCGACAATCACACACACACACACACACATACACACGCTTTCGTGAACATATATGAACAAGCATTAGTAGTCAACAGCACTAGTAACAAGTGTATAACAACAAAAGCAGCAACAACGTTAATAACAAAAAAAAAAAAAAAAAAATGAGTAAAATAACAGAAAAAAAAATTGGTTGGCAAAACAATTTTCTATGAAAACAACATTTAAAATTGTGTTGACTTAACATTTTCGTTGGAAATTGCTGCCGAAGTGCATTTATGCATAAAGCTGAAGCAACATTTGCAACAACAACAACAAAATCAATTGAAACAACAACTACGACATTTGCAACATTGAGCAACAACATTTCATGCAACAACACATCATGTTGCTTTAGCAAATTTATTTTCATTGTCGCCGCAGGCAACACAAATGGCAAATGCAAGCGAACGAGAAGCGAGTAACATAAGCTAGAGTGAGAGAGTGAGAGAGAGAGAGAGAGAGAGAGAGAGAGAGAGAGAGAGAGACAGGGTGAGAGAAAAGGACAAACACACACACACATAGAGTGGCAACAACTAAGAGACAGCGAGTAAAAGAATTGCTCATGTTAAAAAAAAAACCTAAAAAATTTCAACTTGTGAATTTCTTCTTCTTCTCCTTTTGTATTACTCACTTCCGTGTCGGTCATTTGACTTTGTCGGCTTTGACTTAAGGCTTTTCGCCTGCTCAATGCTTCGGACAATAAAGAAATGAATGATTTTGAAAGCATTTTCCGTTGTTCTCTTTTTTTTTTCTTATACGACAATTTAAGTGTCTTTAAAAATTCAGGAACCGATAAGGAAAATGCAAATAAAAGAGTCCTTTTTGATGAACATTTAAGTGTAAAAGGGTTAGTCCTATAATAAGCTGACTATCTTACTCACTCATTATATAATTTTTTTTATTATTATTTTGCCATAATTGTGTGTATAGTTGTAAATATTATTGTTGTTGTTGTTGTTGTTTTGTAGATTATTTTCTATTAGTTCAGCAGATTTGTTTGTTATTTTAGATTAGTCACCTTTACTTATCGTAATTCGTGGCATCGATTGTCATTAAAGTTATGATTTATTTAATAAGGTGAGTATTTTTTTTGAAATTTTGCTCAGAGTCTTGAAATTTGTACAATCTTCATCCTTGCTGAAGATAGCGTCTTTACTGTTGGTTTTTTTTTTTTTTTTGGTTGTTTGTAATTTTAGAACATGAACATTGCCTCTTCGATTGGTTCGAATATGAAACTGAATCTGAAATGTTTATATGAAATATTTGTATACAAATTTCTGTTTGCAATGTTAACGACTTAAAGTTGCAAACAATAAACAAAAACAAAAACAAAAACAATAATAATAAATAAATAATTTATTTGCAAAATGTTGCATGGACAGAATAATCTCATGGTTGAACTGAACTTCTCTAAGTTTTTCCCTCATACTCAAACATTCATGCATTTATTGAATCCTTACTTATTCGCAGAGCAATACAAAGGGTGAAAAGTGCAAAAAAAGAATACAATAAAATAAAATAAAATCTGTCACAATGCATATTTTAAAGCATATTTTTACAACATGTCCAAATGTGCAACTTTGATGCGGAAATTGCAGCCGAGACTTGCATACTTTTCGTACACTTTGGCATTTTGGTTGAAGTGAAAAATCCGCTCGGATGTAAAGTGTGACTGCGATAGATGCGCATATGACCTTATTTGTAGCGATTTTCTCTTAGACAACTTAGACTGCTTTGCTGTTTGTATTGTTGTTGCCATTTTTGTAGTCGGTTGCAATTGATGTTGTTGTTGTTATTGTCGTTGTCGTTGTACAATGTCCCGCTTATTTTTCAGTTGTAAATCCAGTGCCGTGATCATAGTTAGGAGAGAGAGAGAGAGACAAAGCAACAACTGGCAACTAACAAAGATGGGGTCAGAAAAATACATTTTAGCTATGACTAAGCGTTGTACGTTAGCAATGTTAGACTAAGGACGAGCAAGATGATGATGATGATGATGACGAAGAAGTAGTAGTAGTATAAGAAGAAGCAGAAATAAGCACGCCAGTGCCAAATGCAGTGGTGTTGAAAGCAGAACAGAAAATACAAGGACGTATACGCTAAAACGAACGCGTCGAAAGGTGGCAAAGACGACGCATTTATAGAAGGGGGCACAGCTGAAAGTGTAAAGCACCAACAGTAGCCAAAGAATGACTAGGACAACACGGGACATACACACACACACACACACACACACACACAAACAACGGCTGGTAGCAATATGAGTGTGCGGCAGTTCAACGCGCAAAATACATGTACAAGCGTAAGAGAGATGAGAGGCAAACAAGTGCGTGCAAAAAAAAAAAAAAATGGAAGCTTCGCTCACACTCTCTCTTTCTTTACATACATACATATATACGTATGTATGTATGTATGTGTGTGTGCATAAAGCTGGCAAAGGACTACTGTCGACTACAACCATGATAACTGTAATCGACAAAATCCCATAAGAGACGATTTAATCCCATATTTCAAAGTTATTCAAGTGCAAAAATGCCAAAAAGGAATGCAAACATAAGCGCACCAAGCGTCCAAGGATATACAGGACAACTAGCAGCTGAATGAATGTATAGAACGAATGAGCAAACGAACGAACGAATCGAGTTCTCAAAGCGGGCCATGCTCTATGTAGTTAAATGCGTTGCCATTGGGAACATGACAACCTGACTGACTACCAACTCAACTTCAACTTCAATTTCAACTCAGCTCAGCTTCAACTCAACTCAACTTCAACTTTGACTCAAACTCGAATCAGATCATTGGGACTTGGTTTTGGTTTTGTTTTTTTTTTGTTTTTTAAATTTTTTTTTTTTTTTTTTTGATTTGTAGTGTTGCCTAAGAACAGGCACATGCCAAATTGTTTCTGCCATGCATTTGTTTAGCAAAGTTAGCAGCAAGCATTTTTGGGCACTTTGAATTGGAAGTTGTTGCTGTTGTTGTTGTTGTCAAAACGGTATAAACCAAATCAAGCCAACAACTTCATCAATTTGCCAAGTTGATCATCAGAACGAATAATTGACGCTTGTTGCAACTGTTTTCAAGATGATGTTGCTATTGTTGTTGCTGTTGTTGTTCGTTCTATGGACGTTGCCATTGCCGTGGCCGAGTCGCGAGTTAAGTTTTGTGCTTTTACCGCAATCGCTTTCATTGATTTCTTGTGTCTTTGAAAGCGTTTCAAAGCATAAACGCTTTTGTTTTTGTTTTTTTTTTTTTTCATATTTTTTTTTTCTTTCTTCATATTTGTCCTGCTTTGCTTGCCATTTGCTTCACATTTATCTGTATTTCTGTGGCAAATGTTGTGGAATAAACAAAAAATAACAAGAAGAAGACATGCTGCGCTTTGTACATGCTGTGTCCGTGCACAACCTTATAAGCGTTTCTGCAATTGCGTCTGCGTCTTTGTGGCATGTTGCTTCATTTGTTTGCTCGCTACGAATAGCTCTGTCTTTGGCATACTTCGCTTGCTTGCTTGCCTCCTTGCTTACTTACTTACTGGTTTGTTTGTTTGTTTATTTATTTGCGTTTTGTTAAGTTGATTTAAAACTTAAATAAAATCAAATTTAAATATTTGATTTAAAGTCTTCCTTGTGCTGCTTTCGTTCACATTGTGCGCTTGCCACGTTGAAAATCACGTTGAAATTTATCTCAATTGCGTGCGAAAAATGCCAATCGACTTGGTTCATGCCCCTTTATGTGTTATTCACGGCCGCTATTTTTGCCTTTGTGCCGCTGTCGCTGTCGCTGCCTCTGCCGCTGCCGCCTTTGTTGTGGGCGCTCTGTTGGCGTTTTTGTCGTTCAGTGCGCTTCATTAACTTTCATTAGGCGCATATGTACATGTGCCTATGTGAGAATCACGTTAGTGATGTGTAATATTTCGATGACATTAATAGGTATTATGAAAGGCGTTTAAAATTCTCTCAAATGTGCTAACATCCTTCAGTTCTTTTTTGATCATTTTAATGTTGGTTTGTTCTGTGTGTTGAACATTTTTGCATTTTTTAGCGCATCACTAATACACACACACACACACACATTATTGTGCTTTCGCAAGAGACTATTTTTCTGTCCGTCTGTCTGTCTGTCTGTCTGTTGATCTGTCAGTCTTTTTGTTTGTTCGTCTTTTTTGTTCATTGGAAATAATTTTTTTTTTTTTTTTTTTGTTTCTCAATTTTTGGCACACCTGCCTGTATGACATCCTTTTTAACTGCTGCTGTTATCCTGCCACTGTCACTTCTGTTTCTTTTTTTTTTTTTTTTGTTTTTTTGTTTTTCATTGCCTCTGTCAACAGCACTGCGCTGACCTGTGGCACCTCTGCCGACCCCCCCAAACACGCCGCACCGCATCGCATTGGACGTTGTTGACCCAATCTGCGCTGCTGTTAACCAACCAACGGCGCTAACTCGTCTCTCAGCCGTTCAGCGTCTGTGCACATTCATTTGTAGTAAT
Organism: Phortica okadai; assembly: GCA_034638295.1. Taxonomy (NCBI): domain Eukaryota; kingdom Metazoa; phylum Arthropoda; class Insecta; order Diptera; family Drosophilidae; genus Phortica; species Phortica okadai. The sequence goes on along the minus strand of CM067848.1, from coordinate 45,690,756 downwards.
CGCTTTAAAATGATGGCAACAGATTTATGGTGGTTTATCTCAGTGCTTTCGCTTGTATATGAACTTTGAGCGTTTAGTGTGTGTGTGTGTGTGTGTACAAAACAAAACAACAACAAAAGAAATGAAAGAGAAATAAATAAGCCAAAAAGAAATTGTGTTGGCGACAACTGTAGACTCACACACACACACACACACACACACATACACAGGTGTGCACTGACTCAATCGCCGCACCTGCTCTTGCATCTCAGCTTGCATTTTTCCCCCCTTTTTTTTGTTGTTTTTTTTTTTTTTTTTTTTTTGTTTTGTCAATCGCTTGATTCATCCATTGCTCCGCTCTATCAACAGCATTCTTCTCAAGCTTTTTCTCTCGCTCGCACTCGCTTTTTTGACTATCTGTTTATTCTACGCTTTGTCTATCTATGCAACTATCTAGTGCATGTGCTTGCATGTGTGTGTGTGTGTGTGTGTGTGTGTGTGTTTGTTAGGAAGTGTTGTGTTTGGCAGCAATTCAAAGGTTATCGCCTGTAGTCTTGATGATCTCATGGTTGAATAAACAGCGTCCCTCTCGTCCTCGTCGTCGTTGTCATTTCACACACATACATACTCACACACACACACACAGTTATTTATGCACAGCCACACTTCGTCAAGCTCACCTACTCAGTTTTTCTAAGCTGTCTTTAGCATCATATGCTTATCGTTCTCTCTCTCTCTCTCACTCTCATCTTCATTGCTTACGTCTTTTTGCTATCAACTTTTAAATGCTTCAACCGCTCTGTCTGTCTGTCTGCTTACTCACTCAATGACCCAACGAATCGAAAGCGCACTCCTTGAATATCGCGTTCCGCAAAAAATGGCAACAAAAAAAAATATTTATCTATGTGCATGTGTGGTGAGCAAACGAGAAATCGCAGAAAAGGCACAAAAATGACGCAACGTTGGCTGAGAAAAAAAAAAAAAAACAAAAAAAAAAAACAAGTGTGCAAAGCGCTGCAAACGAAGTGATTGATGATGCATGCTGCATGTTGCATGCATGCATTCTATCAGCGCTTAATTTATTTAGTGCGCTTTGCGCTTTGCTCTTTTGCATGCCTTTTCATGTTTTCGTTTTCGCTGTTGAACCTTTTTTTTTTTTTTTTGCTTTTGTTTTTTATTTAAGCTTTTCAATGTCCATGTGTGTGAGCTTTAATGTTGTTAACCTTGATTTTTGAGTCAAGATATTTCTTTTTATATTTTTTTGACTTTGCATTTTGTTTGCATTTCTTTAAAGTCGCCAACAATTTAAAGTTACTTATTTTAAATATTTCTACTCTACTCAAGCTTGTATTATTATTTACCTGAGCAAATATATATATATATACATATATATTTACGCACGTGACATTTGTCTCTTAATACTGTCACATCAAGTTTAGACATGGGCACAGTTACACAAGCTAAATTATTTAAGTAACCTTCGATACTTCGCCATGCAACTCATCTCTCATACTGTCGCCTATATTGTTGAGCGTAATATAAACAATAGTATTGTGGGGCTTCTTAATATCATCAACATAATTATCAAGATCTGATTTAAGTTCAAAAACAAAAAAAAAAAGAAAAAGAATCTTCAGCATTTCTCGTCTCGCAAACAAGATTTTATTACTAAAGTTTGTTTACATTTGAAATTCTTGTAACGACATTTTTCACTCACTTACACATTTTGGCATTCCGCCTGTGAATGAGCAAAGCCATTCAGTCAAACAGTCAGTCCGTCAGTCAGACAATCAGACAATCAGACAGTCTGGCATGTATTCATGCCATCATTTGCTCATTCGTTTAACGTACCGATTTCCCATTCGGCTTATTTGTCGCATTCCGTATTCAAAAGATCAACGTATTGCTTTACGTGTATATTTTTAAAATCGAAATTGACTTTCAAGGACTCGCAAGTGGCAGTCGTTAGATTGTAAGCAAATACAGCAACAACAACAATTTACAGATTCGTTAAAGTATTCAAAATAACATTTCAACATGACATGTGCCTTTTGACATTGGCAAAGTTCTCAAACCCAACTTCGTACATGTCGCTCACCTCATTGTCGTTGTTGTTGTTATTGTTGTTGTTGCAGTCGTCCTTGTCGTTTGTTGTTATTGACAGAATCATTTTGCTAGACTTTTCAATTGCTTGTACAATGCTTCCGTTTCAATTTTGAAACATTTCTGTTATGTAAATAAATCTCTCTTTATTTAAATACACACACACAGTCACACGCACAATATTTTAATAACTTGACTTTAGTTAAGTATTTATTAAACATTATTTTGTAAAATATATTTACACTGTTTGTGTACAGTGATGAGTCCGTATGATTAATTTCAATTTCGCACACAAACAAACATTATTGATTTTGGTAAACATTTTGATAACAAAATAATGTAAAATTTAAATTGAATATTGCTTATATGGTATTATGTAATGGGAACCATTTTTGACAGAACTTTATAAAAGATGAAACTGCCGACGAATGACTCATTAGCAGGACTCGTTTATTACTTCTTAGTCATAGGAAATTCTGAAATATTATTTTCGTCAAATTTCAGCAGAAGATAGCGCCAGTTTTAATTTTTTTTTATACTATTTATTATATCTTACAAATCATGCCTTTTGTTCATACTATTCAGTTCACAAAACATTAACTTTTATAACAAAAGATATCAAATGTTAACGTAATTTGAACTGTCTTGTTCAGTTGTCTTAGCTTTTTGTCTAAAAGTATACAATAGTTATAATTTTGCTGCAAAATATTTTGATTAAAATACTTTCAAGTAGAAACATAGTCAAAAAATGAATATACAAATAAATAAATATAATTGCTGCTACTGTATACTTATATATATATATATGTGTGTGTGTGTGTGTGTGTGTTCATTTTAGAAGCAATGAGCAAATGTAATTTCACTAAGTTGCACTGCAAGTAGAATCAAGTTGAGTCAAGTTGTGTCAAGTCAAGTCAAATCATGTCTAGAGTCCAGTTGTGTCGAGAGTTGAGAGTCGAGTGTCGAGACAAGAAGTTTCGCTGAGGCATGTGCAGCGTGTCAAACTTTTTCGATTGTCAGTTGCAAGTGAGCAACTTTAACTTTCAAGAAGTCGTATGCGAGCGAAGTTTTCTTTTGCGGTAAACGAATGCGTTGCCAGTTATTTTACGGTGCGTGGGGTTTGCGGCTGTTTCGTAAGCATATGACACGTTTCATGTTACCACAAAAGCGACAAAGAAAAAGTAAAAAAATGAAACCAAACGTTAAAAACAAAAAAACAATATGACAAAGTGCCATAAAAGTTGTAAGCAAAACTAAAGAATAATAACAACGACAAATCGGAGTTATAACAAATGAAAATTAAAGAAAAAAAAAAAACATTTCTCCAAACTAAAACAAGCAAAACTGAAGAAGAAGAAGAAGTGAAGTGGACAGCAATGGCAAATGCTTGAAAATTTTACTTTTTTTTTGTTTGTTTTCATTATGTTTATCTGGAAATGTATAAATATAAATTACAAATGTAAAGATGTCGGTTCAATGCTAGACTAACGTATGTGCCATATGGCGCTGTGTAATATATGACATAACATATCATTATTGAACGATGAGGCTTATATTTAATTAATTTGTATGCAAAAATTAGACGATATGTTCATTACTAAAACTAACAATTTTCTGCGGTTGGCGCATTTAGAACACACACAGAGGTTGAGTAACTTTGAAGATTTGTTAATAAAAATGAATTTTAGACATTGAACAGAATAAACTATAATAAATATATTCCAGCTCAAAGCTCAATTGGCATGATGTACAAACATATAAGTTATTCATATGTTCAGTGAACTTCAAAGTGAAATATGCAAAAATAATAAAGAAAAACTTTAAAATGCTTCAAACTTTCTGACTGAAGTGTAAGTTAAAAAATAGAAAACAAAAAAAATCCGCGAATAATTTCAAGTGTAGTTGAGCTGTGGCGAATACGAGATGCTGGCACAGTCGCCGTCAGTTTATTCAACTGGGACTTGTTGCACGTGTCGCAAGTAGGCGGCAATGAAGCAAAAATGCCATGAAAATTCTATGCGACAAAATATGCAAAAAACTTATAAATAGAAAAGCAAAAAAAGCTGAAGAAAAAAAAAAATCAATGCATAAGGCAACATTTTTGTACAAATGCATTCAATAAATTATTTTCTTTTCCTTCATTTGGTTTTGTTTTGTTTCATTTAAGTTTTGTTCAATTTGATATTGTTGTTGTTGTTGTGTTTTTCTTTCTTTGACTGTCAGGTCGTTATCCTTTTTGCTTTGTTGCTGCTGTTGTGCAAATAAAAACGAAATTGAAAGGACATTTGGCAAATAAAGCGAATGTGTTTGCCTTTTTGTGCAATATACATACATGTATATATGTATTTATATATTTATATATGTATTATTTTTTGTTATGCCAGCACGAACTCGCTCTGTGCATGTGTGTGTGTGTGTGTGTGCATTATTATTATGACTGTGGTCAGCAGCTGTTGATGTGTTCGTGCGACAATATTTCGCAAATTGTTATCCTTTTTTCGGTTTGCTTTCATTTTTGTTGTTTTTTTTGTTTTTGTCTTTTTTTGTATCTGTGTGTGTGTGTGATTTTTTTTTTGTTTTTGTTAAACATTTTGTTTGTTGCAAATCTCAGCAAATGTGCAGCGCCACAATTTTCCGTTGACTAGCCAACAGACAGACAGACAGACAAACAGACACACACACACATACACATACGGTCATGCACCACAAATACGTTTTTTATATGTTGCTAAACTATTTTTTATTGCCTCTCAAATATTGAAACGGTCACTCGACGCTCTCAGGATTTCATTGCTACTCGCAATCATGCCATTCCAACACATGCCGAATTGCCGATTGCCAATGGCGGGCACAGCAGGCGGCAATGATGTCGTTGTCGTTGTCATCAGCATCAGTAGCAGCACCATCGTCATCATACCACGACTTGCTACCGATTTCACTTTATTGCTATTGCGATGAATGAATGCATAAAAAATATTTGTGTGTAACTAAATAATGGCGTTAGAAGGGGACGTCGCTATCGCTATCGCCATTGGCATTGGCATCGGTAGCAGCAAAGCAACATTGTTTGTTTATATGTATGTGTGTGTGTGTGTGTGTGTGTATGTATGAGTGTATGCGCGAATGCATAAATTCATATTGAATCCGTTTGGCAAATATGTGCTGAAAATTAGCAACACTTTGCGTATGAGTAATGTCGGTCATAATGCTTATCGCATTGATGAGTGCGGCATTTTTATGTAAACGTTTTCTTTTGTATATTTTCTGCATTTGCTATCTCTTTCACACATTAAGTAATGTTAGCCCTTGTTGTTGTTGTTGTTGCTGTTTATTAGGTACGCCAGCTGTGCGCACTTGACTCTATTCATGATGCTTGACAACGCATCACTTTTTTTATTTTTTATTTTGGCATATCATGACGTATACGTAATATTTTTTAATTCAACTTTCGTTTTCGAAATGTTTTACTTATAAGCATGTATTTGTTTTGTTGTCAACTCACACTTCATTTAACGTAACGACGCCAAGTCATGACAGCTTGTCTGTCACTTCAGTTGACGACGACTCAGTTGCTTTTATTTGTATTTTTATTCGAATTTTTTTTCGCTTTACTTGATTTTGGCACGCCTCTTTTGTTTACGTACACGTTTATCATTTGATTAACGTAATCAAATGACTAGCAACATAGCGCTTGTCAGCTGCGTAAAGCCCAAGTCAGATTGTCATTCATTCAGTCAGTCAGTCAGTGAAGTTGAGTGTAGTCAAGTCATACGCTTATTCACTTTATCGCGTCTGTGTGTGCTTGTGACATGCATTAAAATAATAAAAAGAACGACACTTTCTGGGTTTCTTTTTTTAATACTTTTTCATGCACGATGTTCTTTGTTGCAAAATCAATTTTCACCTTTACACTTGATCAATTTCGTAGAAATATAATAAGAAACCAGAAAGGCTGCAAGTTCTGGCTTTGTCGAAATTTGTATACGCTTGTAAGCATTTACCAAAATAATTCTTATTGAAAAATGCTTCTCATAGTTGTTCTAATAAAAATTATGAGAGTTTCTAAGGATATATTTATGCTCTGATTCCAATAATTTGGAGATATTGTACAATGGCTGAAGAAATAAAAAGAATTTCTTCAAATTTTTGCGTTAACTTTGAAAATCTGTGAGTCTCATCGTGCTGATCAAGAATATATGTAGTTTCTATATTCAAAACAGTTATTTTCGCTGCGTTGCAAACATCATGCAAATGTTTATATACTCTATTTGCAAGAGCGTAAATAAATAACACAGTGCAAAGGCTGTAGTTCGGAAGGCCAACCAACCACCCGCCAATTACAAGCACACCTTGGCTGACGTCTGCTTTGCATAAGGTATAAGTCCTTAAAGGAAGTCTCAGTGGCTGACGCTGCCAACAGCATTTGCTGACTGTAGGCGACAATGATATGCGTATCATTTGCATGTGTGTGCGATTTCTTATAACCGTCAACAAAATATACTTTTATATATAACGCGTACACGGTAAAAATTTGTTGTTTGTCATTATTATAATGTATAATATAAATTTTTGGTTTTTTTATACCCTGTACCTTATGGTACAAGGGTATATTAGTTTTGTGCGCATCGACAATGTATGTAACACCTTAAAGGAGACATTTCCGACTATACAAAGTATATATATTCTTGATCAGTATCGAAAGAGAAGTCGATTTAGCCATGTCCGTCTGTCCGTCCGTCCGTCTGTCCGTCCGTCTGTATGAACGCGTCGATCTCGGAAACTATAATAGATAGGACCAAAAGCTCTTCGCAGTTCGATTCTGTTATTCCTTCAGCAGATCAAGTTTATTTTGTTTCCCCCTTTTTTGACTTAGTTTAGGGGTGAGGGGCAAATGACTGGAGCAACCTCGGGAAAAAACTTACAAAATTCGTTTTATCTCGATTGTCTTTAGAGATAGGCACACCAAATTTGGAGTGTATATAGCTGACTCAAGCCCCAAGAAGATACATTAAAGAAATGGGCGTAGCCACGCCCATATATAGTAATAATTTGAAACGCTTATATCTCAAGAACGATAAAACCTACAAGAATGAAACTTTGCATATATGATATTGGGATGGAGTATAACAAGATTCAATTGTGAAATGGGCGTGACCACGCCCACATATAGCCATGGTAGAATGCCGTTATATCTCTTGAACGAATTGGTCTCAAAGAGTAAAAATTGGTATATATGGAATTGAATGAAAATGAAATCTGTTTCGATTAAAAAATGGGCGGGGCAACGCCTTCAAACAGTTGGTACAAATTGAAGGTACAGGGTATGTCGGAGTCGAGTACTGTCGACTCCAATCCTTACTGGTTTGATATATAAAAATGCTTTAATTAAATTAATTAACTCGCTTAATTGAAAGTGTTAATAAAAGTCAAGCTAAAAAATGATTTGCCATATTAATTGTTATTTTTATTTAATTTTAATTTGTTATAATTAAATAAATTTATTGAAAATATTTTCATATTTTTAGTTATTTGAATTATTTTTTTTTGTGTATGCAAAAACGACACGTTTGACAAATTGTCATTGCTTGTGTGTGTGTGTGTGTGTGTGTGTGTGTGTGCGTACGTGCATTAGTAACGCAGAATTTTTGAAAAATGTTTAAAGCTTTTTGTGCATTTTGTTAGATTTATTTTTCATTGTACTTTTTCACTTTTCAACAAGACCAACAATTAGAGTACAAGAAGAACATAAGCAAGAGTATCCTTTGCTATCAATTGTGTAAAAGTGCTTCATTTGAGCGTTTTAAGCATGCACAACTACGCGATTTCCTGCAGAATTTCCGTCATTGTCTATCATGATGTTCGTCTTTTGGCTCATTTCACAGTCAAATTGTTTCCTTTGCTAAAGTGTCCAATGTCAGTCAGCCAATTATAATGATTTCGTTTGACTATTTGATTGACAGACTGACTGACTGACAGACTGAGTGACTGACAAGCAGACCGATTGATTGATTGATTACTCTGTTCTCTGCTGTATAGTGAAAATCGCAAAGAAATAAAAAAAAAAAAATAAATAAAAAACCAAATCAACAAAGACAGACAAATATGTCAAGGTATGTATGTTTGTATGTGTGTGTGTGGCATGCTGTAAGATACGTTGTGCTGCAGATAGGCGTACATGCAACATAAAGTAAGCAATTATGTATGAGCGTCAAGTGAGCCTGCCGAGAGTCCAAACTGAGACGTGCAATGGTCAAGCGGCTCTTCCTTTGCCTTTGCCTTTTGCTTTACTTATCACTCGCCCTTTAGTTTTTGGTTTGAGCATTTTATTTTTTTTTTTTTATTTATTTATTTTTCTTAAGTTTTTTTTTTTGCTTTTTTTTACTGTCACCATTGGCATTGCCCACTGTTGCATGTGGCACGTTGTTGTTGTTGTTGTTGTTGGGCCATGCAACGTGTGTCGGTTCATTTTTGAGTCAACGACTTTTTATTGCATTTAAGCGCCATAAACCGCACATGTTGACACCGATAGCAACTGCAATTGTGACTGCGGCAGCGACTGCGACGGCTGCGACATCACAGACACAGACACAGACAGAGACAGACCCGTACGTCAACATGCATGATGTTGGCAACGATGGCAACAAGCGTGTGTGTGTGTGTGTGTGTGCTTCTGTATACTTTGGCATTGCCATGGCCATTGGCGACTTGATACGTTGAGGCGTTTGTTGCTTTTGTATTTAAAAAAAAATAAAAAAAAGAAAAAGTAATAATAATAAAAAAAAGAGAGCAAAGAGAAAATATTATTAACTTTGTGTTGCATGCACACACACACACACACACACACACACACACAGACACAGACACATACATAGACCTTTTACTGCACGTGCTGTGACTGTCAACTTTAAGTTATAGACTTATACACACACACACACACACGCACACACATGCACACGTGACTCAGTATGTCCGCTGACCAGACGGACAGCAAGACAGTAAATAAGTCAAAGTGATGAAGGCGCATCGAACGAACTGAGGACAGTCTCAGTTCTCAATTCTCAGTTCAGTTGTTATCTTACTTTTCTCTTCATGCATGTGTGTATGTGTGTGCGTAAACACAACCAGCCTTGTTTAAGGCTTAAATTACAATTTTGTGTGTTGTAGTTAATTTTTTTTTTTTTTGGCATTTTTCTTCATTTTGTTTCATATCCGTTGTTGCAGTCATTTTGGTTTTTTTTTTTGTTGTCGTCTACTTTTAATTGGTAACAAAAATTAAATTACATGCTATCAACAGCAGCAGAAATAACAAAAACAGCAACGGTAACAACTGCAAAGTCAGCAAAGTTAAAAATGTTTAAAAAAAAAAAAACAACATAACCAATTGTTGTTGTTCTGATTCATACATACAGTCTATCTGTCTGTCTGTCTGTCGGTTAGTCCCTTGGTCACTTAGCCAGTTACGTTATGCTTACATTTAAGACTCATCATTCAATGCATGAACGCAACATCAACAAATTATTGACGCCATTTATTCTTGCAATCATTTAATTTGCATTTTTATCATTAAATAATTGCATTAAAGCAACAACAACAACATACAGACTTGTTGTCACATTAAAAATGCCCAAGCGAGAAATCAATAAGCGACAACTCAATGCAAGAACAACAACAACAACAACAACAGCATGCATTTAATTCAATAAAAATCAACAAACAATAATAATAAGAATAACAACAACTACAACAACAACAACAATAACAATAACATGCAAATCATAACTGACTGTATAACTTTATCAAAAGTGTTAATTTCATTTCCGTTCACTGTCATTAACATTAAAAGCGGCAATCCTTGTTGCTGTCGATAAAATTCATGATAATTAAGTTGTTGATGGCAATCATGATGATGATGATGCTGTTGTTGCCTGTTGGTAAAAATTTTATAAAGAATAAAGCAAAAGTGAAATAAAAAAGAAAAAACGCAAATAAAATAATCACTGAAATCACAAACTGATGCAGCAAAGTTTATGCAAAAAAAAAAAACAACAGCAACAGCAGCAGCAACAACAACAACACTCCACTTCAATTACTCAAAAACTTATGTACACAGTTAGTGTTAAATTTGAAGTGCGCAAAACTTGTATAAACTTTTTCTTAACATTCTTTGGATTGTTGTTGTTGTTGTTTTTTTTGTTGCTTTTTTTTTAATTTTTGCCAATGCAAAGTTTAACTTGAAAATTGTTTCATGCTGTTGCTGAATTCTTTACACTTGGTCAGCGTGGCGTATGCGTAATATGTTCATTACTCATACATACATATGTACATAAATACTTGTAAATTTTTTTATTTTTTCACTTTGTAAATTTCAAGAATTATTTAAGAACATGTAAATAGGATCAGAATGAAAATTTTTGTCTCTGAGATGAACAGTACATATTCTGGCAACTTTGTTAAGCACAGCTAATAGAAAACATTCTATTAAATGGCATATTAATAGAGTGTTAGCAGCAAATTATTGAACTAACCTCGAACAACGGTGTCTATATAATCAATAACTTCCAACTATTGCTCTCTTATTTATTTATTTTTTGCTCCATTCATGCATGAAACGTTTAAAGTTTAACGAAAAAAAACTTTGAATCGATATAAATGCCAGCATTTTGTAACTTTCAAAGAAACACTTTTCTAGCTCTGAGAACACTTCATTGATAAACGAAGGGCAAGTGGCAAGCTTTGCAATGTGTTAGGTTTTAGTTGCATTTAAGAAAAATCTTACAAATAACTTTTAACGATAGGGAAACCCAAAACTAAAAAAAAAAAAAAAATAGCACTGACGTTGTTAAAAACTTCTTATATGTACCCTACAGACTTATATTAAAAAAAAATAGTAACACATTCTCGTGAAGTTTGATCAGCTCGCCAAAATGGATTAATGCTTCGTTTATCTGTAATAGGATAACCTGTTTAGTCACTAGCGGTCTAGATTTCAGCTAAGAGTTTTATTAATTATACATAAAATCAATCCCTGGTTAGCAACAAAATTATGAAGAGAAAGAGAACCAGAAATTGTCTGAAAGCAGAACAGAAAAAATGTCATGTCTTTCAATGGATTAATAGGCTTTATGAAATGTCTTAAGGTAAAGCATCAAAAATTCGATGAGGCCGAAGTTTGCTTCTCAATTGTTTTCTTTTTTTTTGTTAACATTTGTTTTTTGGGTGGAAATTCATTTCTCGCAAATAGATAATAGAAATAACAAACAATAAATTACTTTAAATTAGTCCAAAAATGATAACAAAGTATTAGTGAAGACGGATTTTTGCATACCCTATGTCATGTAATGGATAAATAAATCTTCAAAGGTTTCTACAATGACACATAAATTCAAAGTGAAAAAAAAAAATTGACACAGACTTAAAAAATATTGATGAAATATGTAAGTTCAATGAGTTAAAATGTTTTAAGCAAATCTAAGAGCAACTTTAGCAAGAAACTTGCAAGTTCTCATTTGTTTACGAAAAGGCTTAAATAAAATGGCGTGTTGTATTGTTGTTATAGGTATTATGGCCAATTACAGTGGAGGTCAACGTCGTGCAGCGTAGAGAAAGTTTGTACAAAAAAAAAAAAAAACGATAAAAACAAAAACAGACAAGCCAAAATTGCGTACAGAGAGATACACGCAGATACATGTACCCACACACACACACAGACACATACAGTGCCACCTGCAACGAAAGGCTGCAATGTTTTGTTGCTGTCGTCTTCTACTGTTGTTGTTGTTGTTGTTCTGCCATTCTGCCAGCAACAAATATTAATTTTCCATGTGTGTGTGTGTGTGTGTGTGTTTAAATTACACTTTACGCTCGATACACAAAGTTAATGAGAATTTTTTTCTGTTTTTTGTTTCGTTGTAAAAACTTTACCACATTCTTAGTTCTGTTTATAGGTTTTTATTAGCATTGAGTCGACTAAGCGACTAAAATAGCTTTGTTGCTTAGAGAAAGAAATAAGGAATTGCAAATAAGCGACAGTTTAATAACCAATGAACGTCACTTTTGTGCGCCTTAAGTCTTATTTACATTTCATGATATAAGCAAATATTAGAAGTGATCTTTGCTATCAACACTTGTAAGATACTTTTTTTTTTTTTTAAATTTGTGATATGTAACATTTTTTTCAAAACATTGTTTTACCGAAATATATGTGTGTGTGTGTGTGTGTGCTGGCAGGGTATTAAAAGCAAAGAAATCTTAGCATTGCACGAATATGTATGTTGAAGTCGCAACAAAACGACACGACACAACTCGAAGCGATACGATTCTATTCGATTCGATTCGATGCGATCCGATTGCCAAGCGTATTTATCGTATCAATACGTTTTCGAAACGTGATGTGAATTTATTGCCACAACAATTTGGTCATGTACAGCAAAAAAAAAAAAAAACAACGAAAATGTATGAACGAGCGTATATAACAGTCGGCAGACCGGCAGGCAGGCAGGCAGGCAGTCAGACAGACAGACAGATGAACTGACGAATGTGAATTGATGAAAGGACGAGGCAGGAAGTCAACTGAAAAAGAAGACTGCAAACTTTCAACAGCAATAAAACTCATAGTGAAATGAAATGAATTCAAAATAAAATTAATACAAAAAAAAAAAAAAAAAAATAGCATAAAAATAAAATAAAATGAAAATAAAAACCTTCCAAAAAGTTGACATTAGTTGGTTTAGTTTCCATTCAAAGAATATTTCGAAGTAAATTTTTTGAATTTTCTTCTCGTTTTAAGTTTTGATGATAACAACGTCATTTAATTGCAAATATCTAAAATGCTAACAAGCTATGCACAGACAGTTAGAGTGATAGAGAGAGAAAGGTATATACATATGTATGTATAAGTATATATAATGCAAAAAGGCATGGACATATGTGCTTGCAACAAAAACCATTCAGATGCGGCATCATTCACAGTTGGCTAAACTGCATTTTTATGCCAGTCAAAAGAGAAGCGCTACCAAATGACATAAGCAGCGGTAACAGCGCAATGGTGACTGGCATAAAAGGGGCGTTATGGGGGATTTGGGTTGTAGAAATGAAAGTAACGGAAAGTCGCTCCGCTCCCATAAAGGTAGGTATGTTTGTATGTGTGTATGTGTGTGTGTGAGTGTATTACAGTAGTAGATAAACGTATGAGGAGAGGACAACATATTATTCCAAACGTGAATTCGTGACATTTTATATGCATTCCCCATTACAAATTCAATTACATGCTCAGCTACACTTTAGAGAAATTGAATTTTTATATTTTCCATAAATGAACACACACCAACACACACACCAACACACACACACACACACACTTACACATTTCTACACATATATAAAGAGTAAAGCTAAAGTAAACGCATATGAGTGTATAGAGATAGAGAAAGAGATGCCATGAAAGAACGGATAAGCGATAATCATATACACTAATTTTTTTTTCTACTTTCTTGTCGAATAATTTCGATATTAACTTTTGCTACAAGTGACGTCATTCAGCAAATACTTTAGAAACGAAAAAAACAATATAAAAACAAAAATAAGTAGTGTCGAACATACACGACAATTTAATATCCTGCATACATAATGGGCGGTGCAATGCTCCAAATTCACAAAAAAATATTCATTTGATATTACCCATTTAAATATTTAATATATAAAAGTTGAATAAAATTGGTCAAAACATTGAATATTTCAGTTCGTAAGTCTAAGAAGGTTAACAATGAGTTCCTGGAGTTCCCGAGAACCATGATCAGATCAATTTCTTTGTCATCCCAATCATTCCTATACAAACCATACTTTCAGAGGTCTTACTACCGTCCTTCTAGGTGTTGTATATGTGCATACATATGGTCTGAAAAAAAAAAAACTTTATATAGCTGGATAAGCGATGTGTGCAGGGTATAAACATCATCAAATAAAATGTTATAATATTTCTTTGTGGGCACTTCAAATTATTGAAATTCAATAAAATAAGTAATAACAATTTACACATAAAAAAAAAAACAAAACTGACCAATTAGTTAAGTCAGAGCAACTTTATAATCAAATGCAATGTAATGGAATTCAATTGCTTGCAATTCAAGTCAACTCATTTCGATGCAATGCTATGCCATATGATGCGATTTGATTCGTTTTGAGTTGAGTTGAGTTGAATTAAGTTGAGTCGAATTCAGTTCAAGTTGAAATCATTCGAGTGCAAGAAATGCGCCAAGTGGCATGCTGCAGCAAAATTACGCATTTTTCTTTTGCGGCCAATAACACTTGAAAGTGTTTGTGGCAAGACGAAAAAAGCTCAAATCGAATATAAGCAAAAGCAAGAAAAACCTCAACGACTTCAAAATGTTTTTTAATTTTATTACTTTGTTATTATTATTATTATTATTTTTATTTATTATTCTTCCTTTAACTTAGAACATGCACTTTGCAAAAACAAAAAGCAGAAGAATACTAAGAAGACATGGTTAAAAACAAAAAAACTATGGCAAAAGCCTAAAAGCACTCAACAAAGTAAAGTTATCGTTTTATGTTATTGTGCTTGCTTGTTGCTGTTTGTTATTGTTAGAACAAAGAACAAAAAAAGGCGTGCGAAAAAAAAATGCCCGTGGTTATTAAAATATTGCGGCATGTAACGCCGTGCAACACCATCAGCAGCGGCAATGGCAGTGGCAGCGGCAGCATCGTCGGCAACGTCATAACCGGCAATATGGCGCCGAGTAGTTGCGGCGTGACCGCATTGCGGACAGACGTTGTGGCAACTATCTATAAATCTATCTATCCATGTACATACATACATACATGCACATACACATCAACATAGTTAGACAGATTGATATAGAGAGATATTGTTGAACAGCGCTGGGCTTTCATTGCCTTTTCGTTGTTCTGTTTTCTGCAATTTTTTTATTAGATATAAAATTATACTCTTTTTTTTTTTTAGCACATTCTTACAACATTGTTTGCATACAAAGACTTGTTTTTGTTTTTTTTCTTATCATTGATGATAAACTAAAGACGCAACGAACAACAAAAAAATATATATATTTAAAAATAAAGCATTAATTAAAATTTATTAAAAGAGTCTCTGAAAGCCACGGTCGACTTGAATTCTCTCATATAAAAGCCTGTCAATAAAAAAAAACAGTGCGTTCTCCTATGTTGCATAGGTATACAAAGCACATTCAGCAGTTTAACATTTATTCTTGATTTTCCAACTTAATGCTTAACTATCATATGCGCACTCAGGCTCTAAGTAACATGGGAGTATATAATGCTAATGTTACTTGTTTTAAAATCTTTTTGGCTTTTTGTATTGTATATATTTTTAATGATAAAATAAAGGAATAAATTTATTAAAAATTGAAAATTTGTAATTCATAACGATTTTTAAAGATTACGTATACGCAACGTTGTATGCATGTGAGTATTATGTATGATTAACGGTCATAATTTTTTTTTTATTTGCTTTTGGTACGAAACGTAAAATAGCTCATGCGGCTTTCAAAAGTCACCATCATTCACATATTTTTTTTTTTTTTTTTGTGATAATTTCTATAATAATTTCTGCAATCGTCAATTAAACAATTTATGCGCTTTTGTTTCTCTCTAATATGTTTGTTGCTATTAACATGTTTATTATTATTATTTTTATTTTGTATGGCACAACTTGCATATTAATATGCACAAATGCATTTTAGCATTAACGCTCAACACTGTGGGCGTTGCCATTGATTGCCACATGACGCACAAGTTGCATACACTCGTCTTGTTTGAGTAATTGTATGTAAGTGTGTGTGTGTGTGTGTGTGCGTGTGTGTGCAGCATACTTATGTCATTGTATTTGCGTGTTGCACACTTGATGAACTAAATTAGATTTTGGTTAGCGCATGTTGCCGTCACACGCTGTCGACGTTCACAACGGCGTGCTTTGCCGCACAACAAGCAACATTGCCTTAAGCGCTTTTGTGCAACGAAGCGAACGCTTTGATATTACATCCAACACACTCACACACACACACAGAGAATACATACAATTTACTGAGTCAGTCATTTAACAATTTGTGTCTAAGTAAATTTTCGTGAAAATTAACAAAAGAAAACCAAATTATTCTTCTGCTGCTGCTGCTGTTATTGCATGAGTTTGAAAATGTCTGCAAAGTAATTTTGTTTAGCTTAATTTTCCATATTGATTCATGTTGTATGTATTTTCAAGTTAAAATAGTAAAATTATTCATCACAATTAACAAAGATGTTGACAAATTGCAAAAAAAAAAAAAAAAAAGAAGAAAATGTCAAAATATTTCTGAGAACAAAAGAATTATTCACTAATTTTCATCAAGTGTAGTCACAATTCAATTGTTCCAAATGCATGTGTGTGTGTTGTGCAAATTTATGCGACAATTGAGACAAAAATGAATTTTCCAAAAAATTTTTACTGATGAACATGAAACGAGAAAATATGCTCATCTCACAGCAACAGCAAAAGCAACAGCATCAACATCAGTAGCATTTCATGTCCTATGAATTTCATGCAGTACACTGTGTGGCAAAGGCATGCTGCAACATACCACAATTTTTTTTTTTTTGTTATTTTTTTGTTTTTTTTTTTGCTATTAAACACCTCTTTCACTTTTACAAACGATCTACAGCTTCTTTCATATTGTTCACAGTGTCTCTGTCATTGCTTCGGTTACTATTTTTGGGCACGATTGCCGTTGCTGTGCTGCTGCCGAAAGCAGAGCGTACAAATTGCGCTCATTTTAGTTTCTCACGTTGCAGCATGTTCAACATGACTGCAACATACAGCAGCAACAGCAGCAGCAGCAACAGCACTTGTCGTCTATCTCTGTGTGTGAGTGTGAGTGTGCGTTGAGTATAACATACACGTTCTTTCAGCAACAGACTTTCAATATGTCTGTATGTCTTTTCGTCTATCTATCTATCTGTCTGTCTGTCTGCCGTTCGTTCGTTCGTTCGTTCGTTCGTTCGGTCTTTCTGTCTGTCTGTGTGTGTGTGCGTCCGACAAGCGGAAATGTTGCTTTTATACTTTAAATATGGCAACTTTATGGTGTCGCGTTTATACACTTTCTTCTTATTCACAGCACTCATTTTGCCCGTAGGCCAACTACAGTACTGACAGTAGTGGTAATGGCAGCAGCAGCAGCAGC
This sequence comes from Phortica okadai, assembly GCA_034638295.1. Lineage (NCBI taxonomy): Eukaryota > Metazoa > Arthropoda > Insecta > Diptera > Drosophilidae > Phortica > Phortica okadai. Next base: position 45,673,468 of record CM067848.1, on the reverse strand, counting down.
AGTAGCAGCGGCAGCAATGCAACACCAACTGTTGTGGCAGTGGCAACGGCAGTGGCTGTGGCAGTGTCAGCAACATCGACAACGACAACGACATCATCAATGCCATTGAGCAGCACCCTTTCTTTGGCCTAGCCACGTACACGTAAAATTGAACGTTTGTCACACTATTGCCAGGCACACACATACACACACACACACAGGCACGCAGCAACACACATATACACATATATATACATAAATAAGCGCGCGTGCTTGTATGAGCGATCGACCATGAGGCCTTCATTATTGCATTTCATGATTTTGTGGTCTTTTATACTTTCCACAATGACAACGCATCGGCAGACACAAAATATGTCTGTGTGTGTGTGTGTGTGTGTGTGCTTTACTGCAGCTAGTGTGTCATGCATTGAACATATTCGTTCGTTCGTTCGTTCGCTTGTTGGTTCATTCAAAATTTCGATATTTTGTGAATGTCGTTATCACGCTTTTCTTGCCATTCAATGCTTAAACATTATTTGTGCACCCTATACAACAAATGCATGGCATATTTAGTGCATGTACATATGTGTTAACTCAAGTGCTATGAAGTGTTCTTTCAGTTATCAAACATATACGCATATCAATTTAACATCGATTTTATTTGTGTGTTGTTGCTACTGTTAGTGCATAGACATGTCTGAATGTACTTATTGTAGATACAGCTACATTTCAACAGGATACACTTAAAAAGTCAAAGCTGTCTCATATTTGGTTAAATACAAAAAATATCAAGAAAACAAAAGTTTTAAGAAAGTAACTGCAGAAATGAGTAAGCTCAAAGTAAAAAAAAAAAAAAGTAATTATGCCGCCTGAATAGAATTGAAATCTATACCGAATCGGGACACTACGAATTTTTGAATTTTTTTCAAAAGACGAATTGAGAAGAATTTTCAGTCAAAATAGCAGTTTAAGTTACTTGTCTCGTCATTAAATCAAAACAGTTTTGAGTGCAATAGATTTGTTTGTGGAACAAGTTTTGGCTCGTCAATATAAAACTATTAAAGAAGTTGCTCTAAAAACATGTGCCATATTCGAAAAGAAATAAAAATTTGACAACAACAATAGCAAACATAATCCAATAAATTTGCTGAAAATAAATTTCAGGCTTAAAAATATACATATGTATATACATATGTATGTGTGTATGTATATAAAAATCAAGTTCAAGTGCAATCGAATTGAAGCGAACCAAACCAAACAAAAGTCATGTCAAGTGTCCTTTTGACGAGGTCAAATACGAAAACGAGTTGAGTTGAGTAAAACAACAAAAACACAGAAAAACATAACAACAAAATAAATAAAAAAAAAAAAAAATCCAACGACAACAACATCAAAATGAGATAATAAAAAATCGCAGCTGAGCTGAGCGGAAAACACATAAATGGCAACAAATCTCGTATTAAATGCAATGATTTTATAACTTGATTGCCAATAATAAATTGATTACAATAACAACAAACGACGACAATTTGCACGCAACAAAGCCGCATGAATTTCCCTTCAGGTCATGATGAAGATGGCTGAGTTCGGTCGGTCGGTTGGCCGGTCTGTCGGTCTGTCGGTTTGTTGGTTGATTCGATGTTGAATAAATGAAAAGTGGCAAACAAAAACAAACAAAGCGAGAAACAAAAAAAAAAGAACCAACAAAAATGAAGAAATAATAATACAAAAAAGAAAAAAAAAAATTCAAATAATAAAAAAACAAATTAAATAAAAAATTAAGAAACACGAAAACGTCATTAACAGACATAACAGAACAAGAGCAAAATTGAAAGTGTTAGTATGGTCAGTGCATGATTAGGTGATGAAGATGGAAACGGTTGGAAAGCTAAGGGGCAGATTAAGTTGCAGATTGAGTAGTTGGTTATGCATTCCGTTGGCATCTTGGCTATGATATAATTATTATTATATATTGATGATACTAACACCACAAGTAATACACATACAAGCACACACACTTATACACATAGACTGGCTCAATTGGAATCGGAATCGGATGGAATTGCATCAAATTGTGCTAAACATAATTGAAATAAGTTGCGAGCAATGGAATTGACAAATACTATCTGCTTTACACATGGCCACGTGTTGGCCGAGGGAAAGGTCACAAAAAGCAGGTTAAGCTTAGGCTAAACACCGCACAAGCGACAATAATAACAATAACAAGAACAACAACCAGCAAAGTACAACAAAAACACCAAAAATGAAACGACAAAACGAATATAATGACGACCACGTTGGCTCAGCTCGTATTTAGCCGAATGGTGCGCGACTCTAACTACGCTTGGGTTTGCATACCACTGACAACTGTTTTCGACTGCATGCCTTCGCATTTGGCTGTGCTATACGAATGCTTGCTTGGCTTGTCAGACAGCAAAGGCAACGAATCGGCACGCATACGATTTGCCATTCGGCCAATGTTCGTGCGATGGCACACGAACGCAAACAGAACGAAACGAATTCATATGAATTGTACGAACGAACGAAGCGCACGAGTGAAACGAAACGATGACGACGATGACGATGACGACAACAAAAACAATAGTGGCAGCAACAACATCGACAACAATGACGGCAGCCAGCACAAGCACAAGCAGCAGCAGCAGCAGCAGCAGAAACAGCAACAGCAGCAGCAGCAGCCAGGCTGAGTTGAGCCATCGGAAATAATCCGTTTGGAGGATTTGAATTAGTTGCGAATTGTAGCTTGTTGACAACGGTACCGGATGCGGACGGGATATTGTTTGAATGCTGTTTCGATAATTCTTTCACATCTACGAGCATTGCACGTAAACATAAAAACGCGTAACGTAAATACGTACGTAAATATAAATGTTTTCGTTTACCAAAAAATAAACAAAAAAAAAAAAAAAACAGGCACGTGAAAGTCACAAAATCAACGTTCAATTTTGCCGACATAAATAATAATATTTAATATAATAAATAAAAAATTCTATGTGTTTGTGAGTGTGTGGGATTTTTTTTAGTATTTTTTTTGTTTTTTTTGTATTCTTGTCACAATAATCCAACTAAAGTGACACTATGCATAAGTGACAAGTGCATTGCATGCAACTAGTTAAAAGCAACGTTGACGTTAAATTGAATAATAAAATAAAAAAACAAGAAAGAAACAACAAAAAAGGCATAAACTAATATCAAGTAAGTCAAGCAATCAATCAGAGGCTCAATCAGTCGATCGTTTCGATTAGTAGTTTAGACAATCACATGGTGGCATCACTGAAGCATCACGGCAGCCAAGTGCAGCATTTTCGAAAAAAACAAAAAAAAAAAAAGAAATCAGTCAACTTGATTTTCTAGCTGTGCGGCACACACACACACACACACACATATACCAATTTTCAAACGGCACTCGTTTGCTAGCTTGTGTGTTGTTGGGCTAATATGCCAGTGACGCTGAGTGTGTATGTCTGTTTGTTTGTATGTATGTATGTATGTATGTACGGTACGAAACATACATGTATGTATATGTAGGTACCTGTGTGTATGTGTGTGCTGTAGTTGTGTCTGTGCCTCTGCACTCTGACTGACTTCCGGTACGCACCGCGCGATGCAATTTGGATAACGTTGCGGTTGCACGCGGTTTCGGGCAATTTGCTTTGTTGCGCATTTCAAAAAATAAAAGAAGCTAAAAAAAAAACAATATACGAAAAAAAGTCTTTTTTTTTTAACATACAAACAAATAAATAAAGGAACAGAAATTTGTGCCATCATGTATTTTTTTTTTTTTTTTGCACAACAAATTACTGATTTATTTTTGATATTTTTTGTTTTTATTATTATAAAAAATTTTTTCTTGTTTGCCTGCATTGTTTGCTAACTACAGAAAAGCAAAATAAACAACAAAACAAACAAAATAATATACTTGAAAAGACTTCTGCAAAAATATAAAACAATAAAATAAGATAAACTGCATAATTGTGATTCTTTTTGTGTGTGTGCGTGTTTGGTTGTGTGTGTGACTCGCACACAGAATTCGCATTGTCACAACAAAATATAAATCAAAAATAAAACAACAAACATTTTTGGCTCATGCAATTTTTGCGCGCAAACATTTAAAGGTAAAACAAAAAAAAAAAAAAAATAACAATTTATATTAAATATTATTTATATCTGATTTAAATTATATTATACGTTTGTATAAATGTTTAAATAACTTTCGAAAATTTTCAATTTATATGTAATTATATTGAAAATTAATTGCATTTGCGCCAAATGGTTTTTCAAGCACACTTCAACTCAACTTGTGCAAAACTTTAAGCTCTTCTGCTCTATTTTACTCTACTCAAAGTATTATTAGTTTTTATTTTATTTTTTTTTTTTTATTTTGTCTGTGACCAATTTATTTGGTCAAAGCTAAACAAATTTTCAAATTGGTAGTGAAAAGTGCCGCAAAATTTTAATATGCGTTTCACGCAAACTTTTCGCATTTTCATTCTTGAGTGCAATGCAAAAATTTAGCAAAGAAAATAGAAGCAGAAGAAGTAGAAGAAAATACACAAAAAGAGAAAAATTCACAAAGATATTATAAATGCAGTTCAAATTAAACAGAAGTGAAATGAGAGAAAACTTTTACTTGACCGAAGTTTTTATACTCTTCACGCAGTGAACTTTGCCTTGAACTTTGCAACTCACGGAATGAGACATCTCCAACCATATAAAGTATATATATATATTCTTGATAAGACTAGATATGTTCGCCTGAGGTCTATATTGATCTCCTTCCATAGTTTTGAAGCTATCGAGTTGAAACAGACTTTTCCTTGTGATTAAATCATTTAGCGGAACCAGCATGATCACACCATTGGAACTGGTAGCTTTCATACAGAAAGAAGAAGAAATTCTAAATGGATAATTAATTTTTATTTTAAATATAGAGTTCTAAAAGTAGAACAAAGCTTTTTGGTCTTGAACATTTTTAAATTCTTATGTTAAAACAATGAGGAATTTTCACATCTCAGGATTCCCATGTGCTACAAAAATTAAAATTGGAAAAATGGGCGCGGCACTAGAAAAAGGGCATGAAAAGTATTTAATCGTCGGCATGGCCGAAAATACATAGCATCCTAAGTGTTTTTTGTTTTTTTTTGTGTTTTTGGTTTACTACTTTTGTTTATTTTTATTGTTGTACGCTAGCAATAAACTTGACTTCATGAATCAATTAGGAAACGTAACTTTTCCATTTATCATATTTGATTTGCTTCACTGCCGACACTTAAATACAATTAGTTGATCTCTTAATTATGCACTAAGTGAATTTCTTTTTGTGTAAAGAAGCAATTGTATGCCTTGAAGTAATGTTGACATAAGAAACTTTCAAAGTTGTAAGTCAGGCTCTGACAATAATCTAACATTTATCTGTACATATGTATATGATTTTTCTTACTTTTTGCAAATCCAAGAATTAAAGAAGAAAATATTTGTGATAAATACTAATAATCATGTTCACTTTGTGTGAACTCAAAGACATCAAAAAGCTGTTTTTTTTACTGTTTTTTTTTTTTTGTTTAACAAAATTCCTTCAAGTCACATTCACAGACATATTAGGTAAAACAACAACAAAATTTCTAAGACAACAAAAATAAAGCTGTTTATCCAATTAGCACAGGTAGTCGTCTTGTAGTTGTCGTATTTGTTCTTGTATTGTTGTTATCGTGGTGGTTGTTGTTGTTGCTGTTATTGCAGTTGTTATTGTTAGCCTGTGATTCAAGCCTTATACTTCGGTATGAGTCTTTTCCTCTCTCTGTCCGTCTGCCTGCCGGCGAGGTCAGTTTCGGTTGTGTTAGAAAGCAGCACATTCACTTTGCGCACAGCTGCGTCTGCATTTGTTGATTTTAGTGTTTTTGTGCGCTGCCGTTGTTGACGCCGACATGCACGTCTTGGCACAGTGGCCTTATTGCTAAAGGATTTTTGATTCAACTTCAGAGCAAAAAGTCACCACTAAGTGGAATCAATGACCGAAAATTCAATAATTTTTTTTATTGCTTTGGTAAAATTTTTTTTTTTTTGTTGTTTTGTTGTTATAATTTTTCATTTTTCCTTAATACTTTCAATGCACCACTGTGCGCTGCTTACATTGGCTTGGTGCTGTCCTGCTCTTGTTATGTTCTCTACAATTTCTATGTAATTTTCGGTAAAGCTTTTTTTTCGGTGTCTTTTTTTTTTTATTTATTTTTTGTTGTTGTTTTGTTTAAAGTTTTTGTTTTTTCGACTTTTCTTGTTGCTTTACTTTACTTTACTTTCTCATTTGAAGCACTTTGTGCAGTCTTTTGTTTTATTTGGCATGCCACAGGGCGTATGATGAATGTGGTCTCGTAGACATTGCGATCTCTCACAACTTTAGCATTACTCTCTCTCTCTTTCTATATTTCTTACTTTTGCACTCGCTATCATTGTCATTTAGTCACCTTTTTTACAAACAATTTTGCTTGCATACATTTATGAATAATGAAATTTCATTCAACAGTATATAATTTGATTATTTTGCTCAAATAAAACTATTTAAAAAATTTCTTACCTCAATTTTAATGTAGTTGAAACAATTGGCAAATTATTTTATATTTAAACACCAAACTAAAATTTTCAAACAACAATAACAACAACAAAAATCTTTATATAAAATTTAGCCAAAAATTATTAAACAATTTTGGACAATTAACGACTTTTGCCACAGACATTGCCGCTGTGTCGGTTGTAAATACTGTTTTTCAAGCTTTAAGCGCACAAAAACCATAATTTTGTTTATGTGTGCGTGTGCGTGTGTATGTGTTGATAGCGTGCAGAAACTTCAACCACAACAGAAGCGTTAAAATTAAATAATTAAAATAATAATGAAACCTAAAGAGCCAAGTGGCGAACGTGCAAAGGGGAAAGAGTATGTCATCAGTAGTGGGTGAGCGAATGAGAGAAAAAATATATCATTACCGATTATACATCAAATCACCTTTCATTGGTTTCAGACCCTTGTGCATTATAACTTGGTCGGGAAGTTTGCAACAAATTGTATAAAGCATATATTATATGGTCTCGAAAAGTGATCAGTTATCATTGTCATGTTCATTTGTGTGACTGCTTCAAGTACATTTGAATACAATAAGCCTTTTTATATGTGTTAAAATTGCGTTGATTGAACAGCAAAGTAAATTCTATAGTCTATAGTATAGTAAGTAAAGTCTATAGTCGAAAATAACTTACTGTACTTTCTTGCATTTGTTTTAAACATTTTTTTCACATTAAATTAATAGTCGAGTTCAAAAAAACAATATATATATGTATAATAATGACAGAAGCTCAGAAGACGAAACAGAAAATATTATATATTGTGCAAAAAAAAAAAAAAATAATAATTCTACTGAAATAAATGACAGTAAAACCACAATTTTCCATATAAATCAATAAAATGGTACTTTCGTGTGTGTATGTTTGTGTGCAGTGTAAGTAAGGATGTGCTTTACGCATTATAAGACCACAAATTGCGTTTTTCAGGTGATATTATTTTTAAAATTATATGAGGACAATGCAAACATACAGAGACAAAGGAAGCCGCTTATGCATATTTGTATAGATTAAAACGAGCATTGCATATTTAAATGCATATCAAATTTCACACACATGCACATACCATACTTATACATACACACATATGTATGTACGTATGTATGTATGTATGCATGCATAACAACAATGTTGTACACTATGATGATATTGTTGATGATTATAATGATAATGATAATGATGATGACGACGACAACGACAACGACGAGGAAAAATAACGAAATTAATTACACCACGAGCCGCTTAATTAAAGCCTTCTAATGAAGATAATCAATGTGGTAATAAATCAAGCGCCGACAGCAATGGCAATAGCGTAAAGCCAATAATTTCAACATTCAATATCCGACACACAAACAATAACACAACAACACAACAACATCAACAACAGCAAACAAACAAACAACAATTTCAACAAAAAAAAAAAAAAAACGGAAAAAACATCAACCATTGTAAAATTTTACATTCAACGCGTTCAACCAAAAACTAACATTGGCCAAAAATAATAATTAATGGTTTGACATTGCGCAGAGTGCAACAAAGAACCCAAAAATTATTATCACAAAACAAGCAATTGCAAAACCAGCACAAAATTTATCAAGCTTTAGTATAAATTTTAGCATTTTATGAGCTGTAAGTGTCCATAAAAATATATATGTATGTATATATGTATACACATATACATTACATTAGGGTGTTTGAATGTTATGTTTTGTTGTAAAAATACGCCAGTTAAAATTTGAGATTTTAATATTAATATTTTTATATGTATTTATTAATATCTACTTGCCATATGATTCCTATGGGAAAATTTGGTTTTGTGCCTTCCAATTTTTATTGCTTTCTAATAGTGCACTGTGTTGAAAATCTGCTGATATATTTTTATTGAGTATTTAATGCTCTATAAAATGGCTATTCGAAGGTTAAAGTTGAATTCACTGCAAATTTGATAAATTTTACGTTTTAGAGTCTGAGAAGCCTTCATAATATGCAGGGTATACAAATGTTTGATATTTTGTCATTTATTGGCTAACTAATTTGGTTAAGTGATGAATCGCCCAAAAATATGTTTGTTAAAATGAAACCGTAAAATGCAAAGCAAAAAGTAATTTTGAAATGCTTTTGAAATTATTTGAAGTATAAAAAAAAAATTGTTTTTTAAATATAAATAAAATAAAAATAAGCAAAGTTCTTCTAAATGTGAAAAATAAATATTTCAAATAAAATGCGAACGAAAAGACACAACTTAGCCAGCCGACCAACAGTCAATCAATCAATCATGAAGCAAATTTTTGATTGCCTTTTTCTTTGCAACAACAATTTCAACTTTTAATACCAAGTTGGCAAGTTGCTATTGCAAAAAAGAAGAAAAACTTGATGCTGCAACAAAGTCATAATGCGCTCTCATAATGATGGCAATTAAGATCGAGCCAAGTGGCAAATAAGTAATTCAATGTTTGAAAAAAATAAATTTATGAAAAATGATAAAAATATATATACATATATATATATATATGTATATAAATAAATCTGAAAAAAAACAATTTTAAGAATCTGGTAAAAAGTTGCAATGTGCAACTTTTGTGAAACCTTCAAAGTCGTTGGGCTTTCGTGCAAATACTTTAATGCTGACAGTTATTTGAGTAGCAATGATTAAGACACGCCCACCGTGGCGTTGAAACTTTGGCGCAGCACACTTGAAACGACCTAATTTTGTCTACGAGCGACAATTTGCAAAAAATATAAAAAAAGTGCTACAAATACGAAATCAAATCAAACGCAATGAAATGCAATGAGAGAGAGAGAGAGGAAAAAAACGGTGACAAAAGTATTCTAGAAATGCAATGAAATATTCGCGCATAAATAAAACGTTTTAGTGGCGTAGAGAGTTGCCTACATTGCTGCAGCATTGCCAATTTCATTATGTCAACGAATGCAATTTTTGAACAGTCTGAGTTTTGCCTGAAAATATGCTGCATTTTTTTTAATTTTTTTATTTTTTTCTTATTCTATGCAAACTATATGCCAGGCAGCCAGCCAGTCTGCCAACCCGCCAGACTGTTTGCCTGCTATACGACTTAGTGGCCGTCGACTCGCGCCGTTGGCTTAGTTTTTTTTTTGTTTTTTTTTTTTTATTCATTTTCACGATTTAGCGTGTTTTGTGCGTGATTCAAAAAAATTTATCACTTCATTAGGCAGCAAACACCAACATCAGCAAAAGGACCATGCAAAACAACCAAACGTAAGCGTAGCGGAAGTGATGAGCACAACGACAACGACGACGACGATGATGAGGACGAGGACGAGGAAGAGCATGCTGATGGTGTTGGTGTTAGTGTATAACGCTGCTGGCGTGTATATGGCATGGCTATGTTGATGATGGTGGTATTGGTGTTGGTGTTGGTGACGGTGGCAATAGCAAAAATTTGTTATCATTCATGCGCGTTACTTGCTTCTCGCTGCTTGCCATTTTCACAGTTGTTGTGATGATTTACAGCATAGCTGCTGATTTAACAGCTAAAGCGCCTTAGCGTGTATGCAGAGCAGACAACGCTACCAGCTACCAGCTAATGCCAAAAGCAACAACAACAAAATGTGCGAAAAAAAATGTAAAAAAAAAAGAAACAGCGCAAAGTAAAAAAAAAAAAACAAAAATATGCTGTATGAATGCAAATACTTGCGCAATAAACGAGCAAAAAGAAAAAAAAGGTGATAAAAAAAAAGACAGTCGAAAAGACTTTTATTAAATTAAACTAAAATTTGCTGGCGCTAAAATGCAATGAATAAAAAATGAAAAAAAAAAAAGGAAAAAAACAAAAACAAAAAAAAGTTAATCCGTCAGCAAAGAATTCTATTTTGGCGTGACTGATTTCATTTAACAGCATTAAATGCTCGCGCAACTTTTTCACTTGAGGCCGTAAAAGTTCTTTTGCAAAATACGTTCATCATTTTGTGCTTTGTGAGTTGCTAAGCAAATACAACAAAAAAAATATATATATATATATAAAAAAAATGTTAAGCTTTTTGGTCTTCAAGTAAAGTAATTTGTTAATGACTTTCGAAATAATCATGCATTTAAGTTATTATCTGTCACTCCCACATTTCCTCTAACTCCAAAGCTTTATCTTCTCTCTCTCTCTCCCTCTCTCGCTAAGCTTAACAGTCTCACTGTGTGACATTAGACGCCAATATGCATAAATATACATATGTATGTATTTGCAGATTTTGAATTGACCAAAAGAATATCATGTTGCGAATATTTGAAGGCGCTTTGGCAATTTCTAACCTCATCCCCTTTGGTGATGGCACAATTTAAGTGCTGTAAGTGCTTTCCTCTTTATCACTGCAACAAGCGAACGAACGAATGAACGAACGAAGTATGTATATAAAATTTTATTTTCACTGCAGTCTTAAAGTTCAACGTTCAACAACGAACTACAAATGCGAATGGCAAAGAATTTTTTTTTCTTTATTTTTTTTTTTTTTCCTACGGCATTGAGCTGCAGCAGCAGCGGTGTTTTTTTTAAGTTGCAACTCCACACTACTGCATGTCCTTGTTGCCACTGTAGTCACTGGTCGGTCGGTGGCTTGCATTCGTCTCACACCAATGAGCACATTGTTGAGCCTTCTAAGTCACTCCTTCAGCTACGCTTACTCAGCCAACTCACTTATTCACTTCCACTTACAATAAAAATAACAATTTTTTTTTAGTTCTCCCCCTTTTTTGTTGTTGTTTTTGTTTTGGCCTTCATTTTCATTTGGTTTTTTTGTTTATAAAGTTTTCTATTTTTTATTTTTATTTTTACGATAAAGTAACTTTTTAAATTTTAAACATTCCTCAGCCTTAATTTTTTTTTCTGTTTTTTGTTTTTTTTTTCGTTTTTGGTGCAACAACTTTTTGATTCGTACATTTAACATTTGTACGCCATTTCGGTTGGCGTTGCTGCCACTGTTACTTTGACTTGAACTTTTTTGTTTGTTTTTGTGCACCCTTTTGCGCAAGGGTATTATCACTTTACCATGTTGTATGTAACGAAGATATGAATTATTTTGTGTTTTAAATTGTTCACAAAGAGATACACGATAGTTTGATATACAACATCATATGTGCGTTGAAGATCAGTTAATGAAAAATAAAAGCTAAAATTTTGGAATTTCTAAAAATTTTATGAATACAATATTATATACGCCTATGTTACACAGCGCTACAAAGCACATAAGGCAACATAACACGAGTTTTGCTAATCTCTTCAATTTTGAATTGAAAATAACAAAGATTCTGCAATTATATTAAATCAAAACATTTATTCATTTCGTTGCACTATAAATGCAGCGTATAAATGTCATAGGAACGATCGGTTCCGGATGATGAAAATTTTTGTTGCTTTCAAGCGTATATAAATTACAGCCAAGCCGTAAATTTTTTTTCTTTACATTATTTTGGTTCCTAATTTTTTATTTTGTTTCTTTTTTTGTTGTTTTTTTTTTTTTTTTGTTGTAATGTTAACTTTTGGCCTTACCACGTTCCAACCTTTTGGCCAAAGCGCACCAACCAGCCAGTCGTCTGGCGAGCCAGGCAGGCCAAGCAGCAGCTGAGGGCATCTTATGGCAAGCGAAGCGAACAGCAACGACAGTTGGCACTTGCCATTGTACTTGCTGCCAAATTTAGAAATGTTTCTTGCTTTCTTTTCGCTTCTTTATTTTGTTTTTCGTTTTTAGCGTTTCATTTTTTGTTTGTTTTTTTTTTTTTGGTTTTTTGTTTAAATAAAGTTGAATTTCATCTCTTATGCACGCTACTGCGATTTGCGCTCAAATAAATTTCATTGAAAAGCGCGCCAAAAGCCAACTTGCAAATGTGTCTTGTACACTTATATATATATTTTTTTTTTTTGATTTTCTTTTGTTTTTGTGATTTTATTTTTTTCTATTTGCTTAACTTGAAATTTTATGCGATTTAAATAAAGCGTTTGTAAGCTTGATATTTATAGTGTTTTTCAATAAAGTTCACATTTGCCGTCAATCAAGTGGAAGCGAAGACAAAAATTGCTGTAAATAACTTTTATGGCTTTTGTGATAAAAAAAAAAAAGTTAGTATCACTTTAGCATAAAAAGTGATTGTAAAAAAAAATTAACAAAACTCTCATAAATATGTATGTATATATATTTGCATGACTTTAACACATTTGCAGACGGCTCAAGTAATTTTTCACAATTAATATGAGTCATAAAACGCACTTTCATGACTCATTTAAATCTGTGCTTAGCACACGCGAAAACAAAAAGAAAAAGAAAGTGCTTTAAAGAGTGACAGAGACAGAGGATGAGGAGATGAATGAATGAAAGCCGTGCGCGGTGAATAAAAAAAAATGATGTCGCGCAAGTAATTAAAACGTAAAAGTTGTAAATTAGCAAAGCGAAAATGAAGCTTAAAAAAAGCACGGGATTGCGTATACGTCGCGTGGCTTTAGCACAAAAGTTGTAAGCAATGGCGACAATCGACGTTGACAGCAATGATGCACACACACACACACACAAACACACACACACCCCACACACACATAAGCAGACAGACAAGGAAATGAAGCAAATCGTCAGTGAGCATCAGCAAGCGAGTCTTTTGTACATGAGTGCGTGCCGAGATAATCAAATTAACTCAAAACGAGAATTAAACACCGAAAAGTTAAAAAAAAAAACAAAAAATAAAAACAAAAACAAAAAAAAATTACGCACAAAAGCCAACAACAACAACAGCAGCAGCAGTGACGCCATGCAAGACTTGTCACCAAATCAGAACTGCCATCACAATTAATGAGAAAAGGTTGTACGCCACGTGTTCACACGCACACGCACACGAACACGCCCAACACACAACGCACAATCAAATCTGAAAATGTGTAATAAAATTGAAACAATTAAACGCTTGAAAACATGATGAGCGACAGCGGGCAGACGACAGCCAGTTGGAAGGCGCGTCGGTGTCAGTTTGGGCAAAAAAAAAAAAAGTCACCATTGTGTTTGTCATTTGTGTGTGTGTGTGTGTGTTTCAGGCATTTATTCATTCAGTACAAGAGCGCTTTTAAATGCTAAGTACAAAAACTCAACGTGGCGTATACACGATAATTATAATAATAATCATAATCATTTTTGCTGCTTCTTTATTTTGTAACTCATGACATTCGCTTGGTTGCCTTCTACGTAAATATATTTATATATACTTATATACATACATTATATATAAGTTGTGACAAGTGTCGCGCACACAAGTACACTCAATGATGAAGCTCAGCATTTGCCGCATGCCACATGCCGCACGCAACAACGCGGCGTACGACATAATCGTAATGTGATTATCCTGCCACATAATCTTCTATTCGTGAAATAATTTGCTTCCGGCACAATGTTCAAAAAGCGAAAGTAAAATATGCAATAGACAAAAGCTTCTTTTTCGGTTCTATCGAAGATTTTATACGCTTCATGTTCATTTTTTTTCCACGTTACGATCAATATAAATTTGAAGTTTTAGCTCAGAAGTAAGGAAGAAAGGAAGCTCAGAAAGAACGCTAAATTGTTGAAGATATTTCAGGAAATCGAAAGTATATGTGAAGACTTTTACTTAATTATTAAATATCTCTCTTTTTAACTGTTAAAACAAAATTTCGAAATTGAGCGCATTGTTCGGTTATAATCAAATTGACTCAACTAATTAAGCTGATCAAGATTATATTTTATATAGTTGAAGATATTGTTACAAACGAGAAGAGAAAGTTATAATGCTACACAGTATAAAAGCAAGAACTTAAAGACAGACAGACAGACAGAGAGGAAGACATCAAGCAATGACACATATTTCCGTTTCCGTCTAATGACACCGCAAAAATGCTTCGAAATCTCAACTCATCATTTACACAGTCATTTTTTGAAATCATCATCAACAACATCATTATTGCCAAACGAAAGAGTATCATTAACATGTTTATTATCGTTAGAAGCTAAGCATTAGCAACGTCATTATCATCATTAACATCATTATTGTGAACTAACAAATTGTCAGCAACAACATGCTTTGCCAAAGTATTCGACATAATGTCAACGCAGCTACTGCCGCTGTTTGTTGTTGTTGTTGTTGTTGTTGCCGTTGCCGTTGCTGTTGCTCTTGCTGCTACTTAAAGCAAGTTCATCACTCGTTTTCATCACTCTTTCGGTTTTAGCTTAGAATAAAAAACAAAAAAAAAAAAAGAACGAATAAAACTCGTCCGCAGTTTGCTTAGCTCAATTCAACTTCAACTTCTGTTTCAGTTCAGTTCAGTGCTACTCACGGCTTCTTTCAAGTGTCCTTATTTTAATCTCAACGACGACGGATGTTAGCATCAATTCCTCGCCCTCGCAGCAAGTGTATCATAATGTGCTTGTCGTCGTCGTCGTCATCGTCATAGTACTCATCATGCCCATCATCATCATCATCATCACCAGCAGCAGCAGC
The DNA here is from genome assembly GCA_034638295.1 of Phortica okadai. Lineage (NCBI taxonomy): Eukaryota > Metazoa > Arthropoda > Insecta > Diptera > Drosophilidae > Phortica > Phortica okadai. Next base: position 45,658,383 of record CM067848.1, on the reverse strand, counting down.
AGCAGCAGCAACACTGCCAACATTGTCGTTGTTGTTGTTGTTGTTGTTGTTGTCCTTGTCGTCGTCCTTGTTGCTGTCACTGTTGTCGGCGTTACTGTTTTCGCTTGTCACTTGTCGTTCATAATGTTATGATGGCTAAAAGCTAATTGTGTTTGTTTGTCGCTCTGCATTGCTTCTCACACTCATACTCATTTAAGCAACGTGTGTGTGCGTCTGTGCCATTATACTTACTTACATAGACGCCTTGTGTGTCTCAGTATTTTTGTGTGTGTGTATGTGTTTGTGTGCGTGTTGCTTGTAAGTCACCAAGTTACACATGTTTTCGCAACCTTTTACATATTTGCCGTTTTGTATAACTTTTATCTTATTTATTTCTTTTTTTTTTCGTCTCATATTTTGCTCATTTTTTTTTTTTTTTTGCCACTTCTTTAGTCTTTTCTCACGTGCGTTGTTGACTTTTTATTTACTTTTTTTGTTATTATTATTTTTTTTTTTGTTTTTTTGTTTTTGCAGTGACATGTCAACTTTGTTTTCATGTTACGCCTTTCCTTGTCACCTTAACGATGATATTATCATCATCATCCGCATTGGCATCATTATTAACAATTTTTGTGTACGCAACGTTGTTTTATTTAAAAAAAATAAATATATAGAAATCTGCACGTGCCATACGCCAGACAACATTTCATAACCATGCACATGCCACGAATTTTCTTTTTTTTTTAAGATTAAGCTTAAATAACATGTTTTCGTTACCGTTTTTTAAAAATGTTAAACGTTAATTTTAAGCTTATTAAAAGCCATGCAATTAATGCATTTATAGCGACAAATATTATACAATTATAAGCTGGGCTAATATGTTGTATTAAATAAGTTAAAAGATTTACAAGAAAAAACACAAAAAATTGTTTGTTTGTTTGTTTGTTAAAGTGTTGAATTTTTGAACTTTGGTTGTGCTTGAGCATTTGCATTTGCATTTTCATTGCATACGTTGTGGCAGAACCACAAGTCTGTCTAACTGGTTTGCCGTTGCCCGGTGCCAAGAATCATCTAGCTTAAGCCTTTGTGCAACATAACCGCAGGATTTATCACACCGCTGCATTTTGGTTAACCGCAAACATGTCTTTAAGTCACGCTATATTTTAACAAACTTGCACAAATAAACGCCAACACACACACACACACACACGCGCAGAGGGTGAGTGCGGGAGAGAGACAAACAAGCAGACAGATAATAGTTTATTAGAAACACTTAAGCAGAGAATTTACTCGCTTACAGTGTCAGAGATAAAAGAGATTGTTTAACATGTAACTACATTTTGATTTGTTTGCTCCGTCTGTCAGCCTGTGTGTGTATGTATACATATATGTGTGTTTTTTTTTTTTTTTTTTTTTTTTTTTTTTTTTTTTTTCGCAAAGGGGGAATCTTACATAAGACCCTTCCGTGCAGGAAGGAGTGTGGGATTCCTACCCACTAAACCTAACCTTCGCATCGAACTTTATTACGCCCCCCCACGGAACTGCCGCTAAGCATTACTTCGTAGAGGAGGTAATTGCCTTATTGGCCAACTCTTTCGACGGACACTGTCCTACGTGCTCTTTCTAATTGACGTAAAGTCACCAACACTGTCTTTGAAAATATACTGACAGCCTCCCACTTTTCTGAGCTCTCTAACATGTACCCCACTAAATTGCTTACGTTCGGACTCCCGCCCAACCTTTCGCTTAGCTCCCTTCGCTCTGTGGCGAATCTCGGACAGTCGAAGAAAACATGTCGTGCGTCTTCAGTCTCGTCATGTCCGCAGTTCGGGCAATTTGGCTCATCGTCGTGATGGAACCGGTGCAGGTACGAGCGAAAGCATCCGTGGCCACTGAAGAATTGAGTGAGATAAAAATTCATCTCGCCGTGTTTTCTCTCAATCCAGGGTTTGATGTTCGGGATCAGCTCGTGAGTCCACCTGCCCGTATGGACACTCTCCCACCTGAACTGCCAGAGACTTATACTTCTTTCTCTCGCTTCTTTTTGACGTTCTTTCCTTGTGCCTGCAGTTGCCTCGTCGTTGTTAACTTCAGCCGCTTCTTTGATCAGGATGTCGATAGGAATGCAGCCAGCAATTATTAATGCCGCTTCTCGTGACACTGTTCGGTATGCACAGCAGACCCGGAGAGCACCTAGTCTATAGGTTGCCTCTATGCCTCGCCTGTATGATCGCTTTTTGAAGCTCTTTGACCATATCGGGGCAGCATACATGATGATGGATTTGACCACCGTAAAGATGAGCTTCCTGCGTGTTTGCTTAGGTCCTCTTGTGTTCACCATGATTCTGCTTAGCGCTCGGCACGCTTTTGCTGCCTTGGTATTTGTGTACTGCATGTGTTCTCGAAAGGATAATCTGGTGTCAATCATGACCCCGAGATATTTAATAGCTCTTTTCGATGTAATTGTAGCCCCGTTGATGTTAACTCTGGCCACTTCGACTACTTTGCGGCTGCTGATCAGCACTGCTTCTGTTTTTTGGCTAGCTAGTGCTAGTCCTACAGAGGTGAGCCAATTCTGTATGCACACTATTGCATCGTTTGCGTAGCTTTCTAACTCATGAACCTGTTTGGCGACTGTGATAAGTGCAACATCATCCGCAAATCCTACTAGAGTACTTTCGCCAGGCAAGGGAACTCTCAAAATGCCATCATACATGATGTTCCATAGTTTTGGACCAAGTACAGATCCTTGTGGGACTCCTGCTGTCACATTGTATTGTTTTGTGCCTTCATCATCGTCGTAGCATAATATACGATCTTTAAAATAGCTTGCAATGACACGCTGTAGGTAGGGCGGCACATTGAACTGCTGAAGAGCTAGGCTAATGCAGTTCCAGTTTGCGGTATTAAATGCATTTTTGATGTCCAATGTCACGACTAGGCAGTATTTTTTGTCACCACCTTTCCATCGCTTACCTTGGATGGCTCTACTTGCTATATCCATTACTGTTTGGATTGCGTCCATTGTGGAGTGACCTTTTCGGAAGCCATGCTGCCTCTCTGAGAGGCCACCAGCACTTTCGATTGCTTCTTCGAGGCGTACTGATATAATTTTCTCCAGCACTTTGCCTATCGTATCTAGCATACACAAAGGTCGGAACGCCGATGGATCGTCTAGCGGTTTGTTTGGCTTAGGTATGAGAACTAAGCGCTGCTTTTTCCATGGCTTTGGGAAATATCCATCTCTCAGGCACGCATTATATAATGATGTAAAAATGCTAGTATGATGCTGTATTGCAAGTTTCAGAGCCCTATTCGGGATACCGTCCGGGCCAGGTGCTTTGCCATTTTTAAGTCTGCTGGCGATGTCTAATACTTCTTCTGCCGTCACTTCCACTACTTCATCGTTGGTATCGCTCGTTTGAGTGTAAGCCGCCTCAATGCCCCTGTGCTGAGGAAATAGTGTGTTGACTATGTTCCTCATAAGCAGTGGATCTGTGGGAGCTACCGTTCCTCGCGGTTTAAGCTTTTGCATAACTATTTTGTATGCTAGTCCCCATGGCTGATGTTCTGCTTCATCACATAACTCCAGGAAACATTTGCGCTTGCTTGATTTAATGGCTTTTTTAAGTGCTTTGCGCTTTTGTTTGTAATTTTCCCGAAGTTCCTCGTATCTGATGGTACCGGCCGACCGTTGATATTGCCTTCTGGCATCAATACACTCATTGCGCGCATTTACTATTTCATCATTCCACCAGTGGACTGATTGTTGATGGTGGCGAGATGGCGATCTTCTTATCATGGATGCGTCGCATGCTTCCTTTATGCCTCTGTTAACTGCGTCAGCCATGACATTAGCTGTACCAGCTGGGTTTACTTCACGAAGCATATCCAGGTATATGCCTTCGTCAAGCGTTTCTACCTTGTAGAAGAATGCAGTTCGTGTTGCTGGTGATCTATGTCGCTCTCCAGTGGAGTATATCAACGCAAGGTGGTCACTGTGGGTGTACATTGGACTGACCATCCACGAGCATTGTCGGGTCAGTGAACTGCTGGTAAAGGTAAGATCTATTATAGACTGTCCCCGAGCTGTTCTGAATGTTGGTTCTGACCCGCTGTTCAGGAGTTCAATGTCCAAAGTTGCGAAGGCATCTAATAGGGTTTGTCCTTTGGCAGATGTTCTGGGACATCCCCACTCTTGGGCCCATGCATTGAAGTCCCCGGCAATTATGAGTGGATTTCTGTTTCGCGCATCATCAACTATTTTATCAATTATCGTTGAAAATTCCTCCAATGTAAGGCTTGGTCGTAGATAGCAACTGTAAATGTAAAAGTTGCCAACCTTTGCCCTCACGAAGCCATATTCTGCATAGACCTCTGTTATGGCCATCGGCTGCAGTCCGCAAGCCCATATTGTGGCCTTGCCGGTGGAGTCCTTCGCCCAGTTGGGAGAGTTCCTATATGGTTCGCTTAACACGGCAACGTCAATCTTCTGCTCCCGCACTGTTTCCAATAGCAGGCTTTGGGCAGTTTCGCAGTGGCTGAGGTTCAGTTGGATGAACTTCATTGTTGGCGATTGTTACGCGCTTTAGACCGTGCCGGGCATTTGCTGCATCCCACTACATGGCTTGTTTTCTCAAGATTGGCGCTCTCGCAAAGCACGCAATGGGCCTCGTTGACGCATTGGTTGGCCTTGTGGCCGGCTTTGCCGCAGTTGAGACAGCAGTTTGTTCTGTCATCCTCGCTTTGGCATGATCTTGCCATGTGTCCGAACTCTAGGCACCTGTAACACCTTGTAGAAGCCGTCTTCTCGCGGACGCGGCACCTGCTCCAACTCATGGGATGAGCTGGGAAATGCTTAATGTCTTGTCTTATCAATAAAGCAGTACCACATTTGCGACTTTGAGAAGATGGGTGATTGGCTGGGTATGAGCAAAAGCCAAACAGACGGGGAGTATCAACGTCCATTAGATGAGTCTCAGTGAGCAGTATAATGTGTATATTGTGAAGTTGTACGAAGCATTCAAGTTCGCGCAATTTTCTGGAAACGCCACGAGCGTTCCAGACTAAAAATCTTAAGGAATTCATTTCTGCGAGCGCGCGTTAAGCAACTCCCAAATTTGGGATTGCATCATCAACATTTGCTGCTGCATTTGCATAAAGCCTTTGATTGTTTCATTAAGTGTGTTAATTGAGGCCAGTAGTGAATCAGCAACACCGGAAAAATTAGACTGATAATTATCGGACTGAACGCCAGGTCTACTTTGACTTAATTCCGGATGGGTACCAGTTGAAGTAATTGGAGGAAACTGAGAAGAATTTGACCAATTATTTTGTTTTCTTGTCGGCACGTTACAACTACCCGCCACCGCAGCGTAAGAACGACCATTCCTAGGATTCATAAACGATACAGGAAGAGCTTGTGAATGATTTTTTAATTGAGCCATATGCTGATCAGACTGCTGACGAGATGATACAAATTTCGTAGTTTTAATGGATTGGCCTACATTACGTTTAACATAGCTTAAATATGCTTTACATCCTTTATAGTTAGCAGGATGATCTAAATCGCAGTTAACACACGTGGCTTTTTCAGAGGTAGGTCTAGTGCATTTATCCGAAGTATGATCTTCACCACATCTTACGCAATGTGGAGTTTGACGACAATAATTAGCAGTGTGGCCAAATTGTTGGCAACGGCGGCACTGAGTGACATCATGTTTTTTCCTAGATTGCTCTACTTTAACACGTTGTCCAGCGAGACAATTAATTTTCTTCACATCTATATTATTATCAGCCTTCGTTAGATTGATAAAGAATAAGTTCATTGGTTTTTTTGTTGAATGGTTTAAGGGGCAATGAATATGAACTGCAGAATGGCCTTGTTCAGAAAGTTCATTTTTGATCAGAGTCTCGGTTGTAGAGTGATGAAGACCTTTAATAACAATCTTGTATGTTTTGTCCTCAGACAACTGGTGTGTATAATAATCAACACCTGTTTGATTAAAAAGCCGTTGAATGGCCCTAAAAGACTCGCTGTTTTTGGCATATAATCGAGTGATACCACCTACAGATGTCCTCGATTGAACGTTATTCAAATTTGTAACTTTTCCAACCATTTTTAATAAAAGAGGCAAGTTGGTAATTCCTCTAATAGCAAATGGGGGCGGCTTTTCAGTATTTGTTTTTTGATCTTGAGAGATAGAAGGTGTTACATTTGTGTTATTTTCAGTAGGGTTGGCAGAGGTGTCAAAGCAAGTACGTAGCTGGTCGTTATCATTAACGATTTCCTGTACAGACGATTCCCTATGAATTGAGAGTTGAGTTTTAGCTTCACAAAATGCTTCATCAGATAATTCTGAGATAGTATCCATGTCAGCACCATCTTCCGTGTCAGACAAAATTTGAAATCTGTTATAAAATTGGCTAGTATTAACCGCACATACAGCACGCCTACCAACGCTTGATTTATAATTGTTGTTTTTGTTGTTTTTGCATTTAGGACTGCCTGAAGGAGAAGACACTTTAGTGTTTTTTCGTTTCATTGGCAGAGATTGAAAATCCGCAATATTAATGTCTTCGTCAATTTGATTGTTGTTAATGCTATGAATAGCAGAGGTTTCACTTAAGCATGAGCCCATGCTTCCCTCAATTGCAACCATGCTGACTGGACTAGACATAACTGGAGTAGAGCACACACTGCCAATTAGAGAAGAAACAACGTTTGTTGACAGACAGGTAGAATTCGTTGTTGTTAACGTGCACGTGGTAGTACAAGTTGTTGCAATCCAAGAGCCCGTTGTGCTTACAGGAGATGCAACTGATGTAGCGGAATTAATTGCATTAAACATAATGGAGCGTATCTCCTTAGGCGAGGCGCCGGCTATCTCGAACATCTTCTCATACTTAGACCGCGAGTCCATTATGGCAATGGCCAGCTCCGCGCTGCCCAGCGGGCAACAAAATAAAAACAACTACTTATGCAGTAATTAATATACAATAACTTCGCCGTAGAACGATGTAAATTAAAAATTAAATTTTCGCGAATCACACGGGAAAAAAAAAAAAAGAAAATAAAATTCCGAGAAAAATATCGAAAATTTTATTTAATTTTATTTAAACACAACCGTTCGAAGTCACATATATGTGTGTGTGTGTGTGTGTTTGTGTTAGTTTGTTTATTTGTTGACTCGCTCATTGGTTTGTTGATTTGCCTGCTGGCATGTTAAATGCTTGAATGATTAACTAAATGATTGAATTATCGCACACATCAAAGTTTATCGCTGTTAAGTGGTAGAGATCAACAGCAATCTACTCAACGTCATTATTCTCAGCATCATCATCATTATTATCATTGAAATCGTCATTAAGTATCACATAATACGCATTGACAACTATAGTCAACAACAGTGACAAAGATAGTTGCGGGCATGTCAATCAACCTCAACGACTTCATGCATATATACATACATGCGTCTGTTCTCGATGGATGCTTTTGCTCTTGTTCTTGTTGTTGTTCTACTTAAACTTCTTCGTCAGTTGCTTGTACATCTTCATTATAATCTTCTTGTTGCCTATCGGCGGCGTTTTGGTGTCAAAATGACAAGCAAAATCAAATTTGGTGATTATACTCTTGATAAGACGTGAAGCGATTCAAAATTCAAGTGCTATGACTATTTGATTTTATTGTAACATCATTCTATGCGTGTGTAAAACCATTAGCAGTTCTTTAGTTGTGTGTTTGTTTGTTTTTTTTTTGAATAAAAGTTCATTAAATACTTGTTAATTAAATTACGAATTTTGTAAATTTTTTCTCAATAAAACAAAATGTTTTAATAATTATTAATATTGGTTTATATTTTTACAATTTTAAATTCGCGCTTAATTGGTTTTTTATTTAATAAAAAAAAAAAAAACGTTGCATACTCGCAGGCTCTCATACATTTTTTTTTTTTGTGTTGCACACGTTTTTATCTAAAATTTGTTGCTTGTTTTCAATATCGTTTTAAGTTATGTTTATTTTTAATCATCACACAAATAAAGGTGTTAAAAAAAATCGTGCATACTTTGCGGCTTACAGCAGTATTTAACAATTTCACATTTGCGGTTTGCCGCACAATTTCGCTTTCTATTGAACTATTAATAACGCAAAATTAATAAAAGATATTGTACATATGTATGACTTTGCTTAAAGCCAAATTTAAATCTTAGCAGAGGCTAGCGAAGAGCCCACTTAAAAAAAAAAAAAGGCGGCGCTACGCAAGCAAAATTATACACAAATATAGAAAAAAAAAAAAAACACTTTACGATTCATGTGCTAAAATATTGTATTACAAGGCACAAAATTTCCATAATGTTATTGTGAGTGTGTGAGAGTTGGTGATAATGTGTACGTGTTGATGACTCTATGTAGAAACGTTTGAGTGTGTGTGTGTGTGTACATGTATTACTTATAGTTAACGTAAAGCACACACACACACACACACACACACACACTCACATACAAGGACACAAGCATATATTCTTTTATTTAAGCCAAGCCAAGTCGAACGACTTGTGACGCGACTTTTGCACTTTTGCCAATAATTCAGACATATTTCAGACATAAAACCAATAAACGCAATAACCGTTGGCCTTGTTCAAAACGCTCGTTCACACGAAATTTTGCCAACGCAAACAACAACAACAACAACAAAAAAACGCTGCCAACATTGATGCTGTTACCGATGCCGTTGCCATTGCCATTGCCCTTGCTGTCGTCATCAACGGCACTGCCCTGCCTTAAACAGCAACATTCCATGACAAGCCGCTTTCCCAAAGAGCATTGCAAAATCTATTTTATGTTACTCAGATCAGTTCAGTTCAGTTCAATTCAGCTTAGCTTAGCTTAGCTCAGTGCCACTTGGCTTTCCTATGCTTGTTAGTTCGTTTTGGTTTGATTTTTGGCTACAAACATCTTTCACTTTAATCGAAGGCATTCGATGAACACACACACCGACATATACATATGTATGTATATTTAGATATATGTGTGTGTGTGTGTGTATTCACATAAGTGAACGGTTCAATATGGCGCGCCTCACTTCAGCTACAACGTAAGGCGATTGTTTGTTTTGATTTTCTTCTTGTTATTTTTTTTTCGCATTTTCTGTGTGCGTGTGTGTGTGATTCATAGGTGTTGACATTGTTAGCTAACCAAGGCATATAGCATACAGTTTGTCCAATGATGATGAGAAGAGTGCCGGGTACGGCAAATGTAAGTATGAACGTATCAACGCACAAATGAAGAAGTAAGCAACACACATGTATAAAAAAAAAAACTACAAAAAATACTACAGCATGAAAGTGTTCTTAAGTAGTCTACACATATTCATGTTGCTGATGCTCAATAGCAGCTTATATAAGTATGTGTGTATGTGTGAATGTGCGAAGGTCTATTTGCTTGTATATTTTTACTTAAAGTTCTCTTTATGGTTGAGTGTTGCTTACATCACATCACTTCACATCACATCACTTCTACGCATTCATTCACTCAACTAACTTAACTAGCAATTCGTGTGGGCGCTTAGCACTAAAACTCTCTCACTCTGTACGTGGGTGTGAGTGTGTGTGTGTGTGTGTGTGTGAGTATGTATGTACACACATAATGCTACATACAGCCGACTCTAGTAAGTTCATTGCAAAGTTTGTGTTACATTATGAGTCTTGCTTTACTTCGAAATATAATCGCTCATATCAAGGCGACTATCGCGTTATGCTTGAATGTTGCGGTGGGCGGCATTAATTAGTCGCTTAGCAATGAGGCTTTACCTAAGCCAGCAATGGCACACTAATCATATGTGTATATGTGTGTGTGTGTTTATATATGTGTATATGTCAGTAAGTGTCTTTAAGCTTAATTTTGCTTTTAATAACATTTTTTGCAACAGTTAAAAAATGTTTTTGCTTTAAGCACAAAAACAAAAGTTAAACTTGATTAGTAAAATGAACAAAAAACTGTATATTCAATTATTTGAAACTATTTTCATATGTACAGTAGCGGTCAAAGAAATCCGGACAGGCAGAAATATACTCGTTTTGTAAATTTCTTAAAATTGTGTTTATTGTTTTAGGAAAATTTGTATTAAATTTATTAAATGAATATATTTGCTAAACAAACCAACTTTTATTTCGATTCAAGTGATATTTTTTAGCAAACAACTTAAATTAAAATTATAGATAGTATTTCAAAAAGAAATATAAACGAAAAAAATTTTTTTTAATTTTCCTGGAGTATCTCAGTTCACTTTAACTCTTTAATAAATACACAAACAACAACAACGAACAACAACATATTACTAAATTTTTTTTCAATTTATTTCAATTAAACCAAACAATAAAATTTAATTACCTAAAACTGTCGAATCAACGAGAAAAAAGGAAATTTGAATTTTTTTCTTTTTAATTTTCTTTTTTCAAAGCAAATTTAATCAAAACAAACGATTATACAAAAACAATAGTAACAAAGTCAACAGCTGCAAAGGATTTACCATGAAATACGCATTCGAATGTATGCAAAGGCAAGTGACTAATTGTTTAAACTGATTCGGTACATTTTTGTAATGGCAACCGTAAATATGAAGTATTTTTTTTTTTTTTTTGGAATTTCTTGCCTAAAAATTGTAAACTGCAAAATAGTAAATGCAATTGGCCGTCAGTTATGCGTACCACAACGCCTTGTCACACACACACACACACACGCACACAGCAATTACCTAAGTCACTCATAGGATTTTGCAGTTATCGTTGTTATTGTCGTTCATTTTTGCATTGCTCTGCTCATGTACGTTATGTATTGTTATCGTAATTGCAATACATTTTCTAACAATACTAAGCCAATGGCAGCTGATGATACACGTACGCAACCACAACGACACACTATGGTTGCAACGCCAACACACACACACACACACACACACTGCACATGCACACGCACACCGATTAAAAATCCCTATTTGGTTTTTTGTACATGTTTGGTTGACTTTTATTGTTTGCATTTTATTGAATTGCATTTTCGAGTTGTGTCGGCTTGTGCGGCATATAAACTAACCGATTTTTGTCTCTCAGTTGTTTGAAAATAAACACAAGTCTTCAGACATGCAATTCGTGCTATTCATTTGCCAAACGCATTTATAAATCAAGCTTGTTAAACAAATTCAGCTGATTGAGCAACCTCATGTCTCAACCATCGATTCGTTCTAACTCTTTTTCTTTCTTCATTCGTTAGAATGTTTATAGAAAATTTTTGTAGATTTTTGTAGAATAATTCTCTTGTACTTTAAAACTAAACGTTCTTGTTGTTATTGTTAGGTATCTACATACCTATATATATGCTCAATGTTGTTGGAGTTTCCATTTTTTTTCTTTCTGGTTCTTGTTGCCTTTGTGGTTTATTGCTGTCATAAACAATGTTTACAAACATAATTTGATTAGTTCTATTTTCAAGAGTATTTAAGTGGAAAGATACGAAATAAATTTCATTCACTCGAAAATATTTTATCAACACAAAAAAATATTCTCAATCAGGTGTTGCGAAAATACATATACATACGTATGTATTATACTAAACTCATTTCTGCACATTTTGTTGCCGCTCATGTATCGAATTTAATTTATTGTTTGTCCACTTGTGTGTGTCTATTAGAAAAATCTTTTGTTTAGCAGCTAATGGGACATTGAATGGTTTTGCTACGTAAATAGATAAAGACTTGATTGAAATTAAATTTATGTGCAAAACTATAGTATAGAATTTTTTTTTGTAGTCAAAGCGCAAAATTAACAAAGGCAATTGATAAGATATACAATACATGTGTGTATATGTATGTATGCGTCTGTGTGTGTGTAATTGTTTAAGAAAGTTAAAGAAAAAAGAATTTGCTTTCAATAAACATACAAATTTAATTTGATTTAACTAAAAACTATTCATTTAACATGAAGATATCATTGTACTTAAATAAAAGAAAAACTTATAAGAGGCAAACTTCAGCCTCGCTGTTAATGGGATACACTTCGTATAGTTCTCACGGTTAGTTTTGCAAAGAAACAAAAAAAGGTTTTCATACAAGAACATCAAATTTTTCAAGATCTCTCAAAGGGAGATACTCATTCTAGGGTTCAGAGCTTTAGGGTTCTAACATATGCTCAGTCTAGAAGTGCGGGAGGAATACTTATCGAGTTTAAATTTTCTTTTTTTTTTTTATGTGGAGGCTAAGAGTTTTAGTGTTCCGATCGTGCCGGAAACCGAAAAATGTTGTTGGATCAATCTACAAAATTTCGGATCAATAGCTATAAAATTGTAAAAACCTCTAATAGTCGTGCTGATCAAGAACTTGATATAGTCGGAGAAGTTTTCTTCAGCGTGTTAGAAACTAAACGACCTACACTGTATAAAGGGTATAAATATAAATAAAAACAACTTCGCATTCATTAGCTTGCAACGAAATTGTAATGGAGTTTTCGGCAGCTGAGAATTGCATGAGAAATAACATGATGAAAGAAAGTTTAAGAAATGAAAGAAAGAAGAATGGCAAACAAGACAAGTCAGCTCTTTAATACAACACTAAAATCATGTATTGACTTAACGAGCATGTTTCAGTATTTTGCACAGTATTTCGAAATTGTAAGTACGCCAAATGCAAATCACATATATGTACATATGTGTGTATTTAAAATACAAAAACACATATACGTACATAGATATTTATGTAGGAAATACTGAGAAACGAAAGGTAGTGAAGGATAAAGAACGGAGTGTCAAAGAAACGCGTAGTGGACAATGCTACAAAGCCACATCGTGTCGCGTTGTAGCATTGAAGTTGTAGTTTGTAGGCATACAGCGATCGCAGGAAAGTTTCTGGAATCAATCGTGCGTAGGAAGTCGAAGAAGAAAGTTGAAAGTGCTCCAGTTTAAGTAATTGTGCCCGTAGCTAAAACAATACAACTTATAAACTATATAATCTAAAATATCATTATAAACTATTGTTAAACTTTAAATACTAAATAAATAATGTAATTCTAAGATTAAATAAAGAAATCCTAGACATTGAACTACATTTGGGGGCTCAACCAAGATAAAAACTTAAACAAAATAAAAGTTATAATAAAATTAATTAAAAAATAATAAATACGGCCGAAATAATATAATTATTATAATAATATTTGAACAATAATACAATTAACAATTTAATCAGCGAAGATTATGTTAATAAGAAAATAACCTAAATATAATAAAATTATAAAATTGTAGTGAAACAATTATTATAATAACATTTAAACAATAATAAAATTTCACAAGTTTGCGGCATTTACTTAACGGAGACAGAACGGCGGCAGAAAAGCAAATTCAAGTGAAAAAATTTGTGCATTAAAGTTCTTGGAAAAGCTAGAAGACAAAAGTCACAGCAACGTTGGCGGTAAAGCAGCGGTGTGCGGTACAGTGGCAGCGTCAGTAAAAATTAGCTAGAAGACAAAAGTCACAGCAACGTTGGCGGTAAAGCAGCGGTGTGCGGTACAGTGGCAGCGTCAAGAAAAAGTAGCAAGAAACAGAAGTCACAGCAACGTTGGCGGTAAAGCAGCGGAGTGCGGTACAGTGGCAGTTTCTAACGAAAATTGAGGCATAAGGAACATGCGAAGGACTGAGGTACGGCGATTCAAGTAGCGGTAAATCAACGGATTGTGAGCGCTAGTAAAATATAAGGAAAAAGTGTGCAACTGCGCAGAAGCAGGCGCATAGGAATATAGTGAAGCGAAATTCGAGAGTAACGGTACAAGAGCAAGCGCGAGTTATTGAGAAAAGTGCGCAAGAACAGCAGAACTATATTCGTGAACGAATAGCAACGGAGATTGGAGAATTCGGCAGAATTTCAATTAACTGCGCAATAGCGTGCGATTTATAAAACATTGGGTGCAAGTAAGCACAAGCAGCAGCGAAAAAACAAAATTCGAGAGAATTTTAAAGAACAACGCAGTAGCGTCGGGTGCAAGCAAGCACAAGCAGCAACGAATAAGCAGAATTCGACAGACAGCGTTGGACAAGCTCGTACAGTAGCAACGAATAGCGGCAAATATAACGGGACCAAACGCGAAGTGGTGACAACAACAACGGTGAGCTGTAATTGATGAAAGACGGCTGCGTGGGAAAAGAGTAAATATTAAGCATATAAAAAAAGTAGTTTGTCATAACACTAACATAGCTTAAGTTGACAGTAGTTAACAAATATTTGGAACAGTTTGAGAAGCACTGAGTTGTTGCAAAAATGGAGTTAAATGAAATTATGGCACTGCGTGTCATAGATTTGCGAGCAAAACTCACAGAATTGCGATTGAGCACAGTAGGGCGGAAAAGAGAATTGCAAAACAGGCTTCTGACTCATTTTGGAATTCAAGATGATGATGATGAAGAAGATAACTATTCTGATATGGAGTCGGTAAGGACAGCAAATGAGTCGATAAGGAGAGAAAATGTGGCAATAAGGTCAGCAAGTGAATCAACAGAAAGAGTTTGTCAGGGTTCATGGTTTACGTTAAAAGATGTAGAAGGAAGTGTGTCTCAGTTCTCAGGTTCAGGCATCCCTGAAGTCAATCAATGGATACAAGAACTTGAAGATTGTGCAGTAACAGTGAAGTGGAGTGATCTTCAAACATTCGTTTATGCAAAACAATTGTTAATGGGTGCAGCAAAGGCATTTGTGCGTAGTTTGAAAAAAGTTAATGATTGGAATACTTTGAAAAAAGAATTGCGTGAAGAATTTGAGGTTAAAGTTTCAACAGCATCAGTACATAGAAGTTTGGCGCAAAGGCAACAAAAGAAAAGCGAAACTTTGCAAGAATACTTGTATGCACTAATAGAAATAGCGAAGCCGATCGAAATAGATGACGAAAGTATTATTGAATATTTTATTAAAGGTATACCAGATTCAAGGTTGAACAAAATGGTTCTGTTTCAAGCAAAGACAATAAAACAATTGAAGGGTCAGATTGAAATCTATAAGAATTATAGAGATGTCTGGAAATCAGGTAGTAAAACAGAAAATGAGCGAAAGGATAGAATATCAGTGAGTGAAAATGACCGAAAATGTTATGGTTGTGGTGGAAGTTCACACATTAAAAAAGATTGTCCGAAGAGTGAAATGAAATGTTTTAAATGTGGACAGCCAGGTCATAAAGCAGCTGAATGTCCGAAAGTAAGTCAAGTCAAACAAGAAAAAACAGCTAACATGGTTCATGATGGAAAAGTAATTCAACCGACAAGCGTATTTACTCCTTCAGGGCTAGAGTTGAAAGATGTACGACATGTAGCAGTTAATTTTAAAGGGCTAGTCGATACAGGAGCGGATTTGTGTTTGATGCGAAGGCAAACATATTTGAAACTCGGAAATATTGAAGTCGAGGGACCAGGAAAATGTTTGACAGGTATAGGTGAGAGCAAAATTGTTACCTTGGGAAAGGTCAAAATTCCAGTTAAGATTGATGGTATTGACATGGACATCGAATTTCATATAGTTGCAGATGAAGATATGGGTTTTGATGCAATTTTGGGCAGGACGATTCTAGAAAATGTTGATATGAGAGTTACAAAAGGCGGTACTCAATTTTTGCCGAGATTGAAAAAGCTAGTGCCGGAAAGAACTTCGTGTCAGGAATTGTTGCAAGAATTTAGTAGCATGTGTGCATTGACTATGGAAAAAGATAAAGTCGAAGTAGATGTAACTCATTTGAGTGAAGAGCATGCAAATGAAGTGAAAAGGTTGGTAGAAAACTACACACCAGCAAGAAATTCAAAGGCTCCGATTGGAATGAAGATTTTGTTAACAGATGAAGTACCAGTATTTCAACATCCAAGACGACTACCATATTTCGATCAAAAGATAGTTGATGATCAGGTTCAAGAGTGGTTGAAAGAAAAGATTATACAGCCAAGTATATCTGAGTACGCAGCACCGATAGTGTTAGTATCGAAAAAGAATGGGAAGAAACGTTTGTGTTGTGATTACAGAAAATTGAATGAGAAAATAGTGAGAGATAATTTTCCAATGCCACAGATGGATTGGGTAATAGACAAGTTGCAGGGTGCGAAGGTTTATACAACATTGGATTTGACCAATGGATATTTTCATGTGCCGGTTGAGAAAGGGTCGCAGAAGTACACATCGTTTGTTACGCAGAATGGTCAGTTCGAATTTTTATATGTCCCATTTGGAATATCAAATTCACCAGCTGTGTTCACAAGATTTATTATGGCAATAATGCGTGAACTGATAGTGAAAAATGATGCGGTTGTGTACATGGATGATGTTATAATCCCGAGTAGTGACATAAATGAAGGTTTACAGAAATTGAGACGAGTCCTTGAGGTAGCAGCACGTAATGGTTTGCGTTTGAATTGGAGTAAGTGTCAATTGTTGCAGGAGAGAGTTGATTTCTTAGGCTATATCGTTCAAAAAGGTACGATCAAACCGAGTTTGGAAAAAATCGAAGTGGTAACGAAGTTTCCGATACCCAATGATAAAAAAACGGTGCAAAGATTTTTGGGTTTGACGTCGTATTTCAGAAGTTTCATAGAAGAACGAGAACAGTTGCGAACAAAAGCTAGAGAAAGTATCAAGAATATTCAGAAAGAAAATCAGAAAGCGTACAATTCTAATCGGAAAGAAAACAGAAGATACAAAGTAAACGACTTAGTTGCGATTAAAAGAACTCAGTATGGGGTAGGACTAAAACTAAAGGGAAAGTTTTTGGGACCGTACAAGGTAGTTGCGGTGAAAAAACATGGCAGATATGAGGTGGAAAAGATAGAGGACACCGAAGGTCCTTGGAAAACATCGACCGTGGCCGAGTTTATGAAGCCGTGGGTTAAATCATTCGGGACGAATGATACGTCAGGAGGGCCGAATGTAGGAAATACTGAGAAACGAAAGGTAGTGAAGGATAAAGAACGGAGTGTCAAAGAAACGCGTAGTGGACAATGCTACAAAGCCACATCGTGTCGCGTTGTAGCATTGAAGTTGTAGTTTGTAGGCATACAGCGATCGCAGGAAAGTTTCTGGAATCAATCGTGCGTAGGAAGTCGAAGAAGAAAGTTGAAAGTGCTCCAGTTTAAGTAATTGTGCCCGTAGCTAAAACAATACAACTTATAAACTATATAATCTAAAATATCATTATAAACTATTGTTAAACTTTAAATACTAAATAAATAATGTAATTCTAAGATTAAATAAAGAAATCCTAGACATTGAACTACATTTATGCATACAAAAATGCATTGCATTGTTTAAGTAATGCTAAAATATGCGTTAATTAAGCGAGAGCACTCAAATACAAAACAAACACAAAGGCAGACAACATATTTGCGCTGAAAAGCATGCAACAATATACAATTTTACTCGTCTATTTATATGTACATATATGTGGGTATGTGTGTGTGTATGTGTTTTGCATATAACAATAAACGTTATCATAAAAGCCGAGAGTTATGAAGCAAAAGCATTTGATATTATGTTAATTATAAAGCATTATTTCAGCGCAATTAAGTGCCAACTTCAGTTTTAGTAATTTCAAAAATGTGCGCTTAACTTTATTGGCAGAAAAAATGACAACTGACAACCAACAATGAAGTGAAGCAGAGACAGAGACAGACATATACATATGACAGACATTAAGCGTTGTAAGAAAATGTTATTTGCAAATTTATATGTCATGATGACTGTGACTCTGACTTATATACATATATATATATCTGACTTACAATAAATGTTAGCGTATATTTTTCACGCCAAATGCACAAGAAAAGCAATGAAAACAAAAAAAAAAGAAAAATTGTATAAAGAATGCCGTAATCATTGTCGTCAGCATACAATGACATTTTGGCAGCAGACAGACACACACACGCGCATACATAAATGGAAACTTGTGACGGGTATCATTGGATAAATTAAAACTTAATTCCCATGAATTGAGCATGCCTTTCGTATTAACAACGACATGCCTTAAACTAACAATAATAACTGCAAATGGACATGAGGCTGGCATTGTCAGACAGCGACGATAATAATGTTTAATCCTTAGTGTAATTGCAAGTTTTATTTTGTTTCTTTTTTTTTTTTTTTGTTTCTTTCAAAAGTTTACAAGTTTTGTTTAACTTGAAGTTAAAATTTCAAATTTTAAAGTACGAAAAAAGTGTGTACGATATAAGACTTTCAACAAACGCTTCCTAATTTAGGCAAGCAACACACACTAGTTGTTGAGACAAATGGACTTACATAGGGACAGACAGACAGAGAGACAGACAAAACGATGGACACACTGACAGTCAGACAGAGAGACAGACAAACAAGACACATGTTTGCTTATTCGCCGCATTGTTCAGCATTGTGGCGAGGCAAAGTGTATATATGTATATATATACATGTATATATGTATACTCAACTCAAGTAAAATCGCAACGAGTGCTATCCATTCAACTCAACTTGAGTCCAGTGAAGTCCAGTACGGAAAAGTCAAACTAAGCTGAGCTGAGAGCTGAGAGCTGAGTGATGTCTGCTCGCTAGTCAACGACAATATTGGAACGCCATGGCTATTTGTCTGTATGAGTGTGAGTGTGTTTGTGTGTGTGTGTGTATTTGCTCAGTGAAAGTATACAAATACATATATATATATATGTGTATGTGTGTGTGTGTGTCTAGTGTGTTTTGTGGTTTGCTAAATTATCTAGCGTCGAGTCCGTACAACTTGGACATCACAAACGACAAGCAACTAGAGCGTGTTGAGGCACGCAGACCAGTCGTCAGTCGTCATTCGTCGTTGAAGTCATTGCCGTTGCCGTTGTTGTTGCTATTGTTGCTATCGTTGTTGGCGTTGTTGGCGTTGTCGTGGCAAAAGCTAAAAGCAACGAAGCGTTACCAACTTTTCTACTGTTGTTTGTTCTTTTCCTTCTACATCTACTTCTACTGCTTCTTCATCGCATTAACAGAGTCACCTAACCTAACATTTTCCACTACCTGCATTTACTGCTATACTTCCGCTCAGCACAACTCAACTCAACTCAACTCAATGCGAGCCTTCTCAGCTTAGCGCAACGCAACGGCATTGCTTATTGCATATTCTTGCGTTCGACGACGCTCCGAGACGACAATTGAAAGTCATTTGGTTTGACCATGTCTCTAGTCACTCACACTCCCTACTCTATCTTATCAACTCACGTGCGCTCTCTGTCTCTTTCTGTCTTATTGTCTGCCTAACTTACTGTTTGTTATTTTGTAAATTATTTATTTTTTATTTATTTTCATAGTTTTTTTTTTTTTTTTGCTTTTCTTATATTTTGTGAATTTTTCACATTTCTCAGTGTTCTTTTTTTTTTTAAGTAATTCTATTTGTTGCCTGACTTCTTTGCTTATTTATGCAACAATATTTATTTTATTTCCGCTTTTGGCTCAAAACTTTCGCCATACCAAAGCATGTTTTAGTCCAGTCCATGCTCTCTCTCACTCTCTCTCTCTCTCTCTCTCTGTGTCTCTGATACACTGTTGCAAATATATGTAGAGGGACTTACTTGCACAATATGTTAGCCATTTAATTGTCCTTGCCATAAAATATTGCGGCAAGTGTTCGTTCACTTCTTCATGCTCTTCCTTTCTTATACATACATTCATTTTGTTCATTTTGTGCTGTTCTGTTTTGCGAATTGAGTCATCTTCAGTGCCATGTCGACATAATTTCTAGCAAATTATTGTTCCATATATGTATGTATACGTACAATAAGTATGCCTCTGTATATATATGTGTGTGTGTGTGAGCGTGTGTCTGGATTAGAAATTTGACATTTATTTTGCAAATTTTTCGTTGTCACAACATTGCAGCGTTTATTTATACGATTGTTCTATTGCAAAGACTTTAGACAGCATTGAATGATGTTAATTACATTAACATTTTCATTTTGTTAGTAAATGAAGTTGCAAATAATTTGTTGTCAATATAAAGACTTCAACGAAACTCGCTTTAAATATGCTTTAAATATTTTTTTCTATTCATTTCATATATGCACATGTATCTACATACAATATTTGTGCTGCCTTTGACTATTATAGCTTCGTTGGCCAAAAGCGCAATTGCAATAAAATTAGCTAAATGCGAAAAACGACACAAATGGATTTACTATGCTCGATTGACCCAATTAAAATTCTATACACAATGGCTTAAATCCAAAAAGAAAAAAAAAAATGAAATAAAATTTAAAAATAAAAATAAAATTCCCGAAAAAAGTCTCTCTCTCTCTCACTTTTGGAAAATAAATAATTGAAAAAAGAGAGAAACAAAAAAAGTATTAAAATAGAAATGCATTACTCAAATAAAGGCAAAATCGTAGGAAAATTGGCAACAAACAATAAAAATCCATTTAATTGGCACTAATATCGGCTTAAAGGATTTTAGCTAAAAGCCAAGAAGACAACTGCAACTGCAACTGTGCCAGCCAACAACGCACAACGACAACAACAGCAACAACAATAACAATTGGCAATGTTACAAAAGCAATAACGTCAATAACAACAACAACAGCAATCGTAACAATAGTAACAAGAGCATCAACAACAACAATAACAACAACAACATTAGCGAAAACGCATGCAGCTGAGCTAAGCGCAATGCTCGCTCGAAGCTCACTTTAATGCACACATACATATCAATGAACTTTTTAAGCCAACATTTACCAACACTATTAGCATTACATTTACTACTAATACTGCTTTTGCTTTGCATCGTTTGCAAGCTCTAATATCAATGCATTTACTGTCTCTCTCTCACTCTCTCACTCACTCACTCACTCACTCACTTGGTCTGTCTCACTGTCTCTCTGTTTCAATGATTCGCTTCCTGTGACTTGCTTCGGCACTTGCATTGTGCCATTTTAATGAGCATAAATAACAGAGAAATGAACAAACTACACTAGTACTTTTGTCATGGCTTTAGTACACTTCGTATTTCCTTGAATATATATTTAAGTATGTAGTAAAGCGTTTGTTACAAAGTAGAGGGATACAAGTACAAGTACTTAAAAAATTCTTTGATTGAATATTATTTTATTTACTTTTTTTTTATACCCTACAAAATGACATACCACAATTTTTGCACATTTCCAATATTTTCACACCAAAAGTGGTTTTCTTAAAATTACTGTATCTTCTAAATTATAAGAGTTACGAACCTCGAATTCCGTATGCAGACTTAGTAAATATACCTCTTAAAAACCAGAAAATAGCCCACTCTTCACGCTGTTTTCCCTCACTCAAAGAATATCAAACTGTTGGAGAATTCTATTTGAACTTATTTACTTAAAATTTTTAAAAATATATAAATATGCCAATTATAAATTTTTTTTTTTTTTAATTTGACTCATGGCTCCGCCTATAGTGTGTGCTTGGACTATGTATACGGTCCTACTTTTTTTTTTTTATTTTTTTTAAACTTTTTCTAAAAAAGTTAAGTTTGATGAGGTTTCAATTTAGGCAAGCACATTATTCTTTTTGCTGTTATAATTTTGCTAACCCACTGTCATTGTTGTTCTAAGTGACAAACATACACAAACACTCACACACACATACTCTCTTCTTTTAGTTGACTTTTGTTCGTTTGCGTTTTTATTTATTTTATATGTTGTTTCTGTTGCTTTTTGTTTCCTGCATTTACCTTATTTTATTTGCTGACTGCTGACTGCTGCTTACTGCAAACTCAACGCTCAAATTGTAAACAATCCCTTCACTGCTACTCTAATCCCTAAGCGAATAAGCTCATGCCATCTCGCTCTTTTGCATGTTCGTTCGTTGCCGTTGCGTCGATCTTGTTTTATTCTTTATGGCATTACTTGTCGTCCACTTTGGCTCTCGCTCTCTGCTGTTGTTGTTGCAGGTTTTGTTTTGTTTGTTCATTTTTTTTTTTCTTCAGTTTTTGTTTATTGTTTGTATTTTTTTTTTTTTTATGTTTGCGACACACGTTTGTATTTGCAAAGCTTAAATATTTAATTACTTGGATTAAAAAGTAGAAATTTCGTTACAGTTGTTTCTTGTTGTGCTTTTCGCTTCTAACAGAGCAGATGGTAAATAATTGTATATATGTATGTATGCCACAAGCCTTCTTACGTTACTGACTTACACGCTCACTGTTGCTCGGCTATTTTGTTTTATTTTTTATTTTAAGCGCATAATAATGCAAATTATTTGCCCTGACTTCGCTACTGTAATTGTATCTTATTTGTATCTTGTATCTTATTTTTCATACTTCGTTTTCTTGTTTTTTTTTTTTTTTTTATTTTTGTATTTTTTTGCTAGCCTGTCATTGCAACATTTACGATTTCCTTTGCTGTCGGCATTGTTGCAATGCTTACTGCGCTTTTGCTCGGCACTTGTTATTGTTGCTATTGTTCTTTGTAGCGCTCGTTATTGCCGTTATCCCTATTTAGTGCAAGTACAAAAATACCAAACTGGAAATTTTCTTTTATTTCTTTGCTTTTACATTAATTTTATGTAACTTTCTCTCTTGGAATTTTTTTTTTCTTACATGTAATTCAAGTACAAATTACTCAGTTTGTTTCATTAATACTATTAAACAAAAGTTATCTGCTGTGCGCAAGCAATGCTATCAATTATAAGTAATACGTTTGAGTAACATTAACTTTGTCGCGCCTAAAAGATGCTACAGAAAATTTAAATTGTTGGAAATATGCATTTTAAACATAAAATGCAATGCTTCTATAAATGTTTTTTGCCTTTTAAAGCATTTAAAAATTCATGATGATATTGTCTGGTCTTGGCGTTCGCTTTGCCTCATTGTTTATTCCCTTTCATTGCAATACACACACACAGCCTCATATATACAAATTCACTTTTAGTTTATTGCCGTTGCCGTGACTTTGTCTTGTTGTCGATGTTGTTTGCATTTGTTTTGTACTTTTTTTTTTTTGATAATTAATAATTAACAAGTTCACTATTTGTGCTTGCCTGTCATTGGCAACGACAATATCATCAGGCCATGCTATAAGTTGGTCATTAAACTACGCACACAAACATTGGCACACAAATCGAAGTGAGTCGAGTCGAGTCAAGTCAATTTAAGTCGTGTTGAATTGACTCACCTTGAGTTGGGCAAAACTGAGTTTGGATTTCGCATGTCAAATCTATTAATTTTAAATGTCACTCACTTTGCAATGTCTTTGGTCAAACGACTGACTGAGCAAACAAAACAACAAATTGTTTTGCCAAAAGGCTTTGATTAACATTGGCAACTTTTGACTGAAGATTAACTGATTGTATACATTGCTCGTTAAGTGTTTTAAATCATATACATTAACATATTTAAATACTTTTAAGTATTGTTTTTTATTTGTAATCAATAAAGTAATTTTCTTTATTGTAATTACAGCAAAAATTTTCATTGAATGTGCACTGGTAAATTTGATGAAGACAAACGTGAAGGGAATTGCTACAAGTATACGCGACAAAAAGCATCAACATTTTTTAAATTTGGCATTTTTCGTTTTATATTTTTTGTTTTGTCATTTTTGTCAAATTGAAATTGAAAGGGCGCGCCAATTGTGCACGACAGCGAGCAGCGTGTGAAATGTGCAATTTTTGGCTGCTCAGGATTGCATTCACGCTGTGCTGTTGTCTATGGAACGCGCAAGAAGCTCAAACATCAAAATCATGCCCGGCCGAATGCATTTGCCTATCACAGACACAGGTAAGTAATAATAAATTTCATTAAGCAATACAACAATACACAATTTCAATGCATAACAAACAATTATTCACTCATTCAAACAGACCAAAAGTAAAGCATGAAAATTAAATCGAAAACATCAGAAATTTATTATTATTATTATTATATTTGATGCTTTTGTTTTGCTTTGTGATAGTGTGTGTGTGTGTGTGTGTGTGCTAAAGAAGACGATTAAGTTGAAGCAAAAGATATAATAACGTAAACAGTGCTCAAAAGTATGCAACGAAGCTGTTGGCAATGTTGAGGCATCAAGCTGAGCTGGGTTGAGATCGAGTTGAGTTGAGTGAAGTTTAGTTTCTAGCGATGACAATGATGATAACGTTACCCAACCATGACTATACATATATATATAGTTGTGTATTTGTGTGTGCTGTCGCTGTTGCTGAGCATTATGCTGAGGTGCTTAAAGAAATGGCCAAAAGCACAATAGAAACGCAACAACAGCAACAAAACCACATTCCACTTGTTACATGCGGTTGCCTCATGACTCATACTTGCTAAGTTGTATGCTTTGCCATCGTTCGGCATTGGCATCAGCATCGGCATCATCATCAACATCATCAACATCATCCACATCCACATCATCATCATTGTTACGTCTGTTGTGCCGTGCTGGCGTGCCCGTTTGTCAGTGCCCGCTTCGTTAAGTTCTATTTCAATTGTCTCCCGCGGGAGCACACTTAATGCGCATCCTTATTACCATCGGGGGTTTGTTTCATTCTTGCTAAATTGAGAATTTAAGTGATTTCATTATTCCAGATTATGGACAATGAAATGATTTACTTTCGTGCCGCACAATGGCTTGTAGAATGCGTACCACAAGCAGACGTCACTGCAGCAAAGGCGAAGAGCAAAACAAGCGCAACGACAGTGTGTCTATAAAATGGCACAACACAGAAAGGAGAAACTTGACAACGAAAAAAAAATAATACATAATAATAAATTCACAAAAACAAAAAAGCAAAGAAAAAAGAAAAGGGTTTCGCGGGATTTCGAAATTGTTACTCAAAATGGCACAACGCAAACATAGTAACAAATAAATCAAAATGAGCGATGTGAACGGAAGTGAAAAGACTGTGAGTGTGGCTGTGTCTGTGTGTCTGTGTGTGTGTGTGTGTTGGGATGTAGTAAATCGGCGCGGCATTCGTGTAGTTAAGCGCGTGACAAAAGAATTTCATAAAAAATGACAAATAAGTAACTGTAGATTTCGTTTATAGTGTGTGTGTGTGTGTGTGTGTGTGTGTGTGTGTGAGTGTGCATAAAAATGTTTCATTGCGTTTGCTTTATACAATAATCACAACAAGCACACAAGACTGACAAAATGCCATCAGGTGTAAGTGCGTAGGATAGGTGAAAAGGGTGTGAGAAAAAGAGATATAGAGTGAAAGAGAGCTAAGAAGCTTTAGAAGCTGCTTAACCAAGCCTATCGGCAGTATCAGCAGGACTTTATGAGTTTTGACAACAAGAAGAAGAAAAAAATATTGAAATATTTTAATAAAAAAAAATTACAGCATACTTTCGTGCGTTAACATTTAAAGTTTCGATTATTTTTAAAGTAAATAGAAATACATAAATATAAGAAATGTAACTAAAACAGTTGAATTGACACGCATTTCGTCTTTGCAACACATTAAGAAATCTTAACGACAACATTGACGGCTTAGTTGAATTGTGTTTGCTTCGTGCCTGTCATGGGCACTCATTGCATATATTAACGCAGAAAATGTAAAAGCAAAAAAAAAAAAAAATTCTTTTCAAATTTATTCAATCAATGCGTCGACAATGAACAAAAAAAAAATAAATAAAATAAAATAAATACATAAAAAAAAAACATGTTGAATACAAAGTCAAACTGAGCTTAGCATACTTTTAGGCAGCAAAGTTTGCTTAGTGTGTATGTTCGACAAAAATGAAAACAACAACAACAACCAAATGAAATAAAGAAACGGAAAAAGAAACTTTCAAATCAAAATTGAAAAGCAGCAAAATGTAAAAGTTTGGAAACATTTAAGTCACTGAACTGAATGCCCGAGTCCGACTGCAAAGTAATTTCATTAAATTTAACAACAGGCAGACCGAAAAAATGAACTCACAAGTAAAGAAAAAAAAAAAAAAAAAACAACCAAAAAATAAAGCAAATGAAGGAAAAATAAGTTTTAATTCTTGCATTTACAAGACAGTCAACAGCTATGCCAGGCAGGCAGGCAGGCAGTCAGAAGACGGACAGACAGACAGGCAGGCAGGCAGTCCGTCAGGGATAAAATACGTGTATACGTGGCAACATGCTACGCAGAAACTTAAGGACATGCTACACGTGACAGTCAGGCAGTCAGACAGTATGCGAAAGGGGGGGGCGAAAGACGAGCCCTACAATGGCGAATGGACAATGGATAGATGAGCTACTGGACAACAAAGTTGGACAACGGCGACAAGACATTACAAACCGTATAATAACGGTTGTTCTTATTGTTGTTGTTGTTGTCCTTGGCGGTGTAGGTGTTGGTGTTGTTGTTGTTGTTATTGTCGTAACTGGGTAATATAAGCGGCAGCAACTTAACGCACACACACACACACCCACATACTGGCTGAGAGGCAAAGCAAAAAAAAAAGGTATGCCCAAACTGACAGCGCAAGCAAAACAATGAAGAAAAGAAACAGCGAGAAAACTCGATTTAATTTTATTTGCAGCAATAAAGCCGCAAATTCAATTTTCGCGAGAAAATAAAACAAAAACAAAAAGCAAAAGCGAAAGCGAAAAAAGAAAGCAAACAAACAGTAAAAATAAAAAAAGAACAAAATATAATGCAAGTACCAAAATGAATGAAAAACGGGGCTGAGCAACGAAGTTATATAACATCATAATGAACGCTCAAAGACAATGAAGATACTGACAGAGAGACGGACAGACAGACAGATAGCAAGGCAGTAAAAACAACAACAACAGCCAAAAAATGAGTAGCACATACACACACATTGTTAGTATCTTAGAATGCAGCTAAAACACACACACACACACATACGGAAATATCAATTTTTTTTTTTTTTTTCATTTTTAACAATTTTTCGCTTACTCATGTATGTATTCATATATCTCTGCTCTTTTGCTTATTAACATTCCCTCTTTTTTTCTTTTTTTTTGTTTGTTCTCCCTTTCAGGTGCTCTGTAACACAGGTGGCCTCGCACAGATACCGTTACGTCAATTGCCCGCCACCGTGGAGAATCTTGCATTAACCAAAAATAATTTTCCAATCATTAAGCCAGACTCATTCGCCGGTTTGCGTGCACTGAAAAAACTCTCGCTCGATGGCAACAACATTACGCGCATCAAACAGTTTGCATTCCGTGGCCTGCCACGTCTCAAAGAGCTATCCATACAATATACACCGTTACAAACGGTGGCACAATTCGCTTTTGCCGGTCTACAAAATCTATCAACGATACTACTTAGTCACAATCAGATACAACGTATCGAAGGCAACGCATTCGCTGGCACATCGAATGTCAAACTTATATTGCTGTCCAACAATCCGCTCATACGCATTGATAGCTCAGCCTTTTCCAGTCTCACCAATGTCGGTCATCTAATATTACCCTCAGGCATACGAACAATTGAGCCGGATGCATTCTTTGGCATGGATACAGTTGGTCTGCTGAAGCTTGCCTACATGGATCTAAAAGAAGTGGCGCCATATACGTTTCGTGGGCTTTCAAATGTGCTGTTGCTCACATTACAGGAATCCGATTTGGGCGTTATATGCGCTGATGCCTTTACCGGTCTGACACAGGTCGAAACATTGCAGATACTTAACAATAAGATTGACTCAATCGAGGAACTCAATTTCACATATACGGCAGCAATAAAACATTTAAAATTCCATGGCAATCATATACTCGAAACGCCCGATCCGAATGGCATTATTATTGATGGCGTTGATCATCTGCAATTAATAAATAATCATTTTCCCTGCGGCTGTCATATACATACACTGCTCGATGGCCCACTGGCTGAGGGCGCGCACAATTTGAGTGAATTTTTGCAAAAGAATTTTTGTATCTCACCGCTGGAAGTGAACGGACGTCCGATGAGCGAATTGGACATCGATGCGATCGGTCGGTGTCAGGATCAGTTAACAAAAGGTAATCTTGGCTCGTCAGCGGCATCGATGGCATTAAGTGTCAATATGCTGCTGTTGATCGCAGCGGCGGCATGCATCGAATTACGTGCATTGCGTCGTCTGCAATTCGGTGTTGCGCTTTGCTGGTGGCGACGACGCAAGCGACGATCTAAAATGTTACAACAATGCAACAGGCGAATGATAATGGTAATGACAAAAACAACCACAACAACGACTATAGCAACAGCAGCGTCGCCTTCACTATCAACAACATTGGCATTGGCATGGATGTCGGCTTCGGCTTCGGCTTCGGCGGACACTTTTTTGACTTGCGCTATGAGTTAGTTAGATGTCTCTGATGTTTGTCTCGACGTTTACTAATACGTATGTATGTTTGTTGGTAGATTTGTTGTAATAGTTTCATATATTTTTTTTTTTTTTTAATTTTTATAATTATTTTTTTTTTTTAATAGTTTTCTTAAGATACTGTTAAGGCGCGTGGTATCATGTAACTATAACTAAATAAGCAAAATGTCAGACACAAACAACATTTTGCAGAACTAAGCTCGCATTGGAATCATTACGCATTACTAAATATACATACATACATACATAAACATAACTAATAATAATGCATTATATGAAGGTATATATAACTAAACATATATATATATATATAAATATAAATATAGCGGAAGTCAGGTACTGTACTGTTCTCAAAAATATTTTTTTTTTTTTTTAACTATTCATAAGTATATATGTATATGTATGTATGTCGCTCTTTGCATATAAGATTCGATATGCTGTAATTAATTACAACAAGTCCAACTAGTACTGAACTGAAAAAAAGTAAAAATAAATATAAAAAAAATATAAATAACAAAAAAGCTTCGATTTGCTCAGCAAACTAAGAAAATCTATTCGATATTCTTATGTTCTTAATTATTAATTTTTTTTATATCATGAATTATGATTTTTTTTTTCTGAATTCTTCATTTAAAGACTTCTCTATATTTCGTTAAATTTTTAATTCGCTTGTTATAATTGTGTATGATTAAAAGTCATTGAGCGATTTTGTTGTAACTAATTTGAGCAAATTGCGTGCTCGCATTTCAATTAGTCTTCTAACAATATTATTTGCCACAAGCCAAACAGAACGCATTGTTAACCGAGCGAAACGCATGGCCCAAGCCGAATTTCAAGTAAAGCAAAAGCAAATAAGCAAAACTTAATGTTCTTCATTCTTTGCCGCATTTTGAATGCTTATACAAAAAAAAAAAACAACAAAAAAAAATACTACAAATACCAAAATAACAAAATAACAAAATAAAAAGGGTTAAGAGACAAAAATGCGTCTGTGCGTTGTTGAGAAAATGCGAAATATCTTCAAAATGTGAACATTTCAGGAGCATGTTTAGCAACATAATCAAGTTAGATAAATCTTAATCATTTGCGATAACGCAAAATGGTTATGTCTGGCTGATAAATACGCGCCAAAAATTCGTTGGTTAAGCTTCAATTTGATGATGAACATGAAGCGATGATGATGGCAATGATGATGATGATGTTGCCAACGAATTAGTTTGTCGCTGAGTGTGAATAGAATTCGTAATTTCCGTTTTACAGCCGCAATGCAAACATTGAGACTGACTATACATCTACACCAACACACACTCATATACATAAATATGCACACAGTTACACAGACACATATACATACATAAAGTTATCTATTAGCAATGTTATACTGTCGAGTGGAGGCTGAGTTTGAGTAAAAGAGTCACTTAAAAGCAACACTTGATAAACGGTCAAGCCATGAGCCAAAAATAACAAAAACAACAACAACAACAGGAACAATAAAATAGCAAGCAATTGGTATAGCAGCTTATTGCCATAAACGATTTTATTCGCTTGCATTGCTTAAAAAGCATTTAAAGATGAGAAACCATAGAAACCATTTTCCATTTACAGTTGCATTCAAACGTAAAAATGAATCAACTTGGCCAAAAATCGTACAAAATGAAATGAGTGTGAATGTTTAAATGGACAGATGGATGGATGGATAGTTGGATTAGATTGCTCTGCTTGTTGGCTGAATGGATGGTTGATTGGATGGTTGGTTGGTTGGTTGGATGGATATATGAATGTGTTAGTTTTAGGGATGGATTGATAATTTGGCCGCTTGGTTGTTGGGTTAGTTTGCAAGTTTTGAGTGAATTTGAAACTGAAAAGTGGCCGGTAGAATCTTGCAACCCTACGGCAAATAATGGTTCAGCTGAGATGCATTTGATCTCGGTAACGAAGTTGGTCTGATGTTGAACATTTTGAACTTTTGAGTAGTTTCATACTTACTCGTTCATTAATTTATTCTCTCGTGGTCAACAATACTTGCAAAAGGTTTGAACACCGCGTTGAAAACATATATACATACACACACTCATTTTGTTATACAGAAAGACAGACAGATAGAAAGGCAGTCAGGCAGATAGAGAAATTATAGAACAAATAAAAATCGTCGACACGATGTAAGCGAAAATATTTTTATGCACCGTACCTTGTGGTATAAGGGTATATTAAATCAGTCGGAATCTTTAATACTAACCGACTATATAAAGTATATATTTTCATTTTGGATCAGTAGCGAAAAATATATTGATTTATTGATATATATAATTCTAATGGTAGGGATTATGAGGAACTAATTTATAATTCGGTGTATATTTATTTTTTAAATTTCCTTAAAAATGCTGTTGTTGATGTAATCGAAAAATATAGAGTTATTCATATTGGATAGGGTATTTCGTGCTTGAGCACTTTCGATTACAAACTCTTGACTGGTTTAATTCCTTGCCTGCAGTTCAACCTTTGAACACAATTCAATATGCATTTTTTATTGAACTGCGCCGCAATGATAAACATATATACATACATTTTTCTTTTCTCTACTTTATTGTGCATTATATATTCAATTGTTGTAATTAAAAAAGCAAGACAATACTATTTTAATAATTAAGTTAGTTACGATTTGCAAACGAAAGCTTATTCAATCCACCACTTTCTTTGTTTGATTACAGGCAACGAATTTGAGCAATCAATAAAATTATTTTTAATGTCTTCATTGTTTTTGTAAATCGTTACATAACAACAGAGATTCAAATTAATTTATAGATTTTTTTTAATAATGTATACACTTATATCACATAGAGACACGTGTTACATACGGCAGTTCAAACTTTTTTTTAAACTTCAAGTAAAGATTTATTTTTTTTTATTCAGACATACCAAATGCTTGAAAATGTCTTTGAAACATAAATTTCAAGTGTCATGTTACATGTATACTTTCTTAAATTTTGTTAAAAACTAAATTACAAAGAGAAACAAATACAAAATAGAAGTTGAGCGTCAAATAAGGCTCCGACTTATGTAAGTAAAGTTGCAAATTTCTTTCAATTTTTGTATTTTGTTTAATTTTTATATATATTTTTTTTATTATATTTTTACGAAGCAACATTGAAGAACATCAAAGCAGCAAATACAGTTGCAGACAGTACAGAAAGAAAAAGAGACAGAGACAGAGAGAGAAATAGTTGAGCTGTAATTGTCGCGACAGCCGTGATGCAACGTCAGACGTGCGGTACTGATTGAAATGACATTTCGCTGATGTTGGCAGTACTATGAGATGTTGTTAATGTTGTCGTTGCTGTTGCTGTTGGTGTTGGTGTTGCTGTTGCATTCAACCACGTTCGCTATTCCGACCAACAAGCAATGCACATATACACAATGCAAGAACAACGATAACATCAACGATTCAACTGATATTTCGCTTGACCATGCCATGTTACAATATCGGAATTTGTCCCTCCCCTCGTCCGTTTTTTTTTTTTTTTTTGGCCATCATTTCACTTCACTTACCCTTCGGTTCAGCACCGACACTTTTCCGTTCATTGTCGTTTTTTACATCCGCACATTGTTAACTTAATTGTTACGCTTGAAAGGCGAAAACTGATGTTGCCAGCAACAACAACAACGACAACAACAACTATTCAAATGAAATCATGATGAGACAACGATGCAACGAGAAGTGAATAAAAAAAAAAATTAAATAAAAAAAAGTAGCGACAAGCTCACTGATTCATATTGTTGGTGCATTGCAAGTCATGCGTATCGCTTGCTCTCGCGAGCACTACATTGCCCCAATAGCGGACGGGGCGACATTGAATGCCACTGCAATCAGCAAACACTAAATGCTTGGCCAGCACCACACAGCACAGCACAGCACAGTGGCACAGGCCAGAGCCAGACTAAAGCCTAAAAAGATACAACGACCATCAAACAAATGCCGCAGCATTACTCATACTACAACTTACTATGCTTATACATATACATATACATAACTATAAATGAATAGTAGAAGGCTGAGTGAAAGAGAGGGCACATTACTCACTCATACATATGTATATTCATTGAAGCTTCAGTAGTTAAAAATAGTGAAAAAGCACGCTCGTTTCGACTGAGAAATTCACAACTGTTCGTAATAGTTGAACGATACAAACTTACAAAAAACGAAAAAAAAATAAATAAAAAAAAAAATTTTAAAAAAGTATCTTGACAAAAGTGAAAGGCACACGAAAAGCGAATAAGTGTAACAGAGCACATTGTGAACTATAAAGAGATACTTGCCATAGTCACTCTGACATACACAGACTAAAGCGGGCCCAAAACAAAAAAAAAAAAAAAAAAAAGAGAAAAAGAAGAAGCAGTGACAAAAAAAAATAGATAAATTCGCTTCACTGACAATTAAGAAAAGGCACCAAAAGCAAAGTTGTGCAATAAAGAAAAGAGAAGAAGCAAAAAAAAAGCACAAAAACATGAAAAAAAAAAAAAACAAAAAGTTGACAAAGCGAAACGACAAGGAAAAAAAGGATTTCGAAATCGCGAATTTTGCATTTTATTTAGATTATTTTTACGCCTGATGACTTGATTCATCTTGTCGGGCATTTTTCGCTGGCATTTTGTTCATTTTGTCGCTGGCTACTGTTCATTTTCTCTCTCTCTCTCTCTCTATCTTGCTTACACTATTTTCGCAGAGCAGTCACACAAACACACACACAAACACACACATACACATTTCAAGTACTTTATCACTCACCCACTGTTAAAGTTGATTATTTATAGCGTAATTTTGAGCGCCTTTGCCATATCCTTAACGGACAACTCAACTGTTAACTATTTATTTTGTTTGTTTTCGTTGTTGTTCTTGTCATGCTTGTTGTTGTTATGTTTATTTTGGCATGCATAAAATAAAATTTTTCAACAACTCAAATTGTCAAGCTTCAATAACTTTTGCGTAAACACACACACATACATATACACACAGATTTATTGTGTAAATATATATGTATGTATAAGAAAATTTAATCAGCTGCACATTTTATTATCGAAGTTCATTCAATAAATAACTTTTTGTGTGTGTGTGTGTGTGTAAATGCGAGTTTTGCAAAATGTTAAAGAAGGCTAAGGCTAATCTGACTGTTCTGTGCATATAGAAAGGTTAAGTAGCACGCTAACATTTTGCCATATCCTTACACTTCATTTAAAGTCAAAAAGTCGCACATAAATTTCATGTGAACATAATTAAAATTCCAAATGACAAAGCGAAAAACCTTTTACTTAAATGGGGTCAAAAACGTTGACTTAAACATCGATGCCAGCCAACGTAGCAATGGGCAAGGGCCAACAATAGCAACAACAACAACAACACCGAAAGAAACTTCAGCACATTAACAATGAATGTAAGAAGAAGAAACAGCAAATCAGGCAACATAATTCGCACACGCCTTATGAAATTGGCCAAGAAAAGTGTAGAAGAAGAAGAAGTGAAAGATGAAAAAATAAAATAAAATAAAATAAAGGCAAAAAAAAAAATTAGGGCAGCATTGCAGGCGAAAATGAAAATAAGCTGAAATATTGAAAAAAAAAAATACATGAAAAACCAAAACATATTTTGGCAGCTGACTTTGAATTTTCTTTCGTTTATACTTTTAGTCAAAGCAATGCAGTGTTTGTGGTTGTGTGTGTGTGTGTGTGTGTGTGTGGAAGGCTGTGCAAGGGTTGATGCTAAAGTTATTACACACACACACACTCACAATTGTAATAAATTCAAATCAATGTGGGTGTATGTGTGTGCTTGCATTAAATTAAAAAGTATTTAAAAGCAACAAAAACACATGAGCACATTCAACTTGCCTGAATAGTTTTAACGGCCATTTTATGCAGCAACAACAACAATAATAACAAAAACAAAAACAACAATGAAGAAAACGACTTTGGCTAATTATGGTTTCCTTGCTTATGCTTATATGACAACATAATGTTTGTTTGTATATGTAGGCATATAATTTTATATACGACTGTCTTAAATTGGCTTAAGATACTTAATAAAAACAAAAACAAAAACAACAAAAACAATAATTATATTATACATGAATAAGAAACTTTGAGCATATCAACATTGCGTATACGTAATTTATTTTTTTAAGCTAAAAATGCCTATAAGAAATATAAGTATTGCTGAGTTAGCAAGCACAAAATCACACACACACAAAATTACACACCCACGCACACACACACACATACACAGAGCATAAAAGGCACACTTTTTGTGAACTTGTAAACGCTTAAATTTGCATATAACTTGAGAGTTTTAAACTTGTTATTTTATTTCATTTTGTCTCTCTTGCTGGTGTCAAACCCGCTTAAGTGAGCTTAGTTTCTTAAGCATACATGTACACACACACACACACACACAAAGAAGCTGAATGAGTGTGCACAAAGTGAGCAACTGTTAACAACGCGACAACTTCGACGACGACGACGACAACAACAAAAACAAAAACAAGACATGACAAAACTGTGAGGCTCAATGATTTTAAAAGTTGAGCAACTTTTTTTTCTTTCATAAAAAAAAAGCCTTTAAGTATTTTAATTATTTAGGATTTACAACAACAAATACAAGAAAAGAAAAGAAAAGTAAGAGAAAAAAAAAAAAATTGAAAGACACAAACAAACTAAGTAAGACTAAAAAACACATGCACAAAGTCAAATGGGCAACTGTTGAAAATGTGCAGAAAGCAATGAGAGCAATAAGGAGGCAAGAGCAGGTGAAGTGATAAAAGAAAATGAAGCTGACAAACGAAGAAATCAAGCATAACAACAAGCAAATGACAGCTAACAACAAACCCGAAAGGCAGTAAAGGCTATAAAAGTAACAAAACAGAACAGAACAAAAAGTACACAAGTATAAGATGATAATGATGAAGAAAAGCAACAACAAACAACTCATTGAAGAAGATTACGTTGATATACATCATCATCATGTAATTATTCATTCGTTCACTCAGTCACGCACTCAATCAGACAGTGAGTCAGTCAGTCATTCATTCTTCTACTCACTCACACACACACACACGTACTAACTGACTCATTCAATCATACGGT